>JAQMCW010000036.1:16328985-16341633 GCA_030068335.1 Chrysichthys cranchii | reverse complement strand
GATAAATATGCATTAAAGATTCAGGATAATTTGGCAATGAAAGCAAAGACACGAACCCCTTTTTCTGCCAGAAGCTTGCTGGACTGTTCCAGATACTGGGCAGCTTCGTACCAGATGTCAGGATGATGGCCGAGCACTAAAAGGCACTGCTCGTAGGCGAACATCACTGCAGGAGCAATCACAGACACGCTTGATTTAGTCAGATGGTACACCCTGGCTGCCTGAGACCTTAATCGCTATTTATGAGGATATAAAAATACATCGTCATCGACACAGCTTAGGAGAGCAGTTCGAACTAATAACAAATACGTGGACTGTAGTTTTTAACAAGATCAGAAAATCATTACCAACTGACGAATACAACGGGGGAGGCACGTTTTAAAAAGATTAGGCGATAACCCCGTTTTTAAATTTCGTAATAACTCTGAGAGCAAAAGACCAAGCATGGCGTGGAGACCACAGTCTTTTCCAGCAAAGAAGAAATTCAAAAGTCAGTCCTCTTCCAAGAAACTCCTGCTAACGTTCTTTTGGGACATGAAGGTTCCTATTCTGGTGCATTTCCAAGCAGCGAACAGTGCAGATTCTTGTGCATTGCTGCGAAATGAACTGAAACCTGCAACTCGCAACAAAAGAAGAGGAACGCTGTCCAAAACAGTCTTGCTGCACCATGACAATGCACGTCCTCATACAGCAGCAGGGACAGTAGAGACAGAGCAACGGCTCGGGTTCCGACGCCTCCCACGTCCTCCTTAAAGCTCGGATCTGGTGATCCCTGAAGGAGGCGCTGCGCGGTCGCAGATTCACGTCTGGTGATGAAGTAAAGGAAGTGGTGCTCACCTGGCTTCGGGAGCAGAAGAAAAACGTCTATAATAATCCAGAAGCTAGATGAACGATACAACAAATGCGTCATGCTGCATGGGGACTGTGTGGAAAAGCGATGTGTTCAATTTCCCACAGTTACTTCTATTAAAGCAGTTAAATGTATTTTGCCTTTACTTTTTGATTCTCCACAGAATCTTCCAGGTTCTTGTTCATACTGGTGAAGTGAAGTTTCTTTTGGCTGGCTAAGGAACAATACATCTGTTAAAAACCTGGACATAATCAGGTAGAACATATTTTTCTATCGTTCTTTACTTAAAAAAGAAAAAATCAATAAAATCTAGAAAAAAAGCTAGGTCAGGTCTATGTTCACGATTTGTTTATAATTTGTTAAAAATTGGACCTTTAAAGGTGCAGTCACTGAATCAAATCACATTTTTCTGCCCCCATACTCCCAAATCAACAGGTCACCTCACAAGCTTGACAGGGTCCGGTACAGACAGAAGTGACTTATGATACTCAGCCTAGTCACCTCTTTTAGTGATAAGTGTTTGGTCTTCTGTACGCAGCGGGTTGCTTTTCTCCCACTGGATGTACTTCTTCCACATCTCCACCTGCTGCGCCTCCTGAGGAGAGTTCTGTGGGGGCACTGAAGGTGCGTTTCGGTCCAAACCCTTCATCACCGTTTCATACTCCTACAAGAATGTTCAAGCAACCATATCAAAGCAGTCATATCCTTCACAAGTCACAGGCGTACTTACAGTTTAGCTCGTTGTAGGAAACATCAGATTAAGCAGAGGCTAACGCGGAAGCTCGTACCTTGGCGACCCTCCGAGCATTCATGTAGTCTCTGCTCCGGTCTTCAATCATCTTTTTGGCCAAGTGAATATTAATGCCCTATAAAGCATTGTTTACAGTAAGTTTTGGAATAATTAAGGATTGTTCAAACTTTGAATTTTTTCTGTACTTAAAACTTATTAAAGAATGTTCACAGCATTTTTTCATTGTGTTTCTCTGCATTTGTGCTCTAGAAGCCTTCATTACGGTACCAAGAAAGTGGAAATGGTAGTGAGAGTAAGAAGCCTAAGTGTAGAACAGTTGAAATAAAGAAGGAAATAATCGCAAAACATGAGAACCGCCACCATATCCCTCCGCCACCATATCCCTACTCCAGCGACTACGTCTCCACCACAAGGAGAACGTGCATTAAAATCATCTGTTTATTTCATTTAGCTTTATTTGTCTATAATTAAGGTGATTTTAATGTTATTCTATATTTTATTGCCACACATAAACCCATAATACACTTTAAAAGCATGTTTTGAGGCTGAAACACATTCATTGTATTTACATTCATTTCAATGGGAAACACTGATTCAAGAATGGGAAACAACTCGGTTCACGGACAGAGTCTCGGAACGAATTAAGATCATGAGCCGAGGGTCCGCTGTATATCACTAGCAGTGACGGCTCGTCGTACCATTAGCTGAGTGAAATCAAATCTAATAGCCGTTAATATTTCAACAGTGAAACTATTAGGGTGGGACGATGCATTTTATCATAAGGTCGAATCAAAGAATGACGTATGGCAAACTATTTCCTTATTCACACACACACACACACACACACACACACAGAGATCAGCACCTCATTACAGACCCCAGCCCAGATTTTCCATCACGTACACTTCCAAGTACAAACAAGTACACTCCGCTAACTTCCTCTCACCTCCTCGTATTTGCTGTAATCTCTCCACAGTTGTTCGATGTTGATCATGGGGTTGACGCAGCCCCTCTGGTACACTCTCCGCACAGCCGTGATCCGCTGGTTCTCGGCATACGAGCCCACCGCTTCACTATAGCGCAGAGCAAGAAAAGGTTTACATCCTGTGCTGATAATAAGCATGGACCGAAAAAGAAAAAAAAAATAGTGGCAAAACCATATTCTGGAGAATGTTTTGCACTCACACTCCTTTGAGAAAGTTGATATAGTCCACCCAAATCTGCAAAGAAACGTTGAAAGATGCATTAGTATGAAATTAGAGGTACGGGGGAGAGAATACCCCACACTTTAAGGGGGCACTCACCTGGTATGACATGATCTCCATTCCGATTTTATCCAGGGCAAAATCATACGCCTGGGCCATCTTTTCCCTGCCAATGCACACAGTGATTAGATACGTCTTACCCTCTCCTGTGCTAAAGACAGTCGGTAAGGTTTGAAGATTGGTACAGAAATCACATACTTGTAGCTGGGCAGCTTTCCTTTTGTCTCTCGCACGTACGAAAGGTAGCATTTCCACAGGTCAATGTGCAGAACCTTCATGAGGCATCTCTGAAACAACTGAGCAGCGAAAGGAAATCAAGTCACCTTCAACATGTCGTCACTGCACTCACCCATACCCTGAGACTAATACTTTTATTTATCATCCATATTTAATAACGATTTTCAAAACGTAGGTTCTTTAAAAAACAAACAAACAAACAAACAAACAAACGAAAAAAAAAAAAGGCATTAAATAACAAGTAAGGGGATAAACCTTCACTATCACCCTCACCAAGCCAATCCAGATTCCAGAAAAATACACTTTGGATACGAACCCGAACCTTCTCGTGCCTTTCTCTTGTATGGTTTTGTATAATCTTCAATAAATTTGCAACATTCGACACGAACTTTGACCCTATCTTTCCAATTCAGTGTTAAAGGTGTAGTGTGCGCAAGTGGAATAGTCTGTGCAATCAAATCAACTCCTCTTCAAGGATTTAACCAGAAACGTTAGAAACGTCAGAAACGTCAAGATGGCTAACAAACATGACGCCGCAGTGCTGCCGAATTCTCAAATCTGATTGGTCAGAAAGTGTTGGTTAATATCCTACAATTGCAGCTCGATATGTTAATACGTTTCCGTTCCTATACTAACTTCTCGTTTACATGGCGATGCTCGTGTCGCAACTTTTGACACGTTATTCACATAAACAGTATTCGGCTCAAGTTTACGCACTGAAAAAAAAAGGTTTCTGCAAAGACACGTTTAGTTACAAGCGTCAGGCCTCAAGAAGTAGTTTTCCGCCAAGCAAGAATTATTTTTCCGTTTTTTTTTTTCCCTTAAAGATTTTGTGTTGTGTCTCATTAACTTCTCGAAAAGACTGGGAAAAGTGAGGCTGGTTAAAAGATGACCGTTTATAACCATTATAACTGGAACGATCTTCTCACATTAACATAACCACCAATAAAATGTACGTGTTGTACATTAATAAATGAAAGATTTGAATCATTGCCAAAGGGGTGTAGTAGAAGACGAATAACAGATATAATCCACTTCTAAGGTTGTAACTGCCATCGCACCACTCAGTTATGGATTAATTTTTTATAACGGCACATCCCAAAGTGTTTAATTCCTTCCTTATTTTGTGTATGATTAGAAACGTAAGATGACCTAGGCTACTGTAAACTGACTCTGCATGTTAAAAGACACCACACTGTGCGTGTGCCGTGTTGGAGACCTCCAGATGATCTCTCAGCTCCAAAGGATTTGAATCATATCAGCAAACGGATGGGCAGACAGGCTTCTTAAGGGATTAAAAAAATAATAATGTCCCATGCTTTTGCCTCCTTAATGAACAAGGCAATATCGGTGCTGCCCAACGAAGGCAAAGGTGAACCTTTCCAGCTGTCCAGATCCTATCAAACAGCTGGGTTTGGTATCTAAAAGGGACTTGGCATGTGGTGTCATTTTAAAGATCTTTCAACACTCATCCCTGGCGCTCCATCGGTTTCACGGTTACTACAGAGCTGAAGACGACCCACAGATGAGCAGTTACATACGAGGGAGAAGCAAGAACCTGGACGATACTGTGGAGAATCAAAAAGTAAAGGCAAGGTACATTTAACAGCTTTAATAGAAGTATCTGTGACAACCTGAACATGTGACTTTTCCACATAGTCCCCAGACAAAACAATGCATTTGATGTATCATTCAACTAGCTTCTGGTTTCCCACAGAGATGTTGTTTTTCTGCTGCTCTCTCAAAGCCAGGTGAGCCCCGCTTCATTTACTTCATCGTCAGAGGTGAATCTGCGACCGTGCAGCGCCTACTTCAGTGGACTGAAGATGTGATAATGGCTTGGGATCAGATCCGGGCTGGAAGGAGGACGTGGGAGATGTCGGAACCCGAGCCATCGCACTGTCTCTACTGTCTCTGCTGCTGTATGAGGACGTGCATTGTCATCTTGCAGCAAGACTGTTTTGGACAGCGATCCTCTTCTTTTGCTGGGAATTGCAGGTTTAAGTTCATTTCACAGCAATGCACAGGAATTTACACTGTTTGTCCATGCGCTTGGAAACGCACCAGAATAGGAACCTTCATGTCCCAAAAGAACATTAAAACATGATTTCCCTGGGGGAAGACGGACTTTTGAATTTCTTCCTCGCTGGAGAAGACGGATGTCTCCACTTCAGGCTTTGTCTTTTGCTCTTGGGGTTATCGCCTATTTCAAAAATCGCCTTTACTTTTTGATTCTCCCGCCCTCTTTAACCCATTATGGTTCATGCATTTGAATCCTTCACACACCGGAGCATATTGAGGCTAAAGAGGAACGAAAGCTTACCTTTTCAACCTTGTCATAGTTTTTAGCCTTGATCTGTGGACAGATTTCAAAACCGGTGTTATTAAAGCACGAGTCTGCTCGAGGGAAAAGTAGGAGAAAGGTCATATCTTCATCACACACACACATTCACACACACTCCGTTTAAGATCAACAATGTGAAATTCATACAGAACCCCATGATTAAACAAACACAAAGCCTGCACCTGTCTTGCCCTTATTTTCCCAGTACAAGTGTCCCTCAAGACGTGTGGTTTTTGGACACGTTTGTCCTGTAATGTAAAAATCCAGCAAAAAGAAACGGAGTGGTGCTTTGGGGTGAGCTGAAAACCCTCGGAAAGAACACCAGGGCTGTATTACACGTCTTAAGATGATAATGTGATGCCAGGAGGCCTTATTAATTTGCAAATGAATCTGTGTCGAAATCCAACGCACGCTGCCGTGAGCACTGGATCATTTATATGGGTCGCGGAAGTCGTCTTGCTGCCTGTATTATGTATGAAATGGGTTACAAACAATATAAATAGATAACCTATTTCTGTTTTTCATTCTGTTACAATGTGCACCAGCAACAGGACCTGGGTCAAGGACGCCACCTGATGTCCGAATACAAAGCCTCTTTAAATACGTGCCGTACAAAGACGTGGAGAAGACACGTGGAGAAGACATGTACGTGTGCACGTGAACCTAAAGCCTGGAGATTGAAGGCACGTTACACAAATACCTAGGGTGCACCTGGGCCGGTATACATGTCATTTTTTTTACTGGGACATTTCCTAAGTGTTACAATAAGATGATTAAAAAAACACCACCACCACCACCACAACAACAACAACCCAAGAGGACTAGTGATTAAACATCGAGCAGAATCTCAGCACTCTATAGTGGCCAAAGATGAAACGAGAGAGCACGTGTGCTTGTAGCCTTTGGGACAGGACCTTCTCAGAAAAGCCATTTCAAAATGATTTACCGTCACAACACTGAAACGTAATATCGCTCTCTCCAGACTGGCGAAGAGCTCACGTCACATGATCATACCCAGCACAAGACGTTAGGACTGAAAACACTGAACGGCAAAGGGCCCAGATTTAAAATCTACTTAACACAAGAACGGTCTATTGTTTAAAGCTGCGCACACACAAACCTCCCCATCTAAAGCAGAACATCCAGTCAAAAAGCAGTTTATCCTCAATATTATTACCGACAGTACAGTATTTATCGATCATAACTATAACCAAATTTCCCAGAGGAACCTTCCCGAGGGATTAATAAAGTTCTATCCATCCATCCAAACAGGAGCAATTAGTGTATGTATGCATGCTCAGGCACGGCAGATCTAGTTATTAAATAAATAAATACATAAACAGCTTCTCTAGCACTTGTGAGAAATATTTCATACAAAAAGTTCAAAAAAAAAGGGGGGGGGGGCTACTCTAGCAAAAAGGCTTAGACAAAAGACACTACACTTCATAAACTAGGACACAAGAGGCCTGTTTCTCGACAGAAATAAAGCCTTGGATGCAGTTTACCTTTCACAACATTCTCAGCAATCTTACTAAGTGTGTTAATTTAAAAGAGCTGATAATAAGATAAGATCATTTCCCTCCTAACGGTCTCAAAGGGCAGACGGGACGCTTACAGCTCCTAAAAAAAAAATATAAAAAACACCCAACCCACACATATTTCTTTAAAGCTGCTTTTGAAATTTCCATAAAAACAGGAAGAACACTTTTTTTTTTTTTTGGATAACTACTGTCCATCACACACACACGCTGCATTCCCATGCGAAGCCAGTCTGTCACAGACACAAAATTACCGCACAATAATTCAACCAATCTCTTGTTTATCAATCAGTTTTATTACAGAGAAAGTCATCATAATTATATGCTTCTTAATAAAATGCTGACTTCCTGATTGGCACCAGGCTTTGGTTACTTTATGCAGTTTATCATGACACACACACACACACACTGTTTTAGCCATATGACATGAGAAGTAATAATATTTACCAGTATAGTACTTCAACGAAGCTGACAAAGAAATTATAAATTACAGCAGGTGTGCATTAAGGAAAGTAAAAAAAACATGAACAAATGCATCTGTTTACTAGTCGGGGATGGGAATATGATGCACGACCACCACCACCACAAGTATGAGCAGGATATAAAGGAGGGGGACGACGACATTAGGTCAGCCATTCCTATATGAAAACATTCAGTTTAAAAAAATTTTTTTTTTTAAAAATTTTCTTTTAACTTTAATAAATAAATAAATAAATAGATCAGTAAGGCCATAAAGCAGATCTTCTTTATATTTATTCCAGATGTTGGTGATCATCAGACACAGGAACTATCCATATTTAAAAAAAAATAAATAAAAAATTGTGCATAAGGATTTTTTTTTTTACACCAGTGCAATTTATTATTTTATTTTACTTATTTATTTTTTACATATTGATCATTTAATACAAAGCTGATTTAAGTGACTTGGGTATTACTCATTAGGATACCTTTGACTTGTCTAGAGCCACATTAAACATGTCGCAGGCTCTCTCTTTCCGTGGTACAGGCCTGTGTTTCTGAAATGTCCAAAATACAACTGTTTCATTAGGCAGCCAGATACGAACAAGTGTGCTGCAAAGGCGATAATGCTCGACTTGGTGCTAGTGAACACCTGAATAGACTAAAGAAAGATAGCAAACGGTTGAAATGCACTGCTTTTGTTTCCGAAGTAATCCAATTTCAACCTCCTCAACCCAACTCGAAGCCTCGAAGTCACGACTACACCTCGATTTGATAAAGCCAGGAGAGGAATGAGTGTAAACCCATTCTGCTCATGTGCTGTTTCACTTCCTGGTTCGGGTCATACAGGGCAGGGGAGCAGCTTCCTGGGCCTGGTGCTGAAAACCACCGGTTTAGACTACTGCCGGTCAGCTACTTCAGAAAAGCAGTGCGTGTACAGAAGGTTGTGGGAACCTGACCCAAAGGTGGGCCGTCGATAACATTTGGCCACAGAGGGAAATGCACATTGTGTGTTAAAGTTAAAATAAAAAGAGGATTAGAGAGGAAGAACTGGAGTCCCTGACCTCAATCCCACTGAACACTTTTGGGACCTCTGACCTCACTAATGCACGAGGCTGAATGAGCAGATCTTCACAGCTCCAATATCAAGTGGAAATCCTTTCCAGAAGAGCGGAGCTCATTCAAACAGGAAACGGAGACAAACCCTAGAACGGGATGTTTAAAGAGCACATACAGATGTGATGGTCGGGTGTCCACAAACTTTTGGTCACCTAGTACATGAACTCAATTTAAAATAAACAAACAAATAAAGATCATAACTTGAGCCAAGGATGAAATCTCATCTCATAAGAAATGGAAGGTAAACGTACAAACCATGCACGTTTGTAGGTTGGGAAATACTTACCACTCTAGTCCCACCCCCCTCTCCAGCCACCTATTTTCCTCCCATTATCCATTTCTCCCCCATCAGACCACGGCTACCAAATCAGGAGGTAGAGGCTCCGTGAAGACTGCTACCAAATTTTTTTCCCCGACCTGCTGCTCATTATGCGTTCCGAGGCAGAGTAACACGTTCCGAGGAAAGCGCCATCTGCCCTCTTCCACATACATGAGCTCACAGACACCCACGATTGGCTCACGTCTCCTTCCCAGAGAGCACGGACAATTTGGCTCCTTATGCTCCCGGGATTCAAACTTGCAATCTCCTGGTTGTGCCAATCGGCAGGTCTTTACCATCTTAGTTTGCAGATGTTATCCACTTGATTAACTTGACTACTAATAAGAGTAATACGGTCACACTTTGAGCTTACAGCTCAGATTGTAGTGTAAAAGGACTTTAAAAAAAAAAAGAAAAGAAAGAAAAAAAAAACTTGGGAGTTACTTGAGTTAGCATTGTGCAAGAGCAAAAGTAAAAATCACACACTCGCCTCAAAACAATTTCAGCTCAGTCATCAGTACAATAAGAATGCCCTTTTTAAAAATAAATAAATATACTGATCAAATTTTAATCTCCCTCCTTGACAGTTCTGTAGTCTGAGTTTATGCAAAGACAAAAAGACCCAAGTAGATGACAATGTTCATTTATATATTTATTTATTTACTTTTTTAACCCATTAACCACAACTCTTTACCCATGTTTCAGTGAGTGTGTGATGATTACGGATGCTCTCACATATTAGAGCGCATCGGGGCGAAATGGACGCCTACAGCTCGTCTGAGATCTGGTTTGGCCTCGATTCAAGTGCACTTGGATAGCACTCTCAGTAAATGGACAAGAGTCCAACAAAAGAAATCTCAACGCACATAAAAGGAGTCCAAACAGGGGGGGAGGGGGAGTTAGTAAAATAGCAATTAGGGCTAAAAAAAAAAAAAAAAAAAAAAAAAATATGTTTGTAAAAATTCGCTGGTCAAAACTTTAGCGATAAGAGAAGTCAAAAAACCTTTATCAAGTGCATGTAGGGGGAAAAAAAAGACCCAAGAACACTGAACAAAGAGTTCACAAAAAATATAAGTGATTCAAATAATTATAGAAATACAGTACACCTAGTTTAAAACACTGTGCATCACATCCAGTGTATAGTCTATAGTCCGGTCTGGTGGTCCATATCTCCAGAGATCTTTCACACTGCTGAATGTTTTGGCTCAGTTTTGCAGATTCTTTGCATCTACAAAAACAAGGCTGGGGAGGGAGGCACACAGCATGGTAGGTAGACATGCTGCTGTTTAGTCAATTCGGAGATTTCCAGCTTGGTTTAGGGTCTAGTTTAGTGAGCTCTCCTCACTGGACTTGACTTGAGAGCAGACACTTTGCTCAGATGATCGAGTGTGGCTGTTCCACTCAGGCAGACCAAACACTGTGTCGAAGCACCCGCGTGAAGTTTGCACGGTGCTCAACCGACAGCTGGAGGTTTTATCAGCTTTGTAGCTTCAGGTCAAATCTAAAGAGACCAACACCAAACGCTGTCCTGGCTGACCTCTAACTGAATAAGTGTGTTCGTATTTGTTGTAAACTTGAAGGTCATGTGCCTCAGATGTATGATGGAAAACGTGGAACTGTTTTCATTGCTTTTTTTTTTTTTTTTTAAACCATTGGGGAAAACTGAGATGAGATGAAACTCTTGCTTAAAAAGGTGGCGCGAAGATGAGGGTGCAGACTGGCCGTGACTGAAACTGGCCAAAGAACTCTGTGTTAATATGCACAGATCTAACCATCTTGCAGTGTTCACACACACACACAGATAATCCACAATGACCTCAAAGAAATGACACGGGAGGCAAGAAATTGACACAACAAGTGAATAAAAGGCTAAAGCACTCTGATACTATTAAAAGAGTTTAATGCTGTTGCAGATAAAACATGCAACAATATGAACTTAACCTCAGAAGAAAAGAAAAAAAAAAAAGAAAAGGGAAAGTAATGAAAAATAATGAATACAGGCCCGCCGCCCCCAACCTCCCGTCCCCAGCACCGCTCGCTGTTTGAGGTGTGTGAAAGTCACATTGTTGATCTTGTTACCAAAACTGTTTCTTGCACACATAAATAGGAATAGGGAAGAGAATTTAACCTCGGCTTCAATGTATAGCTTCCAGAATCGGCCCGAACTGGGGAACTGCATGATAAGTCTCTCATACGTCTTCCTTGCTTTATCTATAGGTTGGTTCTAGAAGAAGTGAAACGCATTTACATACATTTACACCAAAGAAAACAATCATCAGTTTTATTTAAGGCAGGGTTAGACGGGCAAACCCTCCCTGTCCGCCCCGATTTCAATTTGAACTCCCCGATCCAAGTCGCCCACCCCGGGATTTAAAAAAGAAAGAAAGGGGGGAGGGAAAAAAAAAAAAAAAAAAAAAAAAAAAAAGGAATGCAACCCTTTTGTCACTAAACCTGTGCTTCTCGAATCAGTATGCTCCATGCGTCCAGGTCGTACGGGTTTTCTTCCAACTTCTTCTCTGCCTTCTTCACCTTTTCTGGAATATACTCCGTGGCCTGCCGGGGAAACAAATCACGAAAAATTAAATAAATAAACAAACAAATAAAAATCAGCAGACGTGCAGATTTATAGAAGCGTGCATCATGCTACAACATGTCAAACATTCAAGATCAATGTCTAGACAGGAACCCAGCATATGGTTCGTGATCTCCGAACCTCATCTGTGAACTATCTGGAAACGGATCGACCTACGAAACGTGACATTATTCCACACCCCTTAGTGCGGTATTCCCACATTGAGGCCGTTGCACGGCTAACTTTCTCTTTAGACAAAGCAAACACACGGCACAGGCTCATACAGGAAGTGCTCAGCTCACAATGGAAACAACTGCAATATTACCTTAGCACCCTGGAGAACACCTTGATAAACACGTGTGAGAAACACCAAGATTTCCGGGATGAGGGATGGGAACCAGCGTACCAGACTACGCATTACATAGCGCAATAAGAAAGTATTTCCCAAAGCAGTCCTCCCAATGCACTTGCACCAGGTATTTAATGTCTTCTAATTTTATTAATATTATAATATTTTGCGCAGGGAAAAACCATCCCTACAAATCACACTGGCTTGTAACAAGTCATCTGCGAACTTTTATTTTTGAAACACTAGCAGCCAAAATGTACAGCCTACAGCCTTGTTTACATACTTGGTTTTAAAATGCTTCTTGGGAAATCAGATCACGAGTGGACAACTGAGACGTATGTATATCTGTAAAAAAATTAAATAAAAATCCTTTTACACAACCCTATATTTCTTGTTGTCAGGTGCTGGTGCACACATTGTAGATAATCAATAGTAACCACCAGACACAGAGAGGGGAGAAAAAAAGGAGGGAAAAAAAACACCTTTTTTTTTTTATTGTGCGAACAACTCATTTCACTGTATGCTTCTACTTGTACTAATAACCTTTACTTGTGTATCCTTTATATCCGTGTCCATCTTGCGTCTCCAAGGCGTCCAGCTGACCGCTTGTGCTTGGATGTCATTACATTTACATTTCCGTCATTTGGCAGACGCTCTTATCCAGAGTGCCTTACATTTGTCTTTTTTTTTTTTTTTTTTTAAATATGTACAAGTGAGCAGTTGAGGGTTAAGGGCCTTGCTCAAGGGCCCAGCAGGAGCAGCTTGGGGTAGGATTTGAACTCGCAACCTTCCAATTCAACATTCAACCTCTTACCCCCGAAGTAGCATTAACGCCTACGTCACTT
>JAQMCW010000036.1:16283283-16297550 GCA_030068335.1 Chrysichthys cranchii | reverse complement strand
TGAATTTATATTGCATTCCTGGAAAGGTTTCCACTTTTCTTTCCCTCTAGATATGTTTCATGTTATTAAGGAGGGCTTACTCACTTCAAGGGCAATTCCATTTTATTTTACTTCTGGGTTCCTCACAGCACTTGCTGGGGCATTGGTGAGTACATCAGATGTTTAGGCCAACTTTTTGTATGTCTCAGAAATGCTCATTTGCTGAGATGATCGAAGACAATTAGAACTATGTTGATTTTAGTGTCCTTAAGAGCACGCAAACAGAATTGTCTGGCAACAAAGTGACGTAGAGTAAGATGGTTTTCCTCTTCCCACAATGCAGTCAGTCACTTAAGACATGACTGACTGTTTCCTAAAATTTTTTACTCAACCTGCAAGACTGCTTCATCCAGCAATTAAGGTACTTCCATAAATGTTCCTATATTGGTGCAATTTTATGTCTTCCCTATATACATCAACATCTTGGCCCCATTGAAAAAATAAAGATTATTACATTTGTATAAGGGAAATGTATATCAATTTTTGTCCTGATATAGTATCTACAGGATTCAAAATGAAATTTCATCCCACGTTCATAATGTGATCAGTCCTTTTTGCTCTTTGTACATCTCATATTGACGTACTGGATGCCACACTGAAGCTGTAATAATACGAGATTGGACTGTGAAAGTAACTTTATCCTGACTTTATGTCCAAACTATTGGGTGAGTGTTATGAAGTGCCCAGAAGTGAAACAACTGAATTCATCTTTGAAGTCAGACGAAACAGAGAGCATAGCCATCCTTTATGAATTTAAAGAAAGCTGCATCACTATCCTCTACTGCTTTGTGTCACAAATTCGGATTGTGTGGCATTGATGCAAAAGCACTAGCATCCCCAAGGTGCGTCAGGAGGATAGGCTAACTGGCTTTACAAGGAGAGCTTCTGTCACTGTCCCTCCATGGTGACACGGCAAGTCTCTGCCCCCCTCACCATCTGGAGGACTCCAGATTTGACCCCAAATCCCAGATGAGCTATGTTTTTATATACTCAGCAGCAATTGGTCTCCATTACTTCTAATCATAATATTCTAGATAGGGTTGTTTAGGAAGATGTCTTTGACTCGTCGTACAACAGGGTATGTAGCCAAAGGAAGCCTTCCTTCCCTTGTTCTTTTTGAGTTCGGCGACATTTTGCAGAAGATGGCTAATTGTGGGATGGGTTGGGTTGGGGGTTTGCTCGGGGGACAGAGGTGGCGGTGGCCCCATGTGAGAGACATGTGACAGAGGCTATTCTTTAGATTCCACAGGGTGTCGGTTTTACCAGCGGAGTGAACACTGGCAGACAGAACACGTGATGACGCCCGCGAGGTAAGGGCACGTTTCCTTATGCAGGGCTGGATCAAGAGATTATGCTCCCCCCCCCCCCTACTCCCCCTCTGTCTTTGTCTGTCTCTCTCTGTCTCCATCTCTCTCTTTCTTCCTTTCTCTTCCGTTTCTGATGATCTCTGTCTCAGCTCCAAGCTCTCGTATCTCTGTTTTGCTCTCAACATCCCAAAATTGTTTCTTGATTTGAGCCAGCAGAAATGTCACTGGTTTGGAAATGAATTACGCTTTGAGATGTCATCTAATGTGTCATTTGTGACTGAAGTGGACCCCCATGTCCATCATTTAGCTATGTGCGAATGGACTGTTTGTTTAAGCAAAGCAAAATCCTGATGAAACAGGAAAGAAAACTGGACTTCTATTCTATCGAAATACTATCCAAATTCTTATTTGGACTGCTAAACGGGAGAGATGCCCTGGCGCATTTTGAACCTCATTTTCATTTTTTCTTTGTATATTGCTGAATTCTTTGAACACCTCATCAATGGACTCCTTCAGTGACCTCAGTGTTGTTTGTTTTTGTTTTTTTATTTGTTTGAGGGGATTTTTCTTTTTAAAGTTGTTCCACTGAGCTGTAGACAAGAAGACAAGTATCGCAACAAGTATTGAAATCATGTCACATTACAAAGGACTCTTGCACCCGATGATAGATCTTTTTGGAAGATCTTTGTCCTAAACTTGTTTTGCTAAGGATAACTTTTTGCATTTTAATTTTATTTTTTCTGCATCTTGTTTTCCTGGTACATGTTTCTTATTGCTTCATGAATGTGCATCATGGATCTCGTATCTACTTCGAAACTTCGAATTCTCTTTTTTAATTTTTTTTTTTTTTTTAAATAAAATCTTGCTGCTGTGATGAACCATATGCGAATGGTGGCGAATGTTCTCAGTGTGTATGATGAGATCTCCTGAATGCCTATGCGTGTGACATTACGAGTGATGTGTATGCGTGTATGTGTTGTTGTGCGATGCTGAAGTGGTTGTCCTTGTTCTTTGTCTCCTATACCAATATGCTCTTTGCTCCTAATGTTTGATTTAACTGATATTGATTTACAGGTATTAAAACAAAAGTGCGTCTCCGTCCTGTATCCCAGCCTGATGTGACTGTAGGTAAAATGCCTTTGAATCCGCCCAAAAAAAAAAAAAAGGGATGTCTTTAACATGTTGTTAGCAATGCAATGTCTTTTATTTGTCCGACAACCTAGCGCTATTGGTGCTGTTTCATTGTCTCTTTTGTTCTTTTTCAAAGGGTAGAGAAAAGGGCCACCCAAGGTAAACGATTAGAACACAATCTCAAAATGGCTGCCATTTCTTCTCAGTAGAAGTTTCTATACTTTCACTGACTACTTTACACGATTAGAATACCATTCAGTCCATTTCTCAACCATGCATCTAGTGCACTTTGATAAGATATCTAGTGCACCTTGGACACGATCACTAGAAAGAATAAGGAATGCGAAGTGAGGATGATGGTAGGACTGTTGATGCAAGGAGGCGTGTGTGTGCGTGTGTGCCCTCAGTCACGCGTGCTGTGTCCTGTCGCCCCCTTGCTCGTCCTCCCTTTCTCTATAGGCTTTTGTGGTAAGGCGGTTGTTGGAGTACACTCAGAAGAGTGAGCCCGATCTGCCCTACGGCCTGCTGCTGGTGCTCGGTTTGCTGAGCACCGAAATTCTGCGCTCCTGGTCACTTGCCCTCACCTGGGCACTCAACTACCGCACAGGCACGCGCCTGCGTGGCGCCATCCTCACCATGGCCTTCCAAAAGATCCTGCACCTCCGCAGCCTGCGTGAGAAGTCTGTCGGAGAGGTGAGTCATGAAGCGTGTTCTTCAAATCGTTTTTGTGTGTGTGTGTGTGTGTGTGTGTGTGTGTGTGTGTGTGTGTGTGTGTGTGTGTGTGTGTGTGTGTATACACCTACCCTGTAGCTACACTCCCAGCTGATCATTGGAACAGCTTTACGTACCATATAGGTTGCTTTGTAGCCGCCTGTACGATGACTACACTGTGACCCATTTATTGCTATGCACTGTTTCACTGCTGAATTGAAAACAGTCAGTCAACAGTAGTGTTGGCAAACTGAGACTTGATGAAGGCTTATAAAACGTCAAACTTTTTGTGGATGGGAAAAGATGTACAACGTATGTAGGGGTGCCTAATAGCATGGCCAGTACAGTTCCAACTGGCACAGAAGCACCTGTTAATCAGAAAAGAATCAGTTAGAGATCGGTGACCAATTAAAGAAAAAACGGTAGTTCCTGTTATGCTGTGGGGTTTTTTTACTGGCATGGATTGAGATAGGATTTCTATCCTGATAGGAGTGGTCTCCATCCATTCGTCCATTTTCTATGTCGCTTATCCATTGTGGGTCATGGGGAAAGCTGTCAAACCCAGCTGACTTTGGGCGAGAGGCATTGGTATACCTTGGGCAGGTTGTCAGTCTGTTGCAAGGCTAGCACAGGAACAAGCAAACATTCACACTCCCATTCACACCTAAGTGCAATTTAGAGAATCCCATTGTGCTAATCTGCATGGCTTTGGACTGTTTGAGGAAATCGGGATTTATCCTTCCAGTTCCAGTGACTTGTCGAATCACTGCCAAGGCCGACTGAAGTTGTTCTAATGGCCTGTGACAGCGCATCATCATCATCATCAACATCATCAACGCTGTCTGCCAGACATAGGGCAGCAATAGCTGGCTAGGAGATGCTTCCAACATTCCTAGCTTCCATGACCGCAATTTACACCGAGCACTGGCCAGGACTTTGTGACAGCCCAACATGTCACTAAAACACTTTTTTCCCCCCTTTATTTGGTCACCCTTCTGCAGTTGTAGATCAGGGGTGGGCAACCTGAATCATGGATGGCCGGCGTGCATGCAGGTTTTTGGGATGACCTTTCTAACCTACATTCCATGGCTTGATTTGCCCAACCCCGTTGTAGATGATCATTCATGTTAAATGCCACCCATATCTCCAGAAGCCAACATGACCGGAATAGTTGAATGTTCTACAGTACACATATGCATGCATTGATGTTTCCAGCTGATCAACATGTGCTCGAGCGATGGCCAACGCATGTTTGAGGCGGCAGCCATGGGCAGCTTGCTGGCAGGAGGCCCCCTGGTAGCCGTGTTAGGGATGGCCTACAACCTCTCTGTTCTTGGACCCACGTCTCTACTAGGGTCTGCTGTGTTCATCCTCTTCTATCCTACAATGGTGAGCATCTCTACATATGATCTTTTCCTGAACAGGTTTTCCTTAAGACTTCTGAATCACAATATTTCCTTTCATCCCATTTTTATAGATGTTCAGCTCCAGACTCACGGCTTACTTTAGGAGGAAGGGAGTTGCTGTGACTGACCAGCGGGTTCAAAAAATGAACGAGATCCTGAACTACATCAAGTTCATCAAGATGTACGCCTGGGTGAAGGCTTTTTCACAAGTTCTGCGAAGTAAGGGCCGGTCCCATTTGTTTTTGTGGCGCCTTTCTATCTGTTGTTGAAATTGCAGTTGGTGGATAACACTAACTTATCTTGTTTTAACTTAACTACTTCTATCTTGCAGGAATAAGAGCTGAAGAACGCCAGATCCTGGAGCGAACAGGATATTTCCAAAGTATAACTGTTGGCGTGGCTCCCATCGTTGTGGTGATTGCCAGTGTGGCAACCTTTTCCACACATATGCTGCTAGGTTATGACCTCACTGCTGCTCAGGTAGGTTCCACAAGTGGTCCACTTTGGTTAATACAAAGACATTGCCCTTGTCCTGAGTTATATCTGCAGGAATGCTGAACATCTGTCCTTTTCCAGGCATTTACCGTTGTGACTGTCTTCAATGCCATGACCTTTGCCCTGAAAGTCACCCCCTTCTCAGTCAAGTCCCTATCTGAAGCATCTGTTGCAATGGAGAGGTTCAAGGTGAGCGGTTCAAGGTCACCTAGCATTCATTTCTTCCACTTTGTATCACTTGGTCTTTTATCTCTACCTTCTGGCCCAGTTTTGGTTTATCTTCGGGTTTACTGAGCAGAAATACGTGTATAAATTATATTTCTGAAACAGTTTGATAATATCTACATCTTTGTGATGTTCCAGAGTGTTCTCTTGATGGCTGAGATTAAGACAATCCGTGAGCGACCACAGAGCAACCACGTATCCGTGGAACTGAGAGGGGCGAGTTTGGCCTGGGAGACGGGCGGACACAGTGCCCAGCCTACACCACGTGGTACTCCCTACGTAGGACTGAGTCAGAGAGTGGCACGCAAGAAACGATACCAGAAAGAAGACCCGAGCCATTGCAGGATGGTGGAGGAGGAGCACCATGGACGACTGTTGGCAGACATGCCCTCAGGAGCAGAAGACCACACACTGCCTGTGCCCACCATTAGCCAACGGCTGCAAAGAACCTTGCATTGTATTGACCTCACGATACAGAAGGTGTTCAAATTATATATATATTACTAAGACCACATTCTTAGTGGATGCATTTTATAAAGGGAGATGAAGCTTTCTCCAGAAGACTGGAGTAGTCTTGATTCTTATTAACACTATAATTACAGTGTATAGTTAGAGTATAGACTCTTCGAAGGTTTATTGGAAATGAATAGGTCTTGGCTTCTTTAAAGGATTCATTTTGGAGCCCTTTTAGATAGTGAAACAAAGAACCTTTAAGGGTCCTCCAGAGGGACAACCAAAGAATCCACATGGGTTCTGAATTTTCTGAGTGTATCGTCATTTCTGGTTTCAGGCAAGACATCCTGGAGGTCCTCTCTGGTGTGTGTCCTAAACATGTCTTTATTTTATATCAGGGGAAGCTTCTGGGTATCTGTGGAAGTGTTGGCAGTGGAAAGACTTCACTCATCTCTGCCATCATTGGCCAGGTAACTGCTGCTGCTGCTGCATTCATAACCAATGGTTCACACAGGCTTCATTACAAAAAGACAGTCCCGGGACTTAAGACGTTACAGGGTAAGACACTGTTCTTTCCATCGATTAGATGACTCTTCTAGAGGGAACGGTGGATGTTGATGGAAACTTTGCATATGTGGCCCAGCAAGCCTGGATCCTTAATGCTACACTTCGTGACAATATCCTGTTTGGGAAGGATTATGAGGAAGAAAGGTGAGTTTTAGGGCCAAAAAGGAGTAGTCTACAGTTTGCAGGCTTCCATCAAAGGGATTTCAAACAAATAAAAGCAAAACTTTTCTTCTATTTGTCTGAGCAGATAAATTGTCAATATGTGGAACATAGTGAAATTGGGAATTGGATTATTGGAAATTTGACTGGCCTGCCATGATGCTTGACAGACCATGACCTCTGTATTTGATGCTGCGTTAAAAAGGCAGTTTCTTGTATTTTTAATCTTCTAAGTTGCTTAATTGCTGCACCGTAACCTTTTATGCTAACTGTGGAGATTAGTTAAGAGACTTGGCCTGTAAGATGTAATTTTCTAGGTTAGCGCCTCTCCCTCTATCCCATAATAACTCATCTGTGTTTGGTTGCCATAGGTACCAGGCAGTCCTGAGTGCTTGCTCTCTGAGACCGGACTTGGCCTTACTTCCTAACTCTGACCTGACTGAGGTATAAGCCATTAAGACAAATATATGCATTATGTTACTTGCTGTGTAACCAGTAACAATGAAAATGTTTTAATCTATTTAAGAGCTTTTATTAAAAAAAAAAAAAAAAAAAAAAAAAATCAATAAACTCCTTTTGACCAGTTGGAATCAAGAATTCTATAGCTCTGCTCTACAGTATAATGCTATCTTATATGATGGCTAAGTATATTATGAAGAGCAAAGCTACTCCTCAATGTATAAACAAGTTGCCTGCCTACAAATTTTCTTTCTTGGTCACTAGATTGGCGAACGAGGGGCGAATCTGAGCGGTGGTCAGCGGCAGAGGATCAGTCTGGCTCGGGCACTTTACAGTGATCGGGACATCTACATCCTGGATGACCCCCTCAGTGCTCTAGATGCCCATGTGAGCAACCATATCTTTAACAACGCAATTAAGAAGCAGCTGCGTGGCAAGACCATCATCTTCATCACTCACCAGCTGCAGGTAGGGACACTGTTCAGACTCTGACTTCAGACTTTGACTTTGGCTCCTAGCCTTGTTGCTTGGTTAGATCCAGGCTGTCACGATATATGGAGTCGAAACAAAACTTATATTTTGTATGTGCGTATTCAGTGTCAACATCTCCTCTAATTTTATTGTGATTGTGAATTCAGACCCATCCCTCTTTGAGATTATTTCGTAAAGATGTTAGGTTTTAATCATGCGTGTTTATGTTGTTTTGGTGAAAAAGTACTTGGTGGACTGCGATGAAGTGATCTTTATGCGAGAGGGGAGCATCACGGAGAAGGGTAGCCATGAAGACCTGATGAATCTGAATGGAGATTACGCAGCCATGTTTAACAACCTGCAGCTCGGGGACGCTCCTTTTATTGAGGTAAGACCTGCCGACCTGATGAGGTACCCGACGGACAAAGCAGTGATTGTTGAATATTGATAACATACAGATTCTTAAGAAGAAAGAGTTATACTCCAACAGAGAGAGCCAGTCAGAAGTATGGACAGGCCTACTTATTCAAAGGTCTTTCTTTATGTGGACTATTTTCTACATGGTAGAACAATACCGAAGACATCAAAACTATAAAATAATACATATTATGCTATGTGGGAACCAAAAAACGTTTAAAAAAAAAAATACAAAATGTTCCATGTTTTAGATTCTTCAAAGTAGCCAGCGTTTCCCTTGATGACAGCTTCGTACACTATTGTTATCATCTTAACCGCCTTCATGAATAGTCACCTGGAATGCTTTTCAGTTAGCAGGTGTGCCTTGTCAAAAGTTCATTAGTGGAGAGTGAGATCATCAGTTGTGGTGTAGTTGGTAAATATCCCTATTCAACAACCGTAGTAATCCGTATTATGTCGGGACGAGAACATGTCAACTAAGTAAAGAGAAACAACAGTTGAAATGCTTGGAATTTCAAAATTTCCACTCTAGAGTGTTATTGGAGGATATTAAAAGACTTTATATTGCAAGACATTTTTTCATTTTTATGTTGGAAATCAATTTTAGATGAGTTACCATATATGGCTAGTGTAGGGTACAATTGGATGTCTGATGAAGTTACCAAATATGGTTCCTTGCCCAGTAAAGAGTTAAGACATGAAGTGTCTTAAGTAATAAAAATAAAGAAAAGCATTGAATTAGAAGGTGTGTCCAAACCTTTGACTGGTGCTGTACCATAACGATCAGAAACTTGGTTGTTAAAACTACCATTACCCATGTTACTTGGGGGGTTAGCTTTGCATATACATTTTAAATGACCAGGTACCATGTGATCCTTTGATCATTCAAATATCAGACTTTTTTTTTTTAAACATTATCCACCAAGTTCAAACCATCTCTGAGTACTGTATGTTCTTCGAGAACTGCTTAGAAATTGAGGACTGGAATACCTATGACTGGAAGCTAATCATATGATTTTAGATACACACGGTTCATTACAATTGTGTTTTTAATAGTTGCCAACCAAAAATGCTGGGAGTTCTCTGAAGAAACGAAGTGAAAATGCCAAGGCGGGATCTGTGAAGAAGGAGAAACCTCCCAGCAAGGACAATGGTAGGTGCAGCACAGAATGCGTGTCACAGATACACAGCACACACCGTATCGGTATCAGGAACATTTTAGACTCCATATATCCTGAAGCCATTTTGGTGCCAGGTTGCTATTGAATTTGGGTCACAAAGAACACTTTTGCAATTTGGGGAAATATCTGTCTCTCAAAATGGCATGGTGGAATACCCTTTTTTTTTTTTTTTTTTTTTTTTTTTTTTTTTAAACTATTAGTGTTATAATCTTGGCAGAGACACACTTTAGTTTTTCTAAATAGTGTGTCCCTGGACGTTATCTGTGACTTACTGACAAAGCTGTTTGAGACTGTAACTCATGAACATTCTGAGCACTAAACAGATACGGAGAGTGGCATTTCATTATGCCCTAATTTGCTCGGAGCACTGTTTGTTCTAGGATGGAAATGTGTCCTAGACAAGTACGTCTCACGTTCCTCCTCTTTCTGTAGGTCCGCTGATGCAAGCTGAAGAGCGTGGCAAAGGTTCAGTCCCCTATGCAGTGTACAGAGAGTATATTCAAGCTTTAGGTGGCTGGCCAGTCTTCCTGTTTATCCTGGCCCTCTTCATCCTCAATGTGGGCAGCACTGCCTTCAGTAACTGGTGGCTCAGCTACTGGATCAAGCAGGGCAGTGGGGTAAGAGAACATCACCCGGCGGGGTTGTGGGAAGGAGCTGTTTGTGTTATTGTCCCTGATTTAACGTGAACGTTGATGTCCTTGAGTTTGGGATTGCTGTACTTTTTAAAGGAATAGTTCCTGTTTCTTTTCTTAAAACCTAATACGCTATTGGTCCTGAATCCATTTTCCCTTTAGAGTGCAATATGAAACCCTTTGATTCACTTTTCACGCTCACGCTCTTTCCTGATTGGCTCTGACTCCTGCCAGTCACTGTGTCATCGTAACCTTCTTTAATGCTTGAAGGCATCATTGGGGCATGACAATGTTTGATCAGTCTGAGCTGGCATGTGATGTATGCCTACAACTTTCCAGGCAGTTTCACCCTAACAATCTGTACACCGCACTGAGGCTGATTTGCTTTTACAGGACCCCAGGCATGACTTAGTTACTGGTCATTTTATTAGGAACATCACTCTGATACTGGGTGGGATCTCCCTGACAGGAGTGGAACCCGATGTGGTGTTTTTGTTGTTGTAGTCTGGCCTCCTCAAGTTTTCACATGTGTTATGAGATGCTTTTCTGTTGACCACTGTTGTATAGAGTGACAAGTTGAGTTACCATTGATGAACTTTCAGCAAGAACAAGTTTGGCCATTCTGCTCTGATCTGTCTCATCAGTAAGGAATTAATGCAATGTACTGGTACCGTATGATTTGGTGGATAGTTGTATAAGTATTTTTTCCCATTTTAAACAAAAGCTACAGTGCACTGCAGCTTTAAATGGCAACTTTTTGATACTAATATTGTGAACAGTGTGTCTGCATCAGCGTTTGAAGAAGTGACGCTGCTGAGATACAAAAGCCGGTGCGATGGGAGAAGGCGGTGTAAATATTTCATTGGCTATCGGTGTTGGCTTGTGTGACACTGGGGACCGTATCCTCATTACAGGGGGTTATGTCACAGAAACACTGTCAGGGTTTCAGATTGAAGGTGTTCTGTTCCTTTGGATAAGTGTTGACGTCATTGGGTTTTATAGGACATGCGATCTGGGCATGAGCTTGTTAACAAATTACATCAGTGTTACATAATGTAATCACCACAGGGCATAATTGGGCCCAGCGCAGAGCCTGTATTTGACTCGACCTTGTCTTTTCACTCCTTTCACATGTGCAGAACACCACTGTGTTTGTGGGGAACAGCTCGATGGTGAGTGACAGCATGCGGGACAACCCTATGATGCAGTACTATGCTGCTGTGTACACCATGTCCATGGTCATCATGCTCTTATTTAAACTGCTCAGAGGCATCATCTTCGTCAAGGTGAGCTTGAGCGCCATGTAGACGCAAAAATGTACATGTATGCATGTATGTTGTGAATAACATGCTTTTGTCCTGTCTTGTCTGATTACCCGTATTCAGTATTGGAATTTCTTTCTTTTCTTTTTTTCTGTTTGCCAGGGAACCCTGCGTGCCTCCTCTCGACTTCATGACGATCTCTTTCAGAAAATTCTTCGCAGCCCTATGAAGTTCTTTGACACCACACCAACAGCACGGATCCTCAACCGATTCTCCAAAGACATGGACGAAGGTACGGCCCGATTGAGTTACACGAACACACGGCCTATATCACAGATTCAAGGGCATGGTGCTTTTTCTTCTTTTGTCAATTTGTTTAGAGCAATTTCAAATCCCAAACCTGCTGGAACACCAGTGATGGGCCTTTGAGCCAAGTCAAGCCAAAAAGTCTATTCGTCAGCTCTGTGTTTGGATGACAAGTTGTGTTTTATATAAGATGAATGAATGATAGCAATGAATAAATGTAAGGCAAAAAAAAAAAGACAGGAGTACTTGATGGTTAATGGGTAATGTGATTGGAGTAACAGAAAAAATCTGAACTGCATGGTTGTCCCAAGAGTGGAGGAAAAAAAAACTAAAGTCCAGTCTGCAGCCAGTTTGTTGCAGTGGAGTTTTGTCAGTGCAAATGCTTCAGAGGAACTAGATATATTGACCGAAAATCTTTTGGAAACTCCTGCATTCTTGTCATTTGATGTTTTGTGTCTCTGGTCTCCACTTTTTCTCGTCCCAGTGGATACGCGTCTGCCGTTCCAGGCAGAGATGTTCATCCAGAACGTGATTCTGGTGGTGTTCTGCCTTGGTGTGATCAGCAGCGTCTTCCCATGGTTCCTGGTAGCTGTGGGCCCACTGGTGCTCCTCTTCACAGTGTTGCACGCTGTCTCTCGGGTCTTCATACGGGAGCTCAAACGGCTAGACAACGTCACTCAGTCTCCCTTCCTCTCCCACATCGCTTCCAGCATCCAGGGCCTGAGCACAGTACAGGCCTACAGCAAGGGAGACGAATTCCTCCGCAGGCAAGGCTCAGTCTGAAACCTCTGAGATATTATCACTGTGAT
This sequence comes from Chrysichthys cranchii, assembly GCA_030068335.1. NCBI lineage: Eukaryota > Metazoa > Chordata > Actinopteri > Siluriformes > Claroteidae > Chrysichthys > Chrysichthys cranchii. The sequence continues at coordinate 16,285,520 of JAQMCW010000036.1, read as the reverse complement.
CTTCTATACAATTAATAGGCTTGACGTTTACTGGAACTCTGCAATAGATTAGCAGCCTATGAGTGAGTACCTCACCTATCACCCAGCTCTCATTGTCTCCAGCTTCCCTGCTGCCTTTAAGGATTTAGAGCAAGCCATGACAGTTACAGTATTTTTAGAACTGTCCTTTCCATGAGACAAATGAAGCATCATCTCACAGTGCAGAATAACAAACTTGCAGGAATGTGCTATCTACCTGCTTCTGCATACTTGATGCCCAGAGATGCCCATGATTGGCTAGTGTAGCTGTGATTGACCAGGGAGAGAAAGTAGGCCTTCCCCCACCCAGAGAACATGGCCAGTTATGCTCCTTTGACTCCTGGTTTGTGGAATTTGCTGGAATTCCACAATAGGGTGAATGCTCTTCTGTTGTACCATTTGAGAGCTCTCCAGAAAGGTATTTTGTTCTCCTAATGTTGACTGTACTTCTATTCATACAGTGTGCAAGAGCAGATGAATACTTTCCAAGGCCACAATGCGATGTTTTATTGTTCATACCTGTAGTAATGTCTTTGGGGGTTTTTTTGGCAAGTGACTTTTGTGGACACCTGTCCTTCACAACAGACCATTCCAGGTTTAGCCCCCCCCACCCCGTACTCTTCTGGGAAGGCTTTCCACTATACTCTGGAAAAAGACTTTGGGGATTTAACTATTAAGCCTCAAGAGCATTAGAGAGGTCAGATGGTGATATTGGGCGAGGAGGCCTGGGACATAGTGTGCATTCTAGTTCATCCTAGGGCTTCAGTGGAAGGTGATTTGTGTTCACGGACATTGTCATGCTGGAATAGGTTTGGACTCTTTAGGTCCAGTGAAGGGAAATTGTAATGCTACATCATAGAAAGACATCCTGTATAATTGTGTTCTTCAGGCTTTGTGGCAACAGTTTGGGGAAGAACCACATAGGGTTGTGATGGCCAGGTGTCCACAAGCTTTTTTTTGCAGTCTAGTGTAGATGAGAAGTTGAAGGTTAAGGGGCTGACAGAAGGATCAGCAGTTGGTTGAAAGTCAGTCTTGGGAGTTAAAATGATGTATATCTCATCCCTCTCATAGCTCCAGAGTCATAGCGAGTTGCGTGGAGATTCACATGTTCTCCCCAAGCCTGTGTGGATTTCCTGTAAAGTTCTGCAGTTTCCTCTACTCCCCAAAAACATGCCGGATAGGTGGACTGGATACTTTAAATTGTCCCAAGGAATGAATGATGATTATGTTTACGGCTCCCAGTTATAGACTTGCACCCAATTCAGGTTGTATTCCTGCATCAAGCCCAGTGTTCCCAGGATAGGTTCTGGATCCACTGTCCAGTTATTCCACATGAATGAATAAATGTCTAATCGGTAGCATAGAACCTTAATCACACTGACTGACTGAATCCATTGCTTCTCCGTTGCTTTTCCTCAGGTATCGGGAGCTACTGGATCAGAACCAAGCCCCATTTTACCTATTCAGCTGTGCAATGCGCTGGCTCGCTGTGCGTCTGGATGTGATCAGTGTCGCCCTTATTAGCATCACAGCACTGATGATTGTCCTCATGCATGGAAAGATCCCCCCTGCATACGCAGGCCTGGCAATATCCTACGCTGTCCAGGTGAGTGCAAAAAGCAAGGAACGTGATTCCGTCTATAGACGTTTTAGCATCTAGGACTTTGGAGGAACGTTCTAGATTGCATGGGTTTGACTAGGGTGCTGATTTTGTTCCTTTATTCTGCAGTATTATAGCACTTAAAGATCTGCCGTGGGTTTAATTTGGTTCAGACAGTCTAAAAAGAATGGTTGGGTTTTTTTTGTTTGTTTTTTAACCCATTGTTGGTCCTAAAGAGCAGCACATGCAAACTGATTGTCCATTTCCCTTAGCTAACCGGTCTGTTCCAGTTCACTGTCCGCCTTGCCTCCGAGACAGAAGCTCGCTTCACCTCAGTCGAGAGAATCCACCACTACATTGAGGTATTAAGCAGTGTTTTGCTTTCATTTATTACACACCTGATACTCTTCATTCATAGTGAGTACAGTGAACCCCCGCAATATCGCGGTTCAGTGCATCGCGGATTTTCAAATTTTGATTCGCGGGATTTTTTGGCTTTCATGGGACTCTGGAATATAAAATATAATTAAAAAAAATAAAGCTAATTCAAACATTAAAAGAACATTTAAATCGAAATAAAACGGTATGCACTGTATTTCATCAGCGGATGAATACACAG
>JAQMCW010000036.1:16138757-16155936 GCA_030068335.1 Chrysichthys cranchii | reverse complement strand
TTGAATTTTGTTCAACATAAAATGAACACATGAAAATTGCAACCGCTTGATTTTTTTAAAATTAATCGTTAAGATTAATCGATTAATCGAAAAATTAGTCGAAAAATCGGTCGTTAGGAAATTAGTCATTAGTGGCAGCACTACTAGCAAGCCTGGATCACTACGAGACCTCAAGGCACCTAGAGAGCATAAAAATCCTGAAGATATTTTGGGAAAAGTTTGGATACCCTGTTGGTACAATAATATTGACCTGGTATTTGCGCTACGGTTCTTTAGTCATTTGCTGGATTTGTTGCACTAGCACTGTGTAATGCTTATCAGTATTTTTTCTGGGAAAAGGTCTGTAATGTTGTCTGGAAGAAAAGGTTAGAACCCTGTTAAACCTTCGCTCACACCTCTGACACCTCGGACAGGGCAGTTTCACACCTTACCCAAATAACTCTGCACCCTGGACTGATTCACATTTTTTTAAAAAATAGCCATGCAGGCAGGCATGAGTGAGACATTTTTTGCAATGATGAGTTAATTACAGCACTCCAGTCCTATAAAAGTCAGGTTCTGTATACCAGTAATCCTAATAACTACGAAAGTAAAAACAGGATGTCATGTGACAAGTTGAAACACGTTACTCGGCATGCAGCACTGAGAGCGGGTAGCTTTCACACTTAACGCGGACCATGCCGTTGGTCAGAAATAGCTTTCGCACTGCACAACTCAAAGGCTTAAAGTACCCTGGGTCCACAAGAAAATGCCAGATCTTAGTCACATTTAAAATTAATTTCTATATCCTTCAGATATCAACCACAAAGCTCATTATTCTGCTTAATCTTAGTTTTTAACCTATTTCATATCTTCACATGTATTCATAATGAATTTTTGTGTGTTTGCGTCATCAGTGCCATGATTAAAAGGTTTTCCATCCTGATCGGGAGGGCTGTATCAGCCCATTGTCTTGATGTTCCACTATACGCTCCCCATCATGTACGATACCTGGCTACGAAACCGGTAATGCAACACACACAATACAACTTAAACAGTCCTTTATAGTTAGTCTGAAAGAATGGAAAAGTTTGGGAAATGGGTTTATAAGCCATATTTTGACGATGTTGGATGATAAAATGGACTAATTCCAATTGTGTTGCTTTGTCCAGGGTCGAGTACACGGCAAGGACAAGAAGTTTATCCTGAAACCAGTGAAATTAGAAAAACAAGAGAAGCAAGAAGTGGAAATCAAACAGTTTATGACTGTGTCTCAACTTGCTAAGGCTATGAACAAAGACATAGATCATGTATATGAAGCTCTACTGAACACAGCAATAAATATAAATGATCTGGAACCAGACACTGTGTTGGAGGAGAAGTGGCTAAAAGAGGCTATAAAGAGGTCTGGGATGAAGTATAAATGGGCCAAGATAGTGGAGAATGAAGTCAGAGAAGACAAAGACGTCCAGAGACAGCCACCGCCAGATCCTGCTGATTTAGTGAACAGACCTCCAGTAGTGACTATTATGGGACATGTGGATCATGGGAAGACCACGCTGCTGGACAGCCTGAGGAAGAGCCAGATTGCTGTACAAGAGGCCGGAGGGATCACCCAACACACTGGGGCGTTTCTGGTCCAGCTGCCTTCTGGTGAACAGATTACGTTTCTGGACACCCCTGGACATGCAGCGTTTTCTGCTATGAGGGCTCGGGGGGCCTTAGTTACTGATATCATCATTCTAGTGGTTGCAGCCGATGACGGAGTGATGAAGCAGACCATCGAGTCCATACAGCATGCTAAGAAAGCCAAAGTGCCAATCATTGTGGCTGTGAATAAATGCGATAAGCCTCAAGCAGAGCCACAGAAAGTGAAACAGGCTTTGCTGGCCCATGACGTTGTATGTGAAGAGTTTGGAGGAGAAGTCCAGGCTATCCATTTGTCTGCTTTAAAGGGGGAGAATCTCATGGAGCTGGCTGAAGCCACAGTAGCACTTGCTGAGATGCTGGAACTGAAAGCAGACCTGAAGGGTCTAGTAGAGGGGACTGTCATTGAAAGCCATACGAGCAAGGGCAAAGGACCTGTAACCATGACGATAATCAAGCGGGGAACTCTAAAGAAGGGCTGTATACTGGTGGCAGGAAAGACCTGGGCTAAAGTGCGCTTACTGTTTGATGAGAACGGACAAACTGTGACAAATGCAGGGCCTGGCATTCCCGTGGAGATTGTTGGCTGGAAGGAACTACCTTCTGCTGGCGAAGAAATTCTGGAGGTGGAGTCGGAGCAACGGGCTCGAGAGGTAGTGGAATGGCGCACGTACATGGAAGAACAAAACAAGTTGAAGGAGGATCAGCAAGCCATTGAGGCCAAGCAGAAGCAACACCAAAAGAGTTATCAGAAAGAGCGGGAGAGACTGGCGCATCTCAACTGGAGGCAGAGGAAAGTCGCTCTCTACAAGGCCAACAAGCACCAGGTAGCCTACAGACCCAGTGAGAAAACCCAGGACGAGGATCTCAGCCTGAGTCTCATAGTCAAAGGGGATGTTGACGGGTCAGTGGAGGCCATATTGAACATCCTTGCAAGTTATGATGCGGAGGAACAGTGTGTCTTAAATATAGTGCATTTCGGTGTTGGGGACATCTCAGAGAATGACATTAACATGGCAGAAACCTTCTCAGGAACGATATATGGTTTCAACGTCGGAGCTAATAAGTCAATACAAGACATGGCCGCCAAGAAGGGCATTCCCTTAAAAATGCATCGGGTCATCTACCATCTGATAGATGACCTGAAAGAGGAGCTTTGTAGTAAACTGCCCCCGACCATTGAGGAGAATATAGTAGGAGAAGCCTCTGTCCTGGCCATGTTCGATGTGACTGTGGGGAAGAAGAAAGTCCCGGTAGCTGGCTGCAGAGTCCAGAAGGGCCAACTGGACAAGAAAATGAAATTCCGACTCATCCGGGGAAGAGAGGTTCTTTGGGAAGGGAATTTGACCGCACTGAAACGTCATAAAGATGATGTGCAAGTTGTGAAGACAGGCATGGAGTGCGGTCTGTCCTTGGACAAGGTTATTGACTTTAAACCTGGAGATGAAATAATCTGTTATGAGGAGACGGAGAAGCAGCAGAGAATATCTTGGGATCCAGGCTTTTAAAGAGACTGCCCCCCCCCCAAAAAAAAGTCACTGATATCACCAGCATGTGGTGGTCAAAAATAGTTATTCTGTCAGATTATTATGTCCATATTAGGATGTGACTGGCAAGTTGTGTAATTTATTCCACGATTAAAATAAAAATAAAAAAGTGTTTAAAAAAAGTGGAAAGGGTATCTAGTAGCAATGCAATTACTTTACATTTATTTATTCACTACAAAAAAACCCCCCAAAAAAATACATCGAGGACAAGATAAAGCAAATGCTATTAAAATGTACTAAATTAGAAAGGACACATTTATACAATCCTCACTGTGTATAATTAGGTATAGAAATGAGCAGTTAAGTGGAAAGCTGGCCTCATTTATGAAGAATAATCCTAAACATAGATTACTTCCTGTTATGTCCTATGGAATATTCCTACGATCAATTTATAAACTGAATTAACTGCATGTTTTTCCCCAACCTGTGACCTGTTTATTAATTGGCTAACATCTTAAAATCCTGTGCATTTGAACAAGTCTTTTGAGTTTGTATTGAGAACTCCTTGAAATCTTATATAGTGGGACAAAAACTGCTATGTTAATGGCTGGGTAAGCAAATAGTAATAGCAATTGTTGTATATAAATGTCCCATAAGGCAGTGTTTTTCAACCACTGTGCCGCGGCACACTAGTGTGCTGTGAGAGATCGTCAGGTGTGCCGTGGAAAATTATTCAATTTCACCTAATTGGTCTCAAAAACACTTTTTGAAAACTAATTAATTATTATCTGCAAATTATATGCCATTGTTGAGCGTCTGCACTGTCTAGTGAGTGGCAGAGTAATTATGTAATACTCTTCCATATCAGTAGGTGGCAGGAGGTAGCTAATTGCCTTGTACCTTGAGACACGAGAATTGCCCCCCAACCCCCCCGGTGTGCCGTCGGATTTTTCTAACGTAAAATATGTGCCGTGGCTCAAAAAAGGTTGGGAAACACTGCCATAAGGAGCTCAGCTCTCAGTAGGAATTTGTAAGCCACCTGGAAACATGCTTATTGTGTAACATGCTACTGGCAAGATCCTGTACAGTCTTTACTATTCCTAGATATCTAACCTCACTTATCCTCCTGAGACCTCACTGTTCTCCTAGGAGGACATCACATTGACCCCCAACTACATTGTGTGCATTTCCTCGTAAGATCCTCATGAGAGGACCATCGGGTATTACTCTTTTGCTAAACGTCTTCCTGTTTGGAGACAATGATCAAGTTCAGTAGTTAGCAATTATTAAATAACAAACAGTCAGGAGAAATGACAAGGTGCACAACATTAGAGTTTGGGTCTCAGGAGAATATAGTAACAAATAATATTTAAGCATCAGTATTAGTCTAGAGTTAGTAGTCTCCCGAGTTAGGGGAGGGTTGGGCGTGGGGCTGGCGACCTCACCCTGTAGAATGCGCTTAGCTACGGAAATGACAACCGAGCCCCGTGGGGGCCGCTTGGCACCCTATGTGCCGTACGGCACGGGAAGGAACAGAGAGAGAGAGAGAGAGATTAGTCTAGTGAAATATAAATCACATAGTAAAGCTATTAATTTATTAAAGGGGTCATTCCCCGAGAAACCATATAATACTTGCTCTTTTTGACATATGATAGGTCACTCCGAGTTGCATATGCATGCTGCACTTGAAAATGATCTTCTACCCCCTTATTGTCTGCTTTAGACATAGAAAAAACATAAGACGGAAAAACGAGCGACTCAGAAAAAGCCCTTTGACCTGACGTCACTTCGAAAATTAGTATTCATGGCCTCGCCCACCTTGGCTTGCGACCGCCCACGGGAAGGCAGTTTTGATTTTGCACTCAGGAGAGAGCAGAGCCCGTCTCGGCAGGTAGAAGCTAACTACTGAGAGTAGAGGAGCTAACAGCAATGACCCACTGGAAGGAATATCACAGTGCTGTTAGCCAATCAGAGGCGATACGTTTGCATGTCATGAATATTCATGAGTAAGAGCCGAAATCCTGTCGTCCCTCACCCACTCCTCCACCAAACTAGAACAGCCTGAAACAGGAGCACCAGAGCATTTTCTTACCAAAACCAACTCCCGGGGCATTCATTCATACTAGAGATCACTGCAAAATTAATGAAAAAACGACGCAATGACCCCTTTAAAGTATTCTGTCAGTCAAACTGGCTGAAAAGTCCTTCATTATGGGAAAACATACACTAACATATCAGTGCATGAGTGTATACTGTATACAATCACTGACCTATCCAATCAGCCAATCATGTAGCAGCAACACAATGCCTAAGATCATACAAACCAAGATCTTCACTTAATGTTCACACAAAACATCAGAATGGGGGGAAAAAGTATCATCTCTGTGACTTGGTTGTTGATGGGGTGATGGGGTTTTTGGAGTATTTCAGAACCTGCTGATCTCCTGGGATTGAAACACACACACGAGTGCTCAAATAAAAGTTACCATAGACTTCCTGTCAGCCCCGACCAGTCGTTCTCCTCTGATCTCTCGCACCGAAAAGTCGTTTCAGCCTGCAGACCATCCACTCACAGGATGAGGATGTTTTTTGGGTTTTTTTTTTGCACCATTCTGAGTAAACGTTAGAGCCTGTTGTGTATGAAAACCCCCAGGAGATCAGCAGTTTCAGAAATACACAAACCAGCCCATCTGTCACAGTTGGTAAGTTCTGAAACTCAAGAGCTCTGAAGCGTTGTCCTGTATCTGCATGATTTTATGCATCGCACTGCAGTCTCCTGAGCGTCTTATTGGATAACTGCATAAATTAGCAGGTATATGTAGGTGTTCCTATTAAAGTGGATGGTGAGCGTATATTCTTACATATGAGGACATGAGGAAGTCTTGACCCAACACAAAGCCGAGTTAGTCCTTGTGACCATCCCAAAGTTGATTTTTTTGAATAACAGCACATCATCCTGAAGTTGTTCCTCACTGCTACAGGAATTTGTGTATGTGTGTGTGGTTTTTTTATTATTATTATTATTTTATTATTATTATTTTTTATTAAAGAATGACAGGACCATTTATAGCGCCACTTAATGTTCTTGAACATCCCAGAGGTAAGAGAGTTCATTTTCTTACCTACATTACAGCAGTTATAAACATTTCTTCCCTCAGCACCCTCTCATTTTTTCTCTCTTGAAGTTAATAAGACTTTAAGAAAAGAAAAAAAAAACAACAACCACAGCCTGATATCTTACGCAGTAAAGCGACATGTTGGTTTTGTGTGTGTGTGTGTGTGTGTGTGTTTGTGTTTTTTAAAAGTCTCCTTTCATAAATGTTAAGTAAATGTTCCCGTACTAAAAGCATCACCTTATTATTAGATGAGTATATGATTTTTTTTCTTTGTTTGGTATAAGTTCCTATATATATTAACTATACAGAGGGGCCAAAAATGTATACACACTTCAACAGTGGTTATCTATGCCCATTTTTTTAAAGCAAGATGGCGCACCAGCACACTACCTCCGAGACGTGAGAGACTACCTCGGTGACACTCTACCCTTCAGAAGCCCTCGTGAACGTCAGGGGGACAGGACAGCTTGATGTTCCAGTTGGTCAAGAAATGAAAAGTGAATATTCTCAATCAATAATTAGTTACCTTTAAAATAAAGGGTCCTTCATTAAATGATGTACGTTTGGGGAAGATCAAAGTAAACTTTGATGTGTAAACTGAAATGAATGCATCTTTGCACACACAGTTGTCCTATTTAGTCATATTTGTAGGTTGTTTGACAGAATAATATTTTGGTGACAGGTATATAAAAGACAAGAAAAATGACATATGGGTCATAGAAAGCATGGTGGTGTGGGGGTTAGCGCTGTCACCTCACAGCAAGAAGGTCCTGGATTCGATCCCCGGGGTCAACCTGGGTGCCTTTCGGTGTGGAGTTTGCATGTTCTCCCCGTGTCCGTGTGGGTTTCCTCCGGGTACTCTGGTTTCCTCCCACAGTCCAGAGACATGCACATTAGGTGGATTGGCTACTGTAAATTGCTCGTAGGTGTGAATGTGAGTGTGAACAGTTGTATGTCTCTATGTATTGGCCCTATGGTGGATTGGCGACCTGTTCCCCGCCTCTCACCCGAAGTCAGCTGAGAGTGGCTCCAGCACCCCCTGCAATCGTGTATAGGATAAAGCAGCTTGCAAATGAACATGTGGGTGATTTTTTTTTTGACACACTTGGAATAATTTTGCTACAGTGGACTTGAATTGTGGTGACACGCCCCAAATTTTAATTAAATAGAGGTAGTTTGGGTTTTTCCCCGCCTCAGATTAGCACCAAGCAACAATAAGAAACCAGTAAGGCTGAGTTTGCTGTGACTAAAACCGTAGTGAATTGGATTTTCAACCAAATGATTTTTTTTTTAACGTTTAGCCTGACTGCTGCTTCATCTGAGTAAACAAAAGTGCAAATTTCATCTGTCTTCTGCATCAGCATCATTGATCGTAAATGTGTAAACAGGTGATTTGCGCTCGACCTGAATGACAATGGCACAAAATCACCAAAAACAAAAAGTTTTCATATCACTGTTTTATTGTTAAAGATCATTCGCATGGAAAGCAAAAAAAGTACAAATTGCTGCTGTCCAATACATAAACCTGACTTCCAAGACCTTTATTCATTTCAACCAACAATAAAAGTTCAGAAAAATTAACCTTACACAGCAATAAACACTGGCAGGAACGCATAAAAGGTGCATAGCTCCACATAATCTACATCATTGTATGGCATTCAGGACAACACTCTAATCTATACTTAAGTTATTGTGACCTTCTGAGAAAAACATTTCATGGTGTATAGAAACAGTCCTTTGGGGGGGGAAAAGAACATCTGTATGAGGAATCGCTGTGGTAAAAGTCAGGAAGGTTTGCAATAATGATGGTGTCTCCAACAGCAGTCTTCATCAGACTGCAATGTTTGGTAAGGTATGGCTTTGCGTTTTTTCCTCTTTTTCATTTTATTTTTCATTCCTTGACCAGTTCTGTAAGGCACATGAGCTCAAAGTGTTGTACTGACAGCCATGGATATTTTAAATAAGACACGAAGAGATGAGAGTTGATCTTCATCCTTGCCAGCAGAGAGGGAATAGACAAGAAAGGAATGTTGGGTGATGATGATGATCATGATGGTGGTGGTGGTGGTCCGGTTGTCTTCTTACATCCCCATTCGGATGCTCTGAATGATCTGGAAAATGGCTGGGAAGCAAAGGAATATATAAACGATTGAGGTGAAACCCCTCAAGTTTATTTTTCAAATGTTTACGCTACATAGATGGGCAGTGAGCATGACATCTTAAAATCTTACAGAATTCCCCCTCGTTTTTGCTTCCATAAAGCATCCTAGTATTTCTCAAAAGCAAATGCCAAAAGTAACTGGATGTAATCATTATTTTATGAATAGCAAATCACAAGTCAAGTCAATATTGCGCATCTACAGTGTAACAGATCTTATAATCGAAATTTCTTGTGCGTTCTTCTTGGGTGAAAATCTGCAGATTGTTCTTTTACTATTCACACATTCAGTTTATGGGATTTTAGACTGTTTTAACAGCTTGAAGCCAGTGAATATTTTCTCAGCCATATTGAATTTCTTCAGCCAGTCACTTGGATTACATGTCTCAAATTGTTACATTAGCCTGTTGTATTAATGCGCTTTTCACAATTTCATCATTAAAGCATCCTTTTTGTAAGCAGTGATTTGTCATGCGCATTAGAAGGAAATCTCACAGCTGTGAAAAGAGCTGGAATAAAGAGTATACTTACAGACTGTACTAAGATTACAGTCACAATAAGAGATTTACACGGGATTATAGATTTGCAATTTAAGAAAATGACTTTCCGATTCCAGTAAACTCAAAAGAAGAAAAAAGTGTTAACCTAATCATAAACACACATACATGTGTGTGTGTGTGTGTGTGTGTGTATATATATATATATATATATATATATGCATGCAGTTGGCCAAGAGTGTTTTGTTTTATTTATTGACGAGCATTCTCTGTTTTTTGAAACAGATCACATCACTGCTTTCTGTGCTTACGTCCATCTGTTCTGCAAGGACTAGTCCCTTGGGTCTGCATTATACTTGTAAGACTGAGTATTTTATCAATGTTTTTCTTAAAGATGAGCTTAAAGAGACAGAGGAAAAAGAAGAATCGCTTGTTCATTTAAGAGGAAAAAATGGCTGACATTTTAATTGATGTCTTCATGAAAATCAAAAATATTAGGAATGACATCAGAGCAGCATGGGGGCACAAATGTACAGAAAGCCTTTATTTGTCATATATATATTTTTATTCTTTTATTCTTTGCATATCCCACTTGTTAGGAAGTTGGGGTCAGACTGCCGGCTCCACCATGACACAGCACCACTGGAGTAAAGCGCATTAAGGGCCCAACAGCGCTTGGGCTCGAAACCCTGACCCCCCTTTATTAGTCACCCTCAGCCTTAACTGCCCCACCATACACCATGTACTTTGCCCTTTCAACAAAGCATGGTTCTCTTTAATAAAGAAAAGCTGTTCTGGACATATTTAAACAGCAGTCGTCGTTCAAAGGAAACTCTGAAAGAGACTGAGAGATGCATGAGAGACGTATGTGGAAACTCACCTGATCCACACACTACAAAGACGAATAACGCGAGGAGCCAGGGACCTACAGCCGCCTTGTCGTCCTGGGGGCCTCTCTGTAGGGAAAAACACACACACACACACACATCAGTACTGTTTAACACAACACGAGTGCTAGTATTTAATATAATATTCCATTCTTTTGCCCTTCTGGTTAGATGCTAAGGGCATTTCACTGGCTTTGGACCTGCACAATGACACTAAAGCCAGTCTAAAGAAGCTAAAATGAATCTCCTGTAAGTGTTTATGTTGTAAACAGGAAGTGATCAGGACTGCAGTGTGTAATGTAGGAAGTAAATGGGTTTCTGTTCAGTTTACTCCTAGTCACACATATAACCCCCACATCCATGTACACCATGTTATATTTATTATCCACACCATATTTAAAACAAATAATATGTCAGATTTCAGTACGCCGGATCACACTGAGACTGATGATGATAGCTTTGACCTACTGATGACTTGGCCACATTCCCTCGCTGTGTGATGTTTTTGCTGTGCTTCTCGTTGGCCATGCGTATCCTCTGTTTCGCCACCATGTTTTCAGTATTCACGGACAGAATGCGAATAAAGTCGTAGCAAAATGAAGTATAGATATTTAAAAAACAAACAAACAAACAAACAACCCCAAAGCAGCCAATCTTCAGTCGGGAGGAGAAAACCTGCGCCTTGTCGGTGTGCTGGGCTACGAGAGATGTCTACGTACACACAAAGCAAACTCCGCCCCCCGAAACCTCTATGTGCAGACGTACACAGGGAAGGCCCCGCCCATTAACCCGTGCGTGTACACGTACGCAAACAAGTAACCCCGCCTATTAATTCCGATCTGACACGCATCTAGACGCGACATAACTCCGCCCACTCGTCGTTATTCCGCCGTCGTGGCGAATCCAGACGGAGTGACGCGGCGGGACACGCCCCCTGAGCTGACCTCTGACCTGAAGTGACCTGAGCTACGGATGGGTTTAAATGAACACAATCACTGGGGTGTTGTTTGACTGGGGGGAAAATAATAATAATAATAATAAAATACTGTAGTTTGATTATCCATATAAGGTTTTCAAATATTCCTGGGTGTTTGTTTGTGTAGCCTGAATGATTTTGTGGTTTCTTTATGTCTTATGGGTTATAATTGGGTTTTTTTCTTTCTTTCTCTATCTATCTATCTATCTATCTATCTATCTATCTATCTATCTATCTATCTATCTATCTATCTATCTATATGTATATCTATATCTATATCTATAGATATAATTCTTTTGGCGTTTGAAACGGAAATGACGTATGACCACAGAACATATTATACGTGCGTATGTGTGGAAACAGTGTAACTAGTGCTTACATTTTAACTAATCACTTCATTTGGGGACGCCATTTTTATATCATCTTTATGAATTGTTATCATTTGGGTGAGAGTTATTTTAGTGATATTGAAAAGAAGTAAACACCTATTTGGGAAGTAATTATGTAAGAAAATTTTGATCTAAATATATAAAATTCTTTTCGTGTTTGAAACGAAAATGACGTATGACCACTATTTGTGGACAAAGAAAATTGGTAATTAGCAAACTTATTTCATAAATACTGCATTTTTTTTTTTTTGCCTTGCACTCAGTGAGCGAGCGAAGCACACACACATTCAAACCTACAGACATGTTTTTGGGCAATGGGAGGAAACCCACGCAAACATCAGGAGAGCACATGAAATTCTGCACAGACAGTAACCCCTCAGTCAGGACTGAACCAGGGACCCTGGAGCTTTGAGGAAGTCATGCTACCCACTGGGACCCTGTACCTCTCTTAATCATGTACATGAATAATAATAATATAATATCTTTGAGAGATTTTATTGTGAGAAAGAATTATTACCTACCTCTCACTGCAAAGGGTGATTCACCTGTCTGTCAGTATCGCTCTAATAAATTCTCAAGTATTTAAAGACTTTGAGAGACCCTAATAACCTAGAAAAACTAAATATAATGCATAATATATAATTGTATAATATTAGCAAAATGCCATTACAGATAGTTCATTGCAGTCATTTCGAAACAACTCAATCAAGAATGCTCCCACATTTCCTTTATTCTGCACTGATTTATTTGATCATTATAAATATATTGTTAGAGTTATATAGAATTGTAGACACATTATTAGAACACTATAAATGGCAATATTATCTTTTCAGCATATATCTAAAAAATACAGTAACAAAAATACAATACCACCACACCACTGTCGTTGTTTTGTTGTACTTTCGTTACTGTATTTTTAGATATGTGCTGAAAATATATTTTATAATAAAAATAATTAACAAACCAACAAACAAATAAATAAATAAAAAGCATAAATAAAAGAATTTAAAGCTTAAATAAAAACAAAAGGGTGGCATGGTGGCTTACTGGTTAGCACAGTCACCGCACAACAACAAGGTCCTGGGTTCGATCCCTGTGGTTGACCTCGGTGCCTTTCTGTGTGGAGTTTGCATGTTCTCCCTGTGTCCGTGTGGGTTTCCTCAGGGTACTCCGGTTTCCTCCCTAGTCCAAAGACATGCACAGAGGGGATTAGGCTAATTGGCTACTCTAAATTGGTGTGAATGTGAGTGTGAATGGTTGTCTGTCTCTGTGTGTCGCCCTGCGGTGGATTAGTGACCTGCCCAGGGTGTGTCCTGCCTCTCACCCGATGTCAGCTGGGATTGGTGCCAGCTTCCCCCCCGCGACCCTGAACAGGATTAAGCGGAAGAAGGCGAGCGAGCGAAATGGCTTATAAACCTTAATATATATACAGTATATAAATAATAAAATAAATGCGTGGGGGGTGCCGGAATGTAACCCCCGTGATAGGCAGGGGTTCACTGTATATTTGATATAAAATGTATCATAAACTTGTGGAGTCCATGCCAGCTTGAGTGCATACTGTCATTACAGCAAGGGAGCAACTCTGAAAGACATATAAATATTGCAAAGATCCTACTTATTATTTATATTAGGTTTTTGTCAGTAATATTATTTGTGATGAAAACTGTTGTATTGCTCTAGAAAAGAATGCAAAATAGAAGCATTTTCATTAGGGGTGTCAGACTTTTGGACCTTCCCCCCCATACTGTCCACTTGCTGGAGCTCTTCCTTGGTGTTCTGGTTCCTGATGTTTTACAAATTAAAAACTGATATTAGGCTCTGTAGAATTGCCTTAATCAAAACAAAAACAAAAACAACAACAAAAAAACAACCAAACAAACAAAATAGACCAAAAAAACAGGGTGAAATTCGGAAAACACAAATGAATAATTCAAGAGAATTTGATGTTTCAGAGGAAACACTGAAATGGCCACTTTAATTTGAGCATTAATCTCTCCATATTCCTCTTGAACAAGGGTGAGGACAACAGTGCTGCACTAAGAAGTCTGTTCAGCTCAAAGCCCTCTCAAAACCATTTGGCATGCCTAGAGTGTAAACATCCTAGAAAGACCTACACAGAGTTCCTTTTGTCGAAATGAAATTTGGAAATAAAAGAATTAAATGGTTTACACTGTTTTCACCCTTAATAAATCCTTCATTGTCCAATAATGACTTGAACATGGCATCTTGGAAGAATCATCCATATAAGGATAGAAATCCTTTAAAGTGAGATTATAAACATGATGTAAAATGGAGCTGTTGTAAACTGCTTAGGCTCTTTAACTGATAAGTAAA
The DNA here is from genome assembly GCA_030068335.1 of Chrysichthys cranchii. NCBI lineage: Eukaryota > Metazoa > Chordata > Actinopteri > Siluriformes > Claroteidae > Chrysichthys > Chrysichthys cranchii. Next base: position 16,142,463 of record JAQMCW010000036.1, on the reverse strand, counting down.
ATCACCATGTTCAAGTATTTCATTCAGTATAATGCACTGTTTTTACGAAATAGTGTAGTCATACTATAAATGTTAAAACTTGCATATTAGAAAAAAGGAAAATATATATAATCAAAAATGTACTGAATAATGTTGCAATGAAAAAATTTATCAGAATTAGCAGAACTTAGCAGAACTAAAGAACACTTCTTAGCTCCTCAAACACATGTACACTCACTAAACACTTTATTAGGAACATCTGTACTGTACACCTACTCATTCATGCAATTATCTAATCAGCCAAGCAATGCAATGCACAAAATCATGCATACAGGCCAGCAGCTTTGGGTAATGTTCACAATAGTCAAAATAGGAATAAAATGTGATCTCAGTGATATTGACCGTGGCATGATTGTTGATGCCAGAGCGGCTGGTTTGAGTGTTTCTGTACCTGTAGAACTTCTAGAGTTTACACCAAATGGAGCAATAAAGAAAACAAACCAAAAAATAATTCAATAAATAACAATAAAAAAACATCCAGTGAACCAAAGTTCTGCAGATGGGAATGCCTTGCTGATAAGAGGTCAGCTGAGAATGGCCAGACTGGTTTGAGCTGACAAAAAGGCTACAGTAACTCACATAACCACTCACCACAATTGTGATGAGTAGAAAAGCATCTTAATATGCACAACACATCGAACCTTTAGGCAAATAGGTTACAAGGGCCAAATACCACATCAGGTTCCACATCTGACGGCTATGGGCTCACTAAAAACTGGAAAGATGAAGGTGGGAAAAACAAGCCTGGTCTGATGAACCTCCATTTCTGCTAAGGCACACAGATGCTAGAGTCAGAATCTGGTTCCAACAGCATGGGTCAATAGACCCGAGCTGCCTTGTGTCAACAGTTCAGGTTGGTGGAGGGAGTGTAATGGTGTGGGGAATGTTTTTTTTCTTGGGACACATTGGGCCTGTTAATAACAATCAATCTTCATTTAAATGCCAGAGCCTATTTAAGTTTTGTTGCTGACCCCGTGCATCCTTCCATGGCCACAATTTACCCATCATCCAGCATGATAATACACCATATCACAAAGCAGAAGTCATCTCAAACTGGTTTCATGAACATGACAATGAGTTCAGTGTTTTTCAGTGGCTTTTCCAGTCACTGGATCTGAATCCAATAGAACACCTTTGGGATGTGGTAGAACAGGAGATTTGCAGCATGAAAATGCACCTGAAAAATCTGCAAGACCTGCACAATGCAATCATATCAACATGGACTATAATCTGAAAGTAATGTTTCCAACATCTTGTGGAATACATGGCACAAAAATACTGAGACTCCTTTAGAGCATAGGGAGGACCAACTCAGTATTAGTATAGTGTTTCTAATAAAGCTCTCAGGGAGTGTATGTACAAACCTTCTCTTCCAGAGGCAGCACTAAGATTCCCCCAATCTTCAACAGGTTCTTCATGTAGTTCTCATATTCTTTCTGTACACCAGCCCCACAGTACACTCTGTCATACTGACGGCTTTCTGGAGGAATCTCCAGACAGTTCCCCACCACAAATGACGGCTCACAGAACTCGAACCTAAGCACAAACACACACACACACACACACACACACACACACACACACACACACACACACACACACAAACTATTCACTTAAGTCCTATATGAATCTTTTTCTCCTGCTAAGAACCTTACACTTATTTATACTTTTCTCATATTTATACCTTTTTTAAAAAAACAAAAGCTGGGAACTTGGAAGGAAAATGTACCAAAGCAACACTGGTGTCGAATCTGGGATTGATCCAGAACTTATCAGAGTGGAGGTTGCAATCTGATGCAATTTCCTTTCCAATGATAGATCCAGCATTTTATATACCAATCAGACATAACATTAAAACCAGTGACAGAGGATGTGAATAACATTGATTATACCATACCATACCACTTTATTTATAGAGCACTTTACAACAACAACAACAACAACAACAACAGCGCTGACCAAAGTGCTGTACATCAAGATATTTTATAATAATACTAGCAAAAAAGATTTAAAAAAAAAAAAAAAAAAAAAATTAGAGTAAAAATAGTAACAAAATAAAAAAAATCATCAAATCACACCAACACAAAAATTATCTCATTACAAAGGCACCTTTAAAGGAGTGGGATATATTAGGCAGCATGTGAACAGTCAGTTGTCAAAGTTGATCTGCTGGAAACAGGAAAAACTGGGAAGCATAAGGATCTGAGTGACTTTGACAAGAGCCAAATTGTGATAGCTAAATGACTGCACCTCCAAAATGGCAGGTCTTGTGGGGTTGTCCTGGTATACAGTGGCTAGAAGCTAGCAAAAGTGGTCCAAGGAAGGACAAGTAGTGAACAGATGAAAGGTCATGGGTGCCCAAAGCTCACTGATGCATGTGGGGAACATCTGGACCGATCCCACCGAAGATCTAATGTTACCCAAACTGGCGAAAATGTTGCTGGCTATGAAAGAAAGGTGTCAGAACAGAGTTCATCGCAAGTTGCTGCATATGGGGCTGCGCAGCATAGCCATAGAATAGTCAGAGTGCCCATGTTGGCCCCTGTCCTCTGCAGAAAGCACCTGCAATGGGCATGTAAGCATCAAAACTGGACCATGTAGCAATGGAAAAAAAAACTGGCCTGGTCTGATGAATACTAAGATTCCTTTTACATTATGTGAACCAGCATGCACCATGGGAAAAGGGCAAGCTGGTGGAGACAGTGTGGGCAAACAGAAAACAAGCATATTCTATAAAGGGAACAAATCTGCACATGTAGAAAAGCAGGCATGTGTCATATATTGGGCATGATAAAAAGTCATACAAGCAATGCACTAAGATCTTTTCCTAAGCAAAGGTTTAAAATATACAATACTCTTTCTTATAGCTCACCTGTCAAAGCTGTCACTGGTTTTGATGAAGTAGTCAAGTTTCTGGAAGGCATATTCCACCACATCTGCATGCAGCTCAACACCATGATTCACACCGAATGGACCTGCAAATAATTTTTTTATGGTCATACTATAAATATATACTAGTAAATAGAAATATTGGAACCCTAGTACTGCAGTGCAAAATAAGAGAGAAAATAGGGCTATTGTACACTAAACTGTACAAAAATAAAAGAATAGAATAAATATAATCACTGTGTAAAAGTGCAATCTTTTAAGGGAAATAACCAAACAATATAGTAAAATACAAGAACTGGCAGAGAACAGTACAATCTACAGTATAATCTATGGATACACTCTAATTATAAAGAATAATACAATAGCTGTTAGGTGTCATTGTGCAGATGACAACTAATTGTGTAAAACTGCATACAATGAACTACAGTATATGTACCATCATTAGCAGCATAGAAGATTGTAGCTTAGCATAAAAAGAATGTACACTTGCGGTCAGAAGTTTACATGCAGTCATCATGGACATAAATGTCATAGCAATACTGAGCATTCAATGATGTCTTTGAACTGTTCTTTTTCTGGGAAGAATGATTGTACAACATGCATTTTTTTTTAACAAGAACTGTGCAAGTATCAGTTTATTTTGAATTTTCTGAAATCAACACAGGGTCAGAATTACACATACAGGGTGAAAAATATACAGGTGTGGTCAAAAGTTTACATACACTTGTAAAGAACATAATATCATGGCTCTCTTGAGTTTCCCGTTATTTCTACAACT
>JAQMCW010000036.1:16083627-16094691 GCA_030068335.1 Chrysichthys cranchii | reverse complement strand
AAATAATTACTTCCCAAATAGGTGTTTACTTCTTTTCAATATCAGTAAAATAACTCTCACACAAATAATAACAATTTCGTAAAGACCATATAAAAATGGCGTCCACTAACGAATTGATTAGTTAAAATGTAAGCACTAGTTACGCTGTTTTCAGTCATATGCACGTGTAATATGTTCTATGGTCATATGGCATTTCCGTTTCAAACGCCAAAAGAATTTTATAGGTATAGATAGATTCTTTGCTAGCTGGATAATATGAATTAACATGTCAGGATTTGTGAGAGGATCTTAAGACATGATGTTCACTTTTAAGGCAGGTTTCCTGGCTAATAGAAGCTAACAATTTCTGACATGATCTTCAGTCATATTTATAGATTTATCTAAAATTTGTTGCTAAGAATAGCTACCTGGATATAATAATAATAATAATAATAATAATAATAATAATAATAATAAAATAATAGCATTTCTAATGTTTCTGTCTACTGAGGCTATGGGCTAACACATCAGAGGATCTTAACTTAGTTACTTAGTTAGCTGGATAATACAAGCTTCTGAAAGGATCTTAAGTACTATTCATGTACTAATATATAATGTTCATTTCTAGGGCACACTAACATGTTTTCTGAGAGGAAAGTCATTTTCAGAAATATGAATAGTTTTTGCTGTTAAATAGTTTAATATTGGCTAACGTGGACTGCAATATTAAAACCTCTTCTGAGTGTCTGCTCAGAAAGTGTGTTCAGTGTGTTTAATGTGTTTAAAGACTACACACATTTGCTCCACAGTCTGGTGAACCATTTTGCTTTTTTACCTTTTCCCCATTTCCCCTCTTTGCATAATTCCTTTCCAGTTAACAACTACTTCATCCCAACAGCAAATGCTGAGTTTTTGAAGTGTAATCTACGAAGAGTGGCTCCTTTTATCAGGCGCCCAACCCTCTGACTGGGTGAAATTTGATCAGTTTTGGCTTTAAAGACAGATTGTGACTGATGCAGGCTTAATTCTATAGTGTCATCTCAAGGACTTTGTGCCGCCCGTGAGACTGCAGGTTTTCTCACATCTCAACACGTAATTTAGAATTGCACTGCCCTTTTACGTGGATTTAAAGGGGCTGGCTTACATCAGCGAGTTGATTCGAAGAACAACATGCAACAATCTGACGACAATCTAGGCTATAGATCTTAAATTGCACAATGAAGTTATTTTGTCAAATTATTTATATTTTAAATTCTTTCGATTCCGTTTTGTATAGTTATTCTAGAGTAGCGGTCACGTGTTTTCAATACAAAAATGACGCATTGGATTCTGGGAAGGGTGAGCCGGCCCTTTTGACAGCCTTGATCAGCACTTGATTTTTAATTCACTGATATTTAATGTATTGTGTTTATACCACACTCTTTTTGGGCTAAACTGTCTACACGTTTCACATTAGAATCAATTTTCAGTAGCTATTTCCGCTGTCAAGAAGTTACACCTTAATACAGTGTTTACAGTGTAACTGTAATGCTGACTGTTTTCATAAGTAGCTTTATTTTTACGTTGTCATTCTTCCTAATCTACAGTCCCTAATGAAAGTATTGGAATTTCAAGGCTAATTCTTTTGGTTTTGCTCCACTCTGGCTTGCCAAATGCCTAAAATGGAAAAGTCACAATACAAAGATCATTATTTCAGTTTTCATTTCCTGATATTTATGTCTATATGTAACAACTTTGAACATGGCTCCGTTGGTTGCACACCACCCAAGTTAACAAAAGCGTACAAAAGATACTAAAATAAGTAGTGTAAAGTGAAGTCAATAGCATTTAATATTTGGTTGCATATCCCTTGCTTGCCATAATTGCACCAAGCTGGCAACCCATTGATATCACTAAACCGTTGAATTATTCTTTTATGATGCTTTTCCAGGGTTATACCACAGCTTCTTTTAGTCGTTTTTTCTTTTGGGGGGATTTCTCCTATCACATTCCTCTTCAAGAAGGTAAAACGGATGCTCAATCAGATCAAGGTCTGGTGATTCACTTGTCCAGTCAACCATCCACTTTTTTGTCCTGTGTTGTGTTGCCAATGTGTTTGGGGTAATTATATTGCTGCATGATGACGTTCTTTCCAATAAGACAACATGCATTTCTCTGTAAATCGGCAGACAGAATGTTTCTGAAGATGCCTGAATTCATTCTGCTGCTACCATCATGATTTACGTACATCAACAATAAAGATCAGAGAGCCCATTCCAAAAGCAGCCATCCAGGCCCAAGCCATGACACTACCTCCGCTGTGCTTGATCAGTGAGATTGTATGTTTTGGAACATGAACAGATCCTTTCCTCTTCCCCACTTGGGCCTTCCCATCATTTTGGTAGCAGTTAACCTTGGTTCTTGGTTCTCATTTTGGTATTTCTATACATCGTCTATATTTCTCCTCTTGAAGTCTTTGTAGAACTGCCCATTGTGATACCTTAACCCTGTGGAGGTTGTTGGTGATGTTACTGACTGCTGATTTTGGGTTGTTCTTCACAGCTCTCACAATGTTGCTGTTTTTCTGTGGCCAAACGATTTGATGCCTGGTTCTTATGTCACCAGTGGTTTCCTTGTTTTTCAGGACATTCCAAATCCTGAAATTAGCTATGCCCAATTCTTGTGCCATGACTCTGATTTCCTTCTTGTTTAAGATTTAAATTGGCTTGCTTTCCTCCTACAGACTTGGTCACAGTTCTGAGACACAGCAGGTAAAATTGCACTGTAGAGTGATGGTTCCGGTCAGGCGGAACTGTAGGGTAGGGACTGATTTGTATTCCTATACAGGTAGCAGCATATTGTACTGTGTATAGTCTGGCTAAAATCTAATTTACACAAGTTATACTCCAAGTTATTGTCCATCAGTCAATTTTAGAGTTTAGAGTCTTTAGTTTTGTGCTCAATCTTCAAGGCTAATCTGGCTAGTATCTATAAAATCTAGTTGAACTTTAATACAGTAGTTTGAAGTTTAATACAACCTTGTATTAACATGCATACCCAGACATTCATTTAATTGCTTTGAACTATGAGAAATCTTGTTCTTTATTCAAATGATTTTGTAATGCCACAGAGATTGTCCATCTTTCCAAATTTATGTACAATTGCACGTTACATTGGCCCAGGGATTTCCTTGCACTAAGAAACAAAAAGACATCACAATTCCCCTGGATGGCTGTTTCATATGGAACTTTACAGCATTCAACACAGTTGTGTAGGTTTTTTTTCTTTTAAATTTTTATAGATTACTGTACATTATACTGTGTCCTAAACCACATCTGGATGTCTGTGTATTGCTCAAGACTTGAATGTAGTTTAGGCATACAAAGACTGTGAATATTTAGGTGAGATAGCACCTCTAAATTGTTATTAAGATTACTCTTGTAGCTTCAGTGAAAACAGAAAAACCAAACATTCAAGATTTGCACCTTGACATCTATCACTTTGTCCGCATGGATTTCTTCTGGGTTCTCCAGGTTCCTCCCACCTCCTAAAAACATGATGGTGTGAGGCTGTTCCTGGGATAGGTTTCAGATCCACCACAATCTTGACCAAGATAACGCAGTTACTGAAGATGAATGAATATATGTCATTCATGTACAGTAAATTCATGGGTCTTAAGACTTTGTTAGTCAGTGATGTCTCGAAACTTGCTGATGGGTGTGTGTGCCCTGTTCCTTATTTCTCTCCAGTCCACAGACTGCATTTTCTCTTACCATTTAAACCAAGTCCACTTATTCTATTACTCCTACTCTTTAAATATAAACCTGATGTGGACAGTTTCCCATCCACTGCAGAGACACAGGAGCAATCATAACAATTATTAACTACTTAAAAAAAACCCGCTACGTACCATTTTCAGCTTGTCAGCATTTTTTAGCTTCTCCTGTTTCTTTTCCTTTCTCGACACTGAGCTGATAGGCATGTGACAGACAAAGGCAAGTGCTTGATGTTTTAATTCAAATACAAACCTTAAGGTATTATTTAATTAGTACCTTTGTGTTGCATGTTGATCTGCTAAAATCTGAAATCCAAATCATTGCACCTGAAGCATAGTGATGTTAGTGCAAGAGATTTAGTTGAAGGAGAGATGTGTTCTTTACCTGTGTTTTTCGTCTTAATATAACAACTAGAAATTCAGAGCAGATTAACAATAAACATTTTACATTGTGCACTGAGTGCAGTACACTGTGGACTATTTCACTCTGGTCTGCACTTTGTGGCCTTTATGTCCAACTCTCTCTTGGCTTAATTAGACACTGAAATATTAATGACAGCGAGCATGGCTCCTCATTTAGCCTGCTCACCCCTGCGTGTCCATGTCACATTAACTGCCTGGACTTTACTAGCAGCCAGAAGATGGGTAATTACATTGTTTTCCCATTGAGTAAGATATTCATATTTACATCTGTTATGAGAGAAAGAGGAGAAGATGCTGACTGTCTAGTGGTTGCATAGGTTTTAAGTTAGAAATCTAGAATATCTTACTACAATTTGTTTTAAGATCATTCATTCTTTATGTGAATGATTTTAAATTTTGCACGTTTTAACCTTTAACATTAGACCGCACAGCAATTAGTGAGTCCTAGGGTGTCAGTGTGGACCATTTTCTTTTTTTACCGAAGTACTATGTAAAATATGGATTTGTAGGATGAACTACTATTAACAGAAACTAATAGACAAGATCTATTTAAGTAAACAGTACAACAGATCAGCAGTTAGAAAATGGAGGTGGGTCCAACTCGATAATGTTTTAGCAGGGGCTTTATGACGTTTAATACAGGTTTATGGAGTAATACACTGTAAGACATTTTAAGTTGGTTAAACTTTGAACTATTCACCTGCTGCCTTAAAAATTGTGAATTAAATTCAACATACAGTTAAATGAACATTGACAACCCAGATGAAACTCACAAGTTCTCAGACAATGGAGTTCTTTAAGTTTCATTTTTGAAAACTTTTAAATTTGGGCTCAATATCCAAAATTTGTCATGACAATTGCAGCTAAAGAGAAGAAACGAGTTTGCATAACTTAATAGGGCTATCTTTTTTTTTTTTTAATGACCTCTTAATATAGTACATTTACTGAGTGACATAACTATCAATGTTATTGTCACAAACAGAAACCATAATCATCTTGGACAGCCAATGTTTTTTTTGTTTTTTGTTTTGGACCAGTACTGATAAACAAACGCCAGCTACGCAAAGTTACAAAGATATATCAGACTAAAATGAATTTTGTTGATTTTACCCAGTAAACTATCTTATATACCTACAAAAAACACCCACAGAATATGTCCACACATAAAGAGTACCCTTACTAAAAGTATTGCTAGTAACTGTGAAACCAAGCATTATTAGCTAGCTAGCTGCATCACTATAACATTAACAAGAAAATCCATCATATTCATAGGGCTAGAAATAAAAGTAATAACTAGCTAAATAAATAATTTAAACCTTCATATTTTTTAAACACAGCTTTATTATTATTTGGTAGCCTGAAGTTTTTGTCTAATCTGTAAATTATGTTACATTTTCATGCTAACATTATACAGGGATGCAGCTAGCCACTGATTAGCTAGCAATGCTTGGTTCCACAGTTGCTAGCATATTTGGTCTAACATAATGTTATTAATTTTATGTATGAAGTAATTCTGTGGGTGTTTTGCCATCAGAATATATTTTCATATATTCGTGTTATGTTAGTGTGGCTTATTCTCAAGATCTTTCCTAGAGCCAGCTCTGATGTTCTACACAGGAGGCATGAAGTCCAGTTTAAATGAGTTTGAGTGTGTGGTGAATCTAAATGTAGACACAAAACCAGATGCTTTTATAAACCTAAGATGAATTTAGAGTTTAGAGTTTTAGGGTATATGTCACGTAATCATTCAGAGAAAGCAGTGCCAGTCTGAACGTTTTCTCCCAGCTGAATAGCGATGATCTGGACCTTATGACGAGCCTAATAGGAAATGAGCCAGACAAAGATGTTGGGAGGTGATGTCTGATTCTTTCGGTTCGAATGACAAACAACCTACTGACAACAATAGTGCTGTGATGCCCCCTACTGAGTGCACATATGTGCATGTGTGCACGCTTGATTGAGAATAATTATGTACATACTTGATATTAAAGGCTGGAGAAAACCTCATGTATTGTTCTTTTCTTCAATTTTTTGCTCAGCTTCATAAAAGTTTCTTTTTCAGGGCCTCACATGGTGACGTCTGATGTCCAGGACTAAACACACAGGCTATAGCCATGGTCATTCTGCAGCAGGTAACAGCAAAATTGTGTACGCACCTTGTACAAAATTGCACAGGAGCTTCAGTCATTTCAGACAGACTTGTATAACGGTGTAACATCGGTAACAATGGACAAAAGGATTATCGATGGCTTAAAAGGCATACATTATACACCAAAGATGTAGTGCCTGGAAAATATTTGTCCCAAGAGGAAATAAATGTTGTGCATTTAAATTTTTGCAATAAATATTTATATATAAATTTGACACTGGGGTTGGCGATGAGTGAAAGTGTATTTGCAGATCAGTGGCCTGTAGATTTGTAGAGCATTTCATAATGAGACTTGACAAGATAAGGATAACAGAGATTGTGTGATGTATTGCACGATATTCCTATCTTTCCTAAAATACAGAATATACTATATGTGAATTTTTTTCAAACGTAAACCACCTGCTGGTTCTTAGATTTAAAGCAGAGGTGATAAACAGAGACAACACATTGCGTGTAAACACACAGGCCAGAAATAGAGGTTCAAAATAGCAACACTTAACTAATTAACTCTAAGCTGATTAGTTCCTATAAACTTAGACGGTACGGTGGTTTTCTCCTACCTCACAAAAATCATGGATTGGTGACTCTACATTGCCCCTGTCGGCATGTTTTTGCATGTGTGATGTCCTGTGTTGGACTGGCCATGAATAATACTTTACTAAGCTGTGGTTTGGTCAAACTCTTTGGTTATTAAGCATACAAGTGACAACACTGTGCATATTCAAGCCATGTATTGTTATTACAAGGATATCTAGATGAATAAGATTCATATAATTTTACACATACCTTAGAAAAAAATGTATTAAGCCATAATGAGGTTGGAACGAATGTATTAGAGCGGTAAACACCATAAAGTGAAATGAAAGCAAATAAAGTGAAAGATAACAGCAGGGGGCATCCTGTTACCTTAACAAAGTTAAAGGATCTCATATGGAAGGATATACAGTGATCCTAGCCAGCATTTCACAAAACACATTAATTTCCAAAATACTGTACATTTAACCATGACTGACAAACTGCAGAAACTTATTTATGAGCTTTGTAAATGGATATTATCACACAATATACACTGGATATACGGGGTACATTTACTTAGCAATATTACTATATTGTTAGATCATAATGTGCAATTATAATGAATAAGCAGAGAAAAACTGAACTATTATTGCGTACATAGAGTTGCAGTAAGACATTTACATACGCAAACATGATGTCATCAAGAACATACTTGTCATGCTAGTATTGGGCTTTCAGTGCTTTCTTTAAATTGTTGCATAACGATTAAATCCCTGCGTTATCATTGCTTGCAGTGCTCTAACAAAGTACCTCTCTCAGGGAGTGACGTTTTGCCTAATGGTGCTTATTCTCTCTGCTCTATGCACTTTTGTTTATGTTTAGCCATGTGTCTTTGTTTCGGTTTTAGTCAAGTCTCCACTCCTGTCATGTCATTGGTTTGCGCCCTGATTGTGTGCACCTGTTCTGTGTTCAGCCTTTAATGAGTTTCTCAGTTCACGCCCTGCCATTTCACTGTTTCATTATAAATTCATATAGAATATTTTGTAATGTTTTGTACCAAGCTGTAGTTCCTTAACTCCTGTCTGTTTAATCGACTGTACGCTACCATACGCTACAACCACATTTAAGTGCAGGTGCACTGAAAATGCATGTCTTGTGGTTTGCCTTTTAAGGAAAAGGGGCAGGGCTTAGCGGCTTTGCTTTGGCTGGGTGGGTGGAGCTTATTTCTGCAATTTTGCTGGAGACACACAACCATGAGCCTGAAATGGAGATATAGTGAATAATATTGCTAAGGGATGCTTGAATCTATGAGTTCTGCACATTTAAAAGCATTAAATCATGTGTGTGTGTGTGTGTGTGTGTGAGAGAGAGAGAGATGTATTTTATTTGAACATGGCACAGTGCTCTCACACAACAAAGCAGTTTAGAGGTCAGGGGTCAAAATTAAAAGGCAAGGAATTTTTATTAACTGTGATTTGTCTGTAAGGATCTCGGTGACATCCTGATGCTTCTTTCTATGTTTAAATATATTTCCTGAAAATCAGTGTTTTTATACACATCCAAGGCATATTTTCATATCTATAACTGTGCACTAAAATCATCATTTTACTCGCTGACGAGATCTGCCATAATTACTTTGGATTTTTTATGCAAACATGCAAGTCTACACGCATAGATTTTGGGTTTACTCTTGTATTGTGAACACTGCAAGACATTTTCCAGGCCACTGGTTCTGGTTGTTTGTGTCTAGAATGCAGAGCTTAATCTTGTCAGCCTTTCTGTGGCTCTAATAGCTCCGGACAACGTCTCCTTTTCATCCACGAGATGCCCCAGCCAAATGTAGGCATTTACAGGGAGACCAAATTACAAATAGCAGCCCGAGCTGTCCCATTTATCAGTTGATTCATCCACCTCTCATGTTCTCTGAAAAGGGAAGGAGGACAGAGGGGAAAACACAGGGTGTAGGTGTGAGATGGTCAGGTTCAGGCTCTCAGGTGAGGAAACAGCTTTGAACACAGGTGTTTAGGACATTAAGATTGAAGTGCACAATGACGGAGTGTACGTTTTTGCAAGAAGTGGATAGAGGTGTGTGCAAGCTGAGCTACACAAACTCAACTCTAGTACAGGTAAGAACCTTCAATGGGGTCTGAGGACCTGGGTCTGCTGTGAAGAAAACCTCTTATTTAATCAAGTATTTATATAAAAACATATACTTTACTGTACTGGTAAAGCAGTGTTATGTGCCATTTAAAGGTGTATTTGTTATGCTTAAAAGAATATCTAGATTAATAAGAATCATATAATTTTACACATACCTTAGAAAAAATGCATTAAGCCATAATGAGGTTGGAACGAATGTATTAGAGCGGTAAACACCTTATATGAAATAAAAGCAAATAAACTGAAAGATAACAGCAGGGGGCATCCTGTTACCTTAACAAGCTATTGTCTTGTACAAAGTTAAAGGATCTCATATGGAAGGATATACAGTGATTTCACAAAATACATTAATTTCCAAAATACTGTACGTTAACCATGACTGACAAACTGCAGAAACTGATTTATAAGCTTTGTAAATGAATATGATCACAAAATATACGGGATATACGGGGTACATTTACTCCAGATGATCTATTTAGTAATATTACTATATTGTTAGATCATAATGTGCAATTATAGTGAATAAGCAGAGAAAAATAAATTTTTGCAATTATTGCATGCATAGAGGTGCAGTTTACTTACATACATAGGTTTTACATACACAAACATGTCATCAAGGATATGCATGTCATTACAGTATTGGGCTTTCAGTGCTTTCTTTAAATTGTTATTTTCTGTGGCAAAATGATTGTACAACATACATATTTAATAGAAAAAAACAAGAATTTCATGTTCAAGTTTGAATTCATTTTGCCTTTTCTGAAATCAATACAGTGTGAAAATATACATACACCCATTTAGATTAATAATTCAATAGTGCTGAAAGTTCCAAAATGTCTTTCAACTTGCCAAGGCCGAAGTGTTTTAACTTCCTGTTAGTGATCATGATTGACTAAAGCTGGTAGTTCTCTGTGTTAACATAGAGTTTGTTTGGCAGCACTCATTGGATAGAAACAACATACAATACAGTGGGAAAGTCCCAGGAGCTCAAGTGCAGATCAGAGAAAGAGGATAGTAGATTTACAAGTCAGGAATGTATCTTGGAGCCATTCATAAACAACTGTAGATTCCAAGATCATCAGTTCAAACAATTGTACATAAAAAGTTGTTATTGGGAGTTATAGACACTTTTACAAGCCACTTTACTGGAAGAATACCAAGGATGTCACACTCAGCTGAGAGGAAATTGGTTCAGATGGTCAGGAACAACACAGGAACCACCAAGGCACAGGCCTGTAATGAAGTAGAAGCTGCTGGAATACGAACTACAGTCAATGGAATTTTCTCTCATTATGAATTGAGAGGCTGCCATCCAAGAAAATCCAAAGTCTACACTTTCAAGCTTGACTGAATTCTGCAGCTGACCATATGGGTAAAGAAAAAGCCTTCTAGAGGTCAGATGAGGCAAAGATTGAGTTGTTTGGTCACAGTGACCAGAGGTACAGAGGAACACTGCGCCAACAGTTAAGCATGGTGGTGGTAGCATCGTGCTCTGTGGCTGTTTTGCTGCCAGTAGAAATGGTGCGTTGCACAAAGTGGTTGGAATAATGAAGAATGTCAGAATAACCTCAAACCATCAGCTAGATGGTTAATACAATGGGTGTGCCAATAGGACAATGACCCCAAACACACTTAAAGCTGGTTGTGGAATATATAAAGTATTCAGCTAACATTAAGCTTAAAACAAGTCCTGGCCTTAACCCTACTGAAAATACATGGACTGTGCTTAAAAGTTGGGCATGTCTCAGGAAATGCACAAAGTTAATTGAACTGTACCTATTCTGTCAGGAAGAGTGGGCAAATATCCAACCAGAATGCTGGCAGAAGCTTGTTGATGGCGAACACAAGCTGAACTAAAAAAGAACTAAAAAAAAAAAAAAAAAAAAAGGTTTAAATTTGTTTCTAAAATTATTTTTTCATTAAAATAAAATGTATTTCTTAACGGACTAATTGGGAGGAGAGGTTGTCCGTTGACGTGAAGGGGTATGTGTGTGGTGGTGGTGGTGGTGGGGGGTTAAAATAGTGGAAATACAAGGAAAAACACCACTAAGGTCCATAAAAGTGCTACCCAAGTACTGTACAC
>JAQMCW010000036.1:16066014-16078954 GCA_030068335.1 Chrysichthys cranchii | reverse complement strand
AGTGCAAGGGAAAAAAATAAAATGCAGTATTTATAAAATAAGTTTGTTAATTAACAATTTTATTTTTCAACAAATAGTGGTCGTACGTCATTTCCGTTTCAAACGCAAAAAGAATTTTGCATATTTAGATCAAAGTTTTCATAAATAATTGCTTATCAAATAGGTGTTTACATCTTTTCAATATCAGTAAAATAACACTCACACAAATAATAACGATTCGTAAAGACGATATAAAAATGGCGTCCACAATCGAAGTGATTAGTTAAAATGTAAGCGCTAGTGACGCTGTTTCCGGTCATACGGAATATGTTCTGTGGTCGTACATCATTTCCGTTTCAAACGCGAAAAGAATTATATATATATAGGTTATTGGTTTTTTACATTTTCACATCCTTGAAAAAAAATTTTTTTTGGACGCATTGATGTCTTTTTGACATAAGATGGAATTCATTAAAATTCAATAAGTTTATATATATATATATATTCGCTGGGGAAGCTGGCGCCAATCCCAGCTGACATTGGGATATACCCTGGGCAGGTCACCAATCCACCGCAGGGCGACACACAGATTCACACTCACATTCACACCTACGGGCAATTTAGAGTAGCCAATTAACCTAATCCCCACTGTGCATGTCCATTGGACTGTGGGAGGAAACCAGAGTACCAGGAGGAAACCCACGGGAACACGGGGAGAACATGCAAACTCCACACAGAAAGGCACCCGTGCCGAACCCAGGACCTTCTCGCTGTGAGGCGACAGTGCTAACCACTCAGCCACCGTGCTGCCCCAGTTCTATAATCTATAGATTATAAAGTAAACATTGACATACTATTTTTTGTATGGCCTTGGAATGTGTAATGTTAAAGTTCTGAATCTTCTCTCATTCAGGAACACTGGATCTCCCCTCAAAATGCCACCAACATTAAGCCAATGCATCCCACCTCTATCCATGGTGTGGAGGACATGATTCGCCTGGGGGACCTAAATGAGGCTGGGATTCTCCGCAACCTGCTCATCCGCTACCGAGAACACCTTATTTATGTATGTGCACTCTTTTGCTCTCTTTACTCTTATTGTAGTGAGCCCATATTATTTATTAGATTGAACTGATTTATATCCTCAATTAGATCTTATTTAATGTTCCTTTTAACACTTGGCTTGTATTTTGCTCTGCTGTGAAGCCTGACATGGCTACCCGTGAAAGCACCAGTTTGGCCAATGTTAATATAGCTAACAAGTAAAAAAAAATATTGCTGGTGGTATAGAATAATGGGTAATGCTTTGCATTAAGTTTCCCTTAAAATGATGCTAAATTCTGGTGAGTTGCTGAACTCTGGTTTCCATGTGTAAATATTGGAACTTTATTTAGCCTCCGTCCTGTTTATTTGCCACTTTCCTCCAAAGATATTCATTAAGGTGTTGTTCAGTATTGGTCACTGTGGACTTACTTTTTCTTATGGTCGGTATGAAGTTTAATTAAATCAGGTTTTTGATTTAATTAAATATTTGACTTTTTGGTTCAATGTTTAAAAGAAAAAGATCACAATCAAAATCTTCGTTACTTTGTTAAAGCTACTTATGATGCCTTAATGCTGAAGTTACATAGTTTGCTCATATTCACCAGTGTGTTACTTAATATCACTCAAGGGAACCTTAAGGTAAAGTGTTGCCACATTATGCAAGCGAAATAATGTGTAAACCTGTTTAAATCATTGCATACTCACCTTAAACTATATCAAGCTTTTCAGCACACATCTTTATGAGCTTTCAGACTCTGTTATCAATTGCAGTGATTTTTAAGCAATATCAACCTCCGTTGCTTATACAGTACATCATGAACAAGATCAATGGTAAAAGGTACAGCCAAACAATGTTTTACATCCAGAAATATATTTTTCACAATGCGACACATTTAAATCCCTTCAATCAGTTAGCTACATTAGCCTCATATCTTCAGTACAAAAGTACAAATGCAAATTTGGATGGTGATAAATATCAAAAAATGTCCAGTGAAACCACAAAACTGGAGTGCTCTCAATTCTTATCTCCCTATTAATCACTGGATCTTTGTCTGTCTGCCTTAATCAACCCTTCTGGCTGTTTTCTTCTCTTTGTCCTCTCTTTCTGTGAAGACTAACTGTGGAGGCAGGGTAAGTATAGCGCTGACCTCACGCATGGCTGCCCTCCATGTGTTTGCATTACACCGCTCCATTTCAAGATGGCTGTGCTGTCCGGCTGTAACGGGACACCCATACGCTGTTGCATCGATATCTGAAAACCAAGACAACCACCTACTCTCCTAGTATTGCTCACTCCTTTTAGCTGCGGTTGCTCATTCTCATGTGTAATCAGTATCATGGATGTGCTCAGCATTATGCAATATTCAGTGATGTATGCATGCTTCATCTTCATGCCACATATTATAGAGAAAGCAAATTTAGTCTTGAAATGATTGCATGGAAGTAAATGCCTTGCATATAAGGATTTTGTTCTCAGAATGACATCTTTTCCAATAATTTATAGACCAGTTTGTTTTTGAAGTAATGTGGTTTGTGGTAAACCCATCCATTTAAGTGACCAGTCAAATACAAATGTATGCTAACAATTATAATAATTGAATAATACTTATATACTGTAAAATGTTTGATAAAATAAAAATAAAACACATTAATTTTCATATTCTCACATTATTCACAAGTATCCCTGGGTCAGCATACTTAAATCTGTTTATCTACGTACAAACTTGACCATATGACAGAATCATATAATCATATACTGTATATTATAATTATTTTTTGAACAAATAACAATTTTAAGCGCCTTCTACATACATATTATAGCATTTGCTGCCAAGCTAAATAGCTTCCTAAGAATTTTATCTACTAATTTTGCTTAATTTTAGTGTTTAGCATTGCAGTGGCTGTGGGAAGAGCGAAGCCTTCTAACTCTCTTCCTTTCCACAAGTTGCTGTCAGTACTATTTGAAATGATATCTAAGCACCATGAGAAAATGATGTCTTTGATATTAGACTTAGTTAGACATACTAACTAAACCATCCTACTCTAGTATTAGTATTAACACTTCTACTTTTCCTTGTTCAGACATACACAGGGTCAATACTGGTGGCAGTGAACCCATACCAGCTGCTACCCATCTACACTGCTGACCAGATTCGCCTTTACACCAACAAGAAGATCGGAGAGATGCCACCTCACATCTTTGCCATTGCTGACAACTGTTACTTTAACATGCAGAGGAATAACAGGGACCAGTGCTGCATCATCAGGTTGGATAAATTTCAGTAGCACAGATTTTAGAGGGGTGGACAACCTTAAGAATGACATCATAATAAATACAGATGTGCATTTCCTGAACCAAGTGGCAAAGTGTGCTTTGCAAAGTAAAAAAAATAGAGGTTCGAAACAGAACGCTAGAGAGAGAATGAGTTAGTGAGAGAGAAAAAGTGAAATTAAATACATGGGAAAGTTAGATATTAACACAGATGGAAACTTTGATGGAAAGTTAATGAGTAAATGAGTGAATAAATTAGTGATAAAATGAGAGATTAAAAAATAAAACAGATGAGGAAGTTATAGACTGTATTTCATTCTTATGCTCAAGGTCTCTTTTCCAGCAGTCAGCATAAAGAAGGGCATGCTTTCTTATCCACTTAGAGTATTTATGCACACTGTGTGTGTGTGTGTGTGTGTGTGTGTGTGTGTGTGTCCCAATAGAACAAACTGGTGATATCCAACTGTCATCTTTATCCTATGTTAAAAACCTAGGCCTTGGCTGTATCTTGTCTAAGTACAGAAATTTCTAGGTTGTTGGTTTGTTATGCACACAGTTTCTTGACCTCCCTAAATAACACAGTTGAGTCTCGCAAGCACAAAGTGATTTTTGCATACACACATGCTTCATGCATAAAGTAAAATCAGTGAATATAAAATTTTCCAGTACAAGAGAGTGAGATAAGGTGAAACAAGGCTGAGACAATGTGAGATGTAGTGAGATGAGGTGAGACATGGTGAGACAGAGAGACAAAGTGAGATGAGGTAAGACGTGGTGAGACCTGGCTATTATTGAGGTGATGAGAGATTAATGAAGTTCTCCAACCAGTCTTATCTATCTCATTTGCTCATGTGGTGTGACAAATTTATGGGAAAGTTAATTTTTTTAGGTTGACACTGTGAGACAGTATGTGATATGTGAGATATGGTGAGACAGCGAGAACTAGTGAGATGAGCTGAGACAAAGTGAGAGATGGTGAGATGAGCTGAGACAAAGTGAGAGATGGTGAGACAAGGCTGAGACGATATGCGATCTAGTAAGATGGGGTGACAAGTTTGAGACAATGTGAGATGTAGTGATACAGGGTGAGACAAGGTTGAGATGATGTGAGATGTAGTGAGACGAGGTGAGAGAATGAAAGTCTCATTATGGTGATGAGAAATTGATGAATGTCTCTCATCTATCTCATCCGTCTTGTTTGCTCATGTGGTGAGACAAGTTTATGGTAATTTCTTTAGGTTGAGACACTGTGAGACAGTGAGACCTAGTGAGACAAGTTTGAGATGATGTGACATTTAGTGAGACAGGGTGAGACAAGGTTGATACAATGTGAGCTGTAGTGACATGAGGTGAGACACAGTGAGAAATAATGACTCAAGTGAGACAGCATTGAGACAATGTGAGGTAGAGAGACAAAGTAAGATGAGGTGAGACAAGGTTGAGACGATGTGAGACCTAGTAAGACAGGGAGACAAGTTTGAGATGATGTGTAATGTAGTGAGACAGGGTAAAACAAGGGGGAGATGTGAGAAAAGGTGAGATACAAGGTGAGACAAGGTTGAGATTATATGTAGTGAGACGAGGTAAGAACGAATAAAAGTCTATCTCACCTATCATTGAGGTGATGAGAGATTAAGGAAAGTCTCTCACCTATCTCATTTATCTCATTTGCTCATATGGTGAGAAAAGTTTATGGTAAAAAAAATTTTTAGCTTGAGACACTAAGACAGAAACATGAGGTGAGATAAAGTGAGACCTAGTGGGATCATGTGAGTGAACGCAAGTTCTGAGGGAACACAAGTGAGATGAGGTGAGACAAAGTGAGATGAGATGCACCGGAAAGATGGATATGTAAATAATAACATTGATACTTTAAACTTTAAAAGTTTGTCTTAAAATTTTTGGCTGAGATTGACTTGATTGCTATATGACTTTGATGCTTAGCAGTCATTTAATGATGTTGGCCTGTCATGTTTCCTTTTCAGTGGTGAATCTGGAGCAGGAAAGACAGAAAGCACCAAGCTGATCCTGCAGTTTCTAGCTGCTATCAGTGGGCAGCACTCCTGGATTGAGCAGCAGGTGTTGGAAGCCAACCCTATCCTTGAGGGTGAGGAAAACTAATGCTGCAATCTTTGTTTGCACATTTCTCTTTGGGCACATTTGAATGCGTTTCTCTGCTCAGACAGCCCTAATCTCATATGATCCACTCCTCTTTTGCATGACATAAAAATGGGTACGTTAGAGCAACAAACACATTATAATATCGCATGAGGGAGAATAAAGAATAGTCAGTGGGCTATTAATGATAGGAATAAGGAAGACTTTAAAAGCAGGGTAAAGCAGGGTGCAATGATTTTTTTTCAACAGCCTTTGGGAATGCCAAGACCATCCGTAACGACAACTCAAGTCGATTTGGGAAATACATAGACATCCATTTCAACAAGAGAGGAGCGATAGAAGGAGCCAAAATTGAGCAATACCTGTTGGAGAAGTCTCGAGTGTGTCGACAGGTACGAGACTGAAAAAAGTAGTCCTCACTGTAATACGGTCCGTTTGAGGTGAGTATTTAATTCCATATTTGGAAATGTGGGCATGTCTTTAAGTTCATATATAGAAAACAGAGCTCTTCGAAGTAGATTTGCCTTGAAAGACAAACATGGAACATAAGTGGCTTTTGGATAAAATGCATTAACCATACAGAATTTCTGAGTGGAATTTTAAGTCTTATTTGTAAATGTTCATAATCACACACAACAACATAGCTATAAAAAAAAAACCCAAAAACTAAAATTACAATGTTTCTGAGAAACCCTCTTAGAGTATAATCACAAAAGTGCATTTGCATGCACAGGCCAACCTGTCTCTTCTGGGGTCTCCAAAAATAATAACTGAATTCATTTAAAAAAAAAGACTTTTAAAGAAAATTATAGCCATCGTATTTTGAATGATAGTTCTCTCCAGGGATATTTGTGGATAATATTCCACAAGGCATCTGGTATAATTGAGACCAATTTGAATGACATATCCGAGGTTGAGGAAGTGCAGAAGTATCAACGATGTTTAAACTTAAGTTTTAGCAAATTGAAACAAAGAAACAAGCTCACCAGTTAGACTTTCCTGCATCAATCCACAGTTTATTTCATGCTTAAATTATTCCAGTTCACTTGTTGATTAACGTTTCTTTTCTTTTTTCACTAGGCCAAGGATGAGAGGAACTACCATATTTTTTACTGTATGCTGAAAGGCATGACTTCAGACCAGAAATATAAACTTGGCCTGGGCAAAGCAACAGATTACACCTACCTCACTATTGTAAGTGAAGATATTACTTGTGCTATCCATCATGAATGCTTTTCTCTTTCATACAAGGCTGGAGAAAAAGTGACTGGAAAGATTTTTCTACTCTGAGAAAGTAAGAACAGGCTATACTTAAAAGAAGACAAAACAAACTATTTAGAGCCAACATTGTCCACATGTGGCCAGCTTGTTCTCAGTTTCCCTTCCCTTCCCTTCAGGGAAACTGCACTGTATGTGATGGCCGTGATGACCAGAAGGAGTATTCCAACATCCGTTCAGCCATGAAGGTGCTCATGTTTACAGATACAGAGAACTGGGAGATTTCGAAGCTGTTGTCCTCCATTCTGCATATGGGCAACCTCAAATATGAAGGTTACACACACACACACACACACACACACACACACACACACACACACACACACACACACACACACACACACACACACAACAGTAGCTATAATAATTGTGCAGTGTAGTTTCCTGACACAGAATGTGGGTGACATGCATTGCTAAGAGAAAATATTTTTAAAAAGTCAATGGAGAAGGGAAAAATCTAAAAGCCCTTTTGACAGAATGATACTCAGGATCCAAGTCTGTCAGTTATGACAAGATGATAATGTGACGTATGTTAAATGGTATGTCATGGGCATCATTCACACATCTATAATTTTAAGCTGTTGGATGTAAATTTCGGAAACTGCCTGCTACAGAAGACTCATTTGTGGTACAAGTTCTGCTGCATGTTTCATTATCATACAAATTAACCTCATGGCTGAAAGTGGTATTATATATAAGTATTAGACCTTCAATACGAATTCAAGACTGTGTTGAAAAAAGAGAACGACTCATTTACTCATTAGGTACTTTGCCTAAATATTAAGGTAAGTCAATTTTATGATTTTAGGATCATTAATACGCATTAAATAAAAGACAGTAAAACTATTATGCCTGCATGGTGTATGGCATTGTACATAATATTCCCTTATCATCTGTCTGTTCTTTAGCTTAAACAACTACAAATGGACAACAATGCAAATTCCACAGAGTATAAATCAATCACTAGTCATTCACTAGCTTCTTACCAATTTAAGGAACATATATAGCTATATACACACCTGTTCATCAAGAAAAAATCTAAAACTTTATCCAAGCTGAGTCTAGTTTCCTTTTTAACTTTGAATGATTCTCTCACTCTTTTGCTCTCTCTTTCTGTTCTGAATGTACTATATATCTATCACAGTGGAGTCGGGCATCTTTGTTAAAGGGTCATTAAATTGTTTTTTCATTAATTTTGCCGTGGTCTCTAGTATGAATCAATGCCCTGTGAGTTGGTTTTGGTGAAAAAAATGCTCTGGTGCTCCTGTTTCAGGCTGTTCTAGTTTGGGGGAGGAGTGGGTGGGGGGAGAACGACAGGATTTTGGCTCTTGCTCATGAATATTCATGACTTGCGAACGTATGGCCTCTGATTGGCTGACAGCACTGGGACGCTCCCTCCACTGAGGGAAACCTTGTGTGGAAAAGTTTATTTTTTACTTCCAGCCTGTGTGCTGGTGGTCGATCGTCATGATGGTAAAGATCCAGGTTTTAAGAAGAACCTTGATACAAAAGCGCTACTGTAGGCACTGAAGTTGGAAAAGTCTCTATAGTTGAAATGATTAGGACACAGAACTAACGAAGCGTTATACTTCGCTGGTGGTGTTCCAAAGACAAACTCCAACCATTTCTTCCTCTGTTCTTCTTTCTTGAGCAAGACATGCAATGTTGATGTGTTATCGCCACAAATAGCACAGACATGAACATGTTCCGCCATGTTCTCAACGTGCTGTTAGCTCCTCTACTTCAACCTGCCGAGACGGGCTCTGCTCTCTCCTGGCCGCAAAATTGAAACTGTCTTCCCGTGGGTGGCCGCAAACCAAGGTGGGTGAGGTCATGGATGCTAATTTTCAAAGTGACGCAAGTTCGACGGGCTTTTTCTGATTCGCTCGTTTTTCTGTCTGTATTCTTTCTATGGCGAATGCAGACAACATGGGGGTAGAAGAACATTTTCACATGCAGCATGCATATGCAACTCGGAGTGACCTATCGTATGTCAAAAAGAGCAAGTATTAAACAGTTTCTCGTGGAATGACCCCTTTAAAACATGACGTTCCACGTATCTGCCCAGGCATATGATGTTTGCGTACACACTTTTCCGCCCAATTCCAAATTGACACAAAGCTGATTTATGGAGCTTTATAAGAAATCTTTAGAGTTCATGCATTTTATCACAATGCATTCTTACAAGTACAGAATTATAAATAGGTACAATGATTTCTATATTCAGACATTACAGAGATTGTTACTGAAAACAGAAACTTTTATAGTCATAAACATGTTGAATATAACTTTTGCTTGGTTTTTTTTCTGCCCAGCCCGCACATATGACAACCTGGATGCCTGTGAAGTGGTGCGATCTCCTGAGCTTTCCATTGCTGCAAAGCTGCTAGAGGTGACTTTTATATTTATTGCATTAGATCTAAAAAGATTAAGCAGTTTTATCCAATGGTATTGCACTTATACTCTTGTACCTGTAGTTTGTTTGCTTTCTAAGGTAACTATATCACCATGATTGAAGATAATTAAGTTCAGAGATTTACAATTCGCATTCACTTAAGGATTTATCAAACAAAGAATGGCCCATTAAAACGTTCAGCTCTAGGCACTGGTATATTGTATGCAATGTTCCTATGATGTGTGTGTGTAGGTGTGTGCACACGTGTGTGTTATGTCTAGTGTTTGCCAAGCTGCTGTTAGCGTAGTAGCAGGATTAAAAGAGGTCGTGTAAGCTAAACTGGGTAACGGGAACATAAGAGCATTGGGGCAGGTTTATGTGTCACCTATTGACAGGGCAGTGATCACACTCTTCACTCAGCCTGATCTTCTAACTGGTCAGACTTTATTCAAAAGAAGTATTAAAAAGCACTTATAGCCTTACATGCTGGTTGTCTTGTGTAATTCTGATATATTTTCCTCCACTAATTTATCTCTGAAAAGTGTTTTATTTCCCTATACAAACAGGTTGACTCGAAGGACTTAATGAACTGCCTGACCAGTCGCACCATCATCACTCGGGGAGAGACAGTGTCCACTCCTCTGAGCATGGAGCAGGCCTTGGATGTTCGAGATGCTTTTGTGAAGGTGAACGTCCTTTCTTTTCCCTTGCCTTCTTTACACCACTGGATGCCGTCTGTATGCTGATGTATATTCGTGTATGAATGGGTTTTTCTCTCCTATAGGGAATATATGGACGCCTATTTGTGTGGATTGTCGAAAAGATTAACGCAGCCATTTACAAGCCTCCGTCTCTTGTTCCTAAAGCGGTGCGCAGGTCCATCGGCCTACTAGACATCTTTGGTTTTGAGAATTTTACAGTCAACAGGTAGTTAGTGGATCACGTATTGCGCATTTCAAACAGTGGTAATAACAAAATTCAGTAGCATGAGTAGAGCAACTAGGGATAACCAAAGCAGGTCACATGACAAGACTTATTCTTGATATTTGTTTGTTTTTATCCCCTCTGTAGCTTTGAGCAGCTTTGCATCAACTTTGCCAATGAAAACCTGCAACAGTTTTTCGTGCGTCATGTCTTCAAGCTGGAGCAGGAGGAGTACAACCTAGAGAACATCAACTGGCAGCACATTGAGTTCACTGACAACCAAGATGCACTGGACATGATCGCCATCAAACCCATGAACATCATCTCACTCATCGACGAGGAGAGCAAGTTCCCTAAGGTGAGAAAGATAGAAGAAAGGAGATAAAGAATGTCAGAGATAGCAAGAAAAACACAAATGTATAGAAGAATGAAAAAGAGAGAAATGATTACTAAAGCTTTATTAATTATTACACAGGGCACAGACACCACCATGCTGAATAAACTAAACTCACAACACAAACTCAACACCAACTACATCCCACCCAAGAACAGCTACGAGACGCAGTTTGGCATCCAGCACTTCGCTGGAATCGTCTACTACGAGACCAGAGGTCATGAATCAGCACCCTGCACTCAGACATCCATTATGTCATTTTAATAACACTATACACATATTTTCTCAGCCACATGATGGTAACCCGGTGGGTCTAAGTTCCCTTATAAGCAACATTAATTAACCAACATCAATTAAGCAAACTTAATTGCTCAAGTACACTATTTAAGCAGTATCACACAAGAGGGGGCATGCTGCTGTGCTTGGATATCAGCACAGCTGTTATTCGGTCGCAGACAGGAGGCTAATCACAGCCATTCTGCTATTCAGTCCAAAGGCATGACCTTGAGTATGATATTGCTTTTATAATGAAGAAATTAATATTGAGTAATTGACACCACTGACACAGTATGACCAGATGTTCTGTTTATTTTTGCTCCATGAATAGAAATAGATCCCAAAAAAAGCCACAATCACTTTTATAGCACATTGATTAGCTAGCTAACTCACATTAATTTGTACATTCCTGTTAAAGGTGATTCTAGTAAACTTGATGTGCCTTCTTCCTTTTCATCTTCATTACATTACAGTCATTTGGCAGACATTCTTCTCCAGAGTGACTTACATTTATCCCATTCATACAACTGAGCAGTTGCGGGTTAAGGGCCTTGCTCAAGGGCCCAACAGTGGCAGCTTGGCGGTGCTCGGATTTGAACTCCCGACCTTCCGATCAGAAGTCCGACGTCTTAATCCCCTGAGCTACCCCCTGCCATCTACCAGCTTCATCTGAAGAGCTTTCATATTTTATGTCAAAAGTTATAATTCTGTAAAGTATCATTTCGTTAGCCTCATAGCATACGTAATTGCCTAAGTCATATATATCAATGAACAATGATTTAGGCAATTATGCTATGAGGCTAACGATTTGCCATGTCTACTGATGATGTCATTTAGTCTACAGTAGTAACCGGTTCAAACTAGGAAGTGGAATTTTACCCGGTGAACACAACACTCTTGGAGCGCTGCTTGACCAGTCAAATTAGAGGACCAGAGCTATATTATATTAACATATAAGAAAATCTGTTCAAATTTCATTTGTTCCAAAATTGTCCCAGTATCTATTTCAGATTTCACTGTCACAATGGTGTAGTGATTATTAGAAATAGTTTTAAATGTGTGATAATATACAAACATATTCATTTTCGATAAAAATGTGTGCAGGTTTTCTAGAGAAGAACAGAGACACCCTTCATGGAGACATCATTCAGCTGGTTCACTCGTCCAAGAACAAATTCATCAAGCAGATCTTTCAAGCTGATGTTGCCATGGTAATGACGTGACTTCTCTTGACATGGATCTTAAATCCCTTTTATATATAAATTGCATATGATTAATTAAAAATGTGCTAAAATGGAGAATTCCTAATAAAATGGATTTTATTCTCTGGTAGGTCAGTGCTAAAGAATGTGTAGTATGAAATAATTTCGATATTTCTATCATTTTGAAGTGGTAACATGTCACAATAAGATTTTCTGAGATATTACAGGTATCTTCAGCATTTTTATAACACTTGCGTACAATTAAGGGAGATAACTGTGGTATATTCACTCTCCATTGTCAGTTACAGCATGCTAGTCAATCACAGGCATTCGTAAACTCATGTATGGATATGGAGGTGGGCAGATTGCTTGTTCCTCCATATGTGTTATGCCCCCACTGATACTGCATGAGCAAGCAGTTTGAAAAGATGTGGTCAGCTGGCTGTATGTGCCTCAGAGGTGACCATGATAGCCTTCACTTTCCCTGATTGGTAGCTGTTGTGTGATGGGGAGAGCTGTCTACCAGGTGACATTTGACCGTGACTAAATTGTGGAGATTTAGGGTGGAAAAAAGAAAGAAAAACATTTTCTGTTTTGTTTTGCTAGTTTGTTAACTATCTATTTTGCTAGATAGTTTGTGGCAAACGTGTATGGTTATACATGTAGTGTATGGTTTTTAAGTAGTGCAGTATAATAGTTTTTGTTGTATATTCGCAAATCCGATGTGTCCAAAGATGTATTCATGTTCTATAACAGCTGCTGTGCCAATAGGTTCTGATGTAAATGAAACTATAGGTTTATATTAATTTGTTTATTCTGATACATTAAGTAATGGATAATATACAGCAAGTTGATTATTATTAGGAAATAAACCCCAACAGGATGATGAAGGAATCTTAAATTACCCTGAAGAGGGTTATTTTGCTATAAAGACAATCCTGCTTATTGCATGGCTAATTATTGAAGGAAATTAATAATTTGTCATAGAATATTACACCTCACACACACACAAACCCACACACACACACACACACACACACACACACACACACACCAGA
>JAQMCW010000036.1:16029611-16053679 GCA_030068335.1 Chrysichthys cranchii | reverse complement strand
ACACCAGAGCTGTGTGAGAGACTAGTGATGTCCTGTGGATGCAGATGTGCAGAAGTCATTTAAAGCACCGGCCTGTACGCTTCCTGTTAATGTTTGACTGTTGTAACCTTCAGAAATTTAGTTGTGATCTTTATCATGCTCCAGTCATTGCTGATCTCTAATTTTGATCACTGTGTTTTCATCAAAATAAAGGTTTTTTTTGTTCAATTTCCTTTTGTATATTTGGTTATTTTTGTATGATACTGTTCTAGTAGCGTGGTATAGCCACAACAGTAATTCCATCAAATGTTGGGCAATGAAAATAACATTATTTCTGAAAAAATCAAGTGTTCATAAATTGTTCTCTAATTTTGATCTCCAGTGTATACCAATGGATCAGAATAAACTGAGCATATATTTGGAGCAAACACCTGAAAGTCCTTAAATGCTGTGTGCAGTGCTGTGTGATTGAATTCAGGTGTGTGCCATCAGTATGAGGGGTGAACTTGAACATGCGAGAGTCTGATGTGTGCGGATTGTAATTGTCATCGGGTATGTTTGTAGGCTGTGTAGTGTTCTGGCGGATGTAGTTGTGTCAACGTGACAATTTGAGAATTCAGTAGCACTGTACTATAAGCATTTTAAAAAAATAAATCTGCAGTTGAATTTTTACATCTTTGTGACTGTATATTACTCAGTAAATTGCTCTGTAACTAGGAGTCTAAACTACAGTTAAGGTAGAACTGCTAATGCTAATGGTGTAATATATTCAGAATTGAAAATAATGGGGATTTCCATTGACTGTATATAAGATATTTTCCTAATATATACTGTGTACTGTAGCCTCTAAATGGCATAAAGGTAACAATATAAATTTGTGAATCTGGCCAAAATCTTACTGTTTACTACGTGCCTACAGAATAACTTAACATAACTTGACAAATAGCTTATTAAATGATACTTTTACGTTGGATAGATTTCTCCACAATTGTGTGTGCATGCCTCTGAAGCCTTTTCTCATTATCACAGGTGAAAGCCGAATTTATTTTTAAGTGCAGCTTGCTGTGAGGGTGTTTTCAATGCCCCAGTTTTATAGAGCTGCAGTCTGGCTACTGTTTGATTTATAAGCTTTTCTCTGCTGTGTCCTTATTCTTGCAGAATGCCCACATTGAGAGTCATAAGAAGAACAGTGTGCGTCACAAACTAGTGTCCCTCACCCTTAAGAAGAAGTCAAAGATAACAGAGGAGGTGAGGGACAAACATGCTCAGCATGCTGTGTGCTTTTCACAAAACAGAAATGACCTCACTATGCATTGCCTGCCTTTTTCTTTACCTTACATTATTATAATTATCTGTACAATTAACAGTTAAGGGGCAGGCTAGCATATAGGTTCACATGAAAGAAAAAAGTCCTGTTTAGAGTGTCTTCCCATTCTTGCCTTTGCTAACATTTATGCTAGGTGACCAAGCGCCTGAATGATGGCGAGTACACAGTGCACGGGAACAGCATGCTTGAGGACCGACCCACATCCAACCTGGAGAAACTTCACTTTATCATTGGCAATGGCATCCTCCGACCAGGACTCAGGTCGCACCTGCAACATTGTACAGAGCTCATGCTGTATAAATGGCAAACACTTTCATACACCAAAATGACCTACTTTCTAAAGACACTCACCATGGTTTATCCCTTATGAGGTTCATGTAATAGAGTTCCAAGGCATGAGTGTAAATAACACATGTGGGGTATAGGGGCAGCCACTAACATAAAACTACAAAATGGGCAAAATAAACAATAAGCAATTTGCCAGAAATGTATTATAAATGACACATGGTGCGTTTTATCCTTTTATAGTTGTAGCACTTGTAAACAGTCTTTTCCTCCCCAGCTTCTAGGTGCTCTCTTTTGACATTTATAAGATTGTCATGTTACTGAGAAACTGGGAAATACACCCCCCTTCATCCTGAAGACTCTCCCATGGAGAAAAGCCTACAGAGAGCTTAGGAAGCACATTTCCATAAAAGTTAAATAAATGTCTCCTAATACTATACATTTTTCTATTTTAAATAAGAAGTTTTTAAAACTATATCTATTATGTGGCATAGATTATGTGCAGCATGTGACATATAAGTCCCTGTGAAACGAGCCTATTTCCAGTATATAAATCTGCCATTTATATTAGAACTACTGACTGAGTTGCTGTTATATAAAATCAGTACGGGCCAATCAGAATACAGAATTTAATAACACTGTGGTATAAGAATTTCCAACATAATGCATTTAAAAGTAGTGATTCAAGAGAAAATGTTTGCCCTGTCGTTGAAAGATTGCAAGTCAGAATCATGTGACAATAATCTGTCAGAGATGTACACTCGTAAATGAAATGTACAGTATATACATTCAGTTTCATTCAGTCTGTGATGCACTGTCCAACCTAAGACTGATGGTCTTTGTGTAACAAGCACTACACCTTTTTTTAGTTCACAAAGCATTATAACCAATGCTCTAAAGTGTAATGATTTTCAAGTAATTATAGCAATTTCTAAAATGCCAAATTCATGTGTAATATTTGGCTTTTATAGAAAGTATCACCAACAAATAAGGCAAAATTATTGACAGCCTTGAAAGAATAGCTAAAATAAATCACCCTTGAAAAACATGTACACTGTATGGCCAAAGGTTTGTGGACACCTGACCATCACATTCATATATATATATATATGCTTGTTGAAGCTTATATTCCAGATTTAGCCCACCTTTGCTGTTATAAAAACCTCCACTCTTCTGAGAAGGGTTTCCACTAGATTTTGGCACATAATGTCTTCATGGAGCTCACTTTGTGAACAGGGTCATTGTCATGCTGGAACATTTTGTGTTCTTTAGATCAAGTGAATGAAAAATTGAAATGCTACAGCATAAAAAGACATACTATACAAATGTGTGCTTCCAATTATGTGGCCAAAGTTTGGGGAATAGGTCAGAGGTCCATGAACTTTTGGCCATATACTGTATATGTAAACAAATCATCTTAATATCCAAAATATATCACTTTTTCCATATATATATATATATATATATATAGGCCCTGAAAACTGTTATTATCATCCACAGAGATGAGATCTACTGTCAGATTTGTAAGCAGCTGAACCAGAACCCATCCAAAAGCAGCCACGCTCGAGGCTGGATCCTCCTGTCCCTGTGCGTGGGCTGCTTTTCACCTACTGAGAAGTTTGTGAAGGTGAATCGAATTTGAATTGTTAATAGCACATATATATTTGGACATGACTTAGTGAATGAATAAGTTAAATTAAGTGAAATTCTGAAACATCTTTATGCAGTATCTGAGGAATTTTATCAGTGGAGGGCCTCCAGGATATGCTCCATACTGTGAGGAAAGGCTCAGGAGGACGTTTGTGAATGGCACGAGAACACAGCCACCCTCGTGGCTCGAGCTGCAGGTAGGCTGACTCCTTCATCTTTCACTCTAGCAGAGCCAAACCCGTGGCACTAAATAACCTTGTTCTACATGTTTATTTATAAAGAGCTTCTGTGTAAATCCTCCTGTTTCTTAAGAGAAGACTTTCAAAGCCCTAAAATAATTCTCTCTGCTTTAGCAATGTTTGAACATTGGACAATGTTAGAGGAATTCATTTCAAAGCTTCTAATCTGCATGTGTGATTGTCCTGCAGCTCTAATTAACTTCTATTATGACATTGTTTGTATTCTTTACCCTGTCAGGCAACGAAGTCTAAGAAACCCATCATGCTGCCTGTGACTTTCATGGATGGCACCACAAAAACGCTGCTGACCGACTCAGCCACCACGGCCAAGGAGCTGTGTAACGCACTAGCAGACAAAATCAGCCTCCGAGATCGCTTCGGCTTCTCTCTGTACATCGCTCTGTTTGACAAGGTATAATGCCTTTTACACTTTAGGACAGAAACAGGATGAACAATTCACAGTGTACTCTTATATCCCAGCAATCCCAGTTTTTTAAAAATAGAAATGACCTTGGACAAATGCAAATCTGCTGAGCACATCCCATTTTCAAATAGGACAGGTACTTAGAATTTAGACCATTAAACTGACCTGTTAAGAGAATTTAGTAGCTGGATCAGTCTTTAGCATTATAAAGACTACTATATTTAGACCATATAATTTATATTTCTGTAGTTACAATATGGAAGTATTGTCTCTCTAATTTTCACCTGCTTAATAGTTTTAGTAGTATGTTTTTAAAAAAGGTTTTGTGACACCGTTATTTATACAGTTAAATTATAGTGTTATAGGGGACCTGCCATGACACTTTTCAATTATTTTATATTATTTCCTGAGATACTTTTGTAAAGTTTCAGAGGTTTTTTTTATTGAAAATTTGCCTTGGTTCTTTTTTCTTATACCATTTCAGCATGACCTGAAAACCTTATCGGAAAAGACAAGCTAATTTTGCAGCTGCGCTCTTAAATATTAAATATGTAAATAGCTTCACTCTGATTGGCTAATATTTTAAAACGCGAACTCTGTTGGCCACACCCGCGATGTTGTTTTGCTACGGTTTTCACATTGCTCTTTGTATGATGACATCCAGATACTTGTCTACAAATGAAACAAATAAATCTAAAAATGTTCATAATCCTGAAATTATATACCTGCAATATTTACATAGTTTGTATGCCCTATCACATCCTAACTTTGGATATGCTATCTTGTCAAGCTAATATGAACTAGCAACAGTTAACTGCCCAAAGCCTTGAAAATGCTAACATTAGTGCCATGGTCACATAAGTGCAAACTAGAGCTCACCTGAGTGTACAGTGGTTAGCAAATTTATCAGAATCACACAGCAGGGTCTTGTGTATTACTTCAATACTTCAGTGGTTAATTCAGATAATGTACATTAGGAAACTATGTAAGTTAATCTCCATCTTTTAGCTAAATTTAACGTCATGTAAAGAAAGTTCATGTTAGCTAACCAGCTACCTGTTACCTTAGTGGTCATGTAAGGTTCAGTCCAAAAGGAGAAATATACTACAATATCCAGTACGGCATTTAACATGGGATATTTTGGGGAAATTTCGAAAGCTTTATTTATGGCTTCCAGATTGGTGGTCAATTACAGAGTTGGCATAAGGCTCACTATGACCCTGAGTCACATTGACATATCTTATTTCAACAAGAAAAAGAGCAACAACAACAACAAAAAAAAAAAATCCCAGGTTTTCAAAGCATGTTCCCTTTAATAATATAACTGTTCTACTTATAACTGTTTCTATTAAAAGTGGAAAAAGTAATCTCTGCAGTGTTAAACGTTTAAAACATTGTCCCTCTCTCTGTAGGTTTCATCTTTGGGCAGTGGCAATGACCACGTGATGGATGCCGTTTCTCAGTGTGAACAGTACGCTAAAGAACAAGGTGCTCAGGAGCGAAATGCCCCCTGGAGGCTTTTTTTCAGGAAGGAGATCTTCACACCTTGGCATGACCCCACTGAGGACGGCGTGGCTACAAACCTCATCTACCAGCAGATCATACGTGGGGTCAAGTTCGGAGAATACCGCTCTGACAGGGTACAGCATTTAGTCCCATCACAAATCTGTGTGAAAGTCCAGACTCTACTGTGTGCAGATGAATAAATGCTTCCTTCACTCAAACTGCCTGGCACAGAGATGTGTGAAGGGAGGAGAGAGAAAAAGCGTTAATTTTTATTTAACAATGCTTCTAAACCTGCCTCAAATGAAATGTATGTTTAGTAAGGGTTTATAATACCTCTGATTTCAAGAGACACTCAATAAAGCCATAAAAGCCATAAAAGTAAGTAAAGGATGTGGTATTGCAATCCAGTTGGCAAAACATATAGGGTTAAAAGTTTGGGCACTTTTGTTATCTGGGAAGGAAACATCATTCATAAGCTATCTGAGGAATCCTCAGCGTAATTCATAGTTTTCGCAAGTGAGGAGATCTTTACCTCCTGATTCCTGATAACCATACTGATTCCCTAGCTTCAACATCAAACACTTTCTTACTGTATTTTTACACCATATTTAGACATAATAAACTTAATTTATCCTTTAGGCAGCTTATCAAATGCCTCCCACATTCCCTGTGACACTCTCTTTCATTATTTTTTGTCACATTTTCCACCAATTCCCTTCATTTTCCTTCTGCTTGCACAACCCCTCCACCTCCTACTTTTTCTTGATTTTCCAGGATGATCTAGCAGAACTTGCCTCTCAGCAGTACTATGTGGACTATGGCTCTGAGATCCTGGTTGAACGTCTCCTCAGCCTCATTCCTTCCTACATCCCTGACCGGGAAATCAGCTCCGCCAAGTCAGTGGAGAAATGGGCCCACTTTATCATGGCAGCCCACAAAAAGGTTTCAGAAGATTAAACTCATGCCATATTCTGTACTGTGCAAATGTTTTAGGCACCCTACGTTTTCTTTAATGTACATTTTGTCCATCATCTCTGTTTTATGCCTATTAAAATATATGCTCTCTAGACAGCAACAAAAAAAACCCCAACAACTATGCTTCAGATAAAAGTTTAGGTACTGTTAAGTTATGGACCATATTTCATATCAAAACCAGGCTTCTAATAAAAAGCCATCATGGCTGTCTGGGATTTTACCTGCAGTGCCCGAAGAGCTTTATCGAGTTCTCCAAGAAGCCTGAAACAGGCTGTAAGCCAATTCACTTAGAAAACTGCAGAACAATATACCAATGATTTTATTTTGATTTTTTATTGGCTCAACATAGTAACTATTCTGATACTAAAAAACGTTGTTGTCTACTGCGTTTGAAAGTATGTTCACTTTGCAGATTTTTCAATAGTACCATACATTCATAACACATGCTCAGGGGATGAATAATGCATATATATATAATATTGTAGGTCTTTCTACATTATATCAGTGGAAACATATTCCATTACTTGTTAGTTCTATGAGCTATCTAGCTACACCACAGAAACTAAAGATATGAACACTGGCCACCAAACATGGCTGACTAATTATCCCTGTTGTAGTAGGGCAAAAATGGTGTTAATTTGATTATTTTGCCAAACCATTTCTATTAACATTGGTGTGCAGATGCAGAAACAGCTTTAAAAAGTCATTCAAGTATTTCCTCATATTAGTATGAATTACTGGATGTAAAACTGGGCTCATTTTCATCCACAGGGTGTTTATACACAGAAACGAGTGGACCCTCAGAAGGTCAGAGAGGAAGTGGTGGATTTTGCGCGATACAAATGGCCATTGTTATTCTCAAGATTCTATGAAGCCTTTAGATTTTCAGGTATACAAACACACAGTCATCTCCTAATTGATTCAGATTGCTAATGGGAACAATTTCATACAATTTGAATACAATAATGAAGCATGAGATCGTCACACAGCACATATATGATTGACAGGTCACATGATCCTACATTTTCCTTCTATCTTACAGGACCCAGTTTGCCTAAAAATGATGTGATTGTAGCAGTGAACTGGACTGGAGTTTACTTTGTGGATGAACAAGAGCAGGTTCTTCTAGAACTCTCATTCCCAGAGATCACTGCTGTTTCCAGTAGCAAGTATGAAAGCGCTCAAAAGACATTTATTTCTTTATCTATGTTTATGCATTACCAGCAGAATGGGCCATTAGATATATCTCTTACATATAGCTGTTAAAAAGACTAACGAAATTTTTCAGTTAAAATAAAGCAAAACATTGAACTGAAGAAGTTCTGTTCTATGTAAGAGTTTAAAATATAACCTAAGGGCATATTTCATTCAAACTAAAGAAAGTTTTCTGCGTTCTTTGTTTGAGCAGAGGTGGGAAGCTCCAAGGCCAGAGCTTCACCTTGGCCACCATTAAAGGGGATGAATACACCTTTACTTCCAACAACGCAGATGACATCCGTGACCTTGTAGTCACTTTTCTTGAGGGCCTCAGGAAGAGGTCGAAGTTTGTGGTAGCAATACAGGATAACCCCAATCCAGGTAAACCACAGTATTTATTTATTCTCAGACCTTATTCTTATAATAAGAACGCTTATTAACAATTTACTGGGTGAAGAACCATATTTGGTAACTTTAATAGACATCCAAAATGCTCCCCATGCCTCTCAGTGAGGTCACAGAACCACATGGATTTCTCCCATCCTAA
This sequence comes from Chrysichthys cranchii, assembly GCA_030068335.1. Taxonomy (NCBI): domain Eukaryota; kingdom Metazoa; phylum Chordata; class Actinopteri; order Siluriformes; family Claroteidae; genus Chrysichthys; species Chrysichthys cranchii. The sequence continues at coordinate 16,045,550 of JAQMCW010000036.1, read as the reverse complement.
ATAAATGTGCCTTTAAGACTATATGTATATGATATATATACAGTATATATACAGTATAATATGAACTCAAACTGCCTAGCACAGAGATGTGTGAAGGGAGGAGAGAGAAAAAATGTTAACTTTTACTTAATAATGCTTCTAAACCTGCCTCAAATGAAATTTATATATATATATAAATATACGCCTTGTCTGCCGAGCCTCACGTGATCACAACTTCTCTCTCACTCACTGCGGGATTGTGGCTCACTCACTCACTTCAGATGAGAAAGAGTGCAAAACGCATAAAAGCACCACCCGAATAAGGCTGTAGCAGTGCAAGCGATGAATCTGTTTAATGACAATGCAATGTCGCATTTCCGCGAAATCTTCAAAAGGAGGAGGGAAAAACCATCAGGAAAAGATTTAAATGAAAAGACAGCGCCAGCAACTACCTATCATGATGTTCTTTACCAGAAAAAAATTAATGCTTTTAAAACTGATTTGTGTATTTTTTTGTAATATCTAAAAGAATATAAAGGGTTTATGCTGTATAACTGTGCAAGTAATGGTTAGAAGAGTGTGGGAGGGTTTATAAAGGCTTAAAATAAAATAATAATAATAATAATAATAATAATAATAATAATAATATTACATGGTCGCTATTTAAATATATCCTCCATTAACACACTAGGTTTGAAATTTTGAATTTCCAAGTACAGTATTTCAATTAGTGCCCAATTTAATGAGGTCACAGATAAATCGTTTAACTCAAATCATTATAGCCACAGGAACCTAAGTATGGAGATGATTGATAATATTGACCTTTGGTCTTGTAATGATGTGTAATGACATACTGGAGTCAGTGAGGTTCTTAAAACTAATAAACTTTAAATAATATATAATGGGATATTTAATAAAGGGCTATCAGTTAATTATTTAGGTGATTTTTTGTTATTTAAGTTTCACAGTTCATGGCTATATTGTTGGTAATAATAGTTCATGACCATGAGATACTTAGTTTATGACATCAAAATGTTACCTCGTGGCCTCAGTATATTATTTTGAAGGCCCCAATATATTAATTTGTGGCTAGACCTTATTTTGGCACTCGTAGTTACTGACCTAGTGAACTGACATAAGGATGTGGTTTTGTTAGAGACTACAAAGCACTTCTCAAGTTGCTCTTGATAAGGGTATTTGCTAACTGCATTAGATGTAAATGTATAAAAATAGCCACCATGTCACCTCAGTGGCTCATATAATAGAGAGATAAGGAAAAGGACATTATCTGTAAGTCTGACTGGACAAAGGCCTCTTTTAAATGCTGTAAATGAGCTGTACATTAGTTTTGTAGTTGTTGCTATTGTTGTTTTTAAGATGTGTTTAAAAAGAACTACATGTATAATGTAAATACAAGTAGTCTTTGAGTTACGATGGTGATGCGTTCCGCAAAACCCATCGTAAGTCGAAAATATCGTATGTCGAATGTTGTAGACCACTGCTTAGCCTAGCTTAGGTAGCTGATGTAGCTTACCCTAGCTTAGCGTAGTTTAGGTATTTTAGCCTAGTTTAGCCTACTGAGGAGTCTTTTCCTTTAGGACGGGGTCCCCAACCACCGGGCCGCGGACCGGTACCGGTCCATGGGTCTTTTGGTACCGGGCCGCGAAACAATAATAATCTCTCTGAAATTTTTAGTTATTTTATTTTCATTAGTTTCCTGGGTCTCTTATTTTTAAAAATTCCACTCTGGTTGCACTACTGCACGTGACTCAGAGAATGTAGCGGCTCCATCGCAGCACTTTGCGCTCCCCTGGTCCGTCCGTTTACATCGCGAACCAGACACCCCCACCCCCCCGGTCCGTGCAAAATATTCTGATATAAAACCAGTCCGTGGCGCAAAAAAGGTTGGGGACCCCTACTGTAGGAGACATGTGGGGCATTTAGAAGACATGTTTTTTAATTAAAATTAGCTCTTGAAGCGCACAAAAATACATTCGCTGATGCACTGTACAGTACACTGATACACAAACTCTGTGAGTTGCGGGAGAGAGTGAGGCATCACGCAAGGCGAGTGACGTATACATCCGGGCATTCGTCCGTGTACTTCCAGGTGTCGTCCGAACGTATCATACGTCATACACTGTTACGCTGGCCTGCCAGCGATGCCTGCCCACAAATGTTAAATATTTTCTAAATTTACAATTTTTAGCGAATCGCAATCGGCATCGTAACTTCGGAAGTCATCGTAATTTGGACCATCGTAACTAGGAGAGCACCTGTATAAGTTTTTTTGTACATGCCATTGAGAATGCAGAACTCACCAGGAACCTTGTTATGCCCATTCTAGAGAATTCCTAAATAGGAACATTGTTGGTGTTCCTAATCTAACCAGAAGTGTAACACAGACTTGTCTGCCTTTCCCCAAATTGTCCTTATCAGGTGGAGATGACTCGACGTTTCTGAGCTTTGCTAAAGGCGACCTCATTCTGCTGGACCAAGACACGGGTGAGCACGTCATGACCTCCGGCTGGGCTCATGGGATCAATGACAGGACCAAGCAAAAAGGAGATTTTCCGGCTGACTGTGTGTACGTGCTGCCTACCGTCACCAGACCTCAGCCAGACACTGTGGTTAGTAACTGCCTTTGTTCACAGTTTAAACTGTTAAGTACAAGGTGTGCAGGAAACAGCTTTTGGCATGGGTGTTGTTATATGAAGTTAACATAAAGGATACATATTTGCTGGACAAAAATCTATGCCTGTGATCTTTGTGTGTAATGAGTTTCTCTCATATTACTCTATTATACTCTTGTGATAATGATGTTCACCTACTGCTCTCTTTCTTTATGTGAATGACTCAGGCTCTGGTTACCATGACACCCGACGAGCGTCAGGAATCACTGCGTGTGTCGCAGGTCGCTCTGCCTGAGAGTGTAGAGAGGGTCAAGCCATACACACTGGAGGAGTTCTCTTATGATTACTTCAGGTAAAAAAATAACCCTCTCACATTTCATTCACAGTTTTCTTTTGTAGATACCGTTACCCAGAGCAACGAACAAAAGTGCTTTGTTGTCACCATCCTCATCTTTATGTTAGTACAAATAGATCAGGGTCTGAGAACACCATCAAGCTGGTTTTTTTATAGCATAGTATATCCAAAGGTAACGTTTAATCAAAACCAGTATTCACCTGAATCTCCATCTCTTGTAGTTTTATATGTTTCTTTACATTGTATCTTAACCTTATATTTCTAATTCTTTATAAAGTACCTATAGTTATAACACATATTTAATTCAATTTTCTTTCTATAGGGCTTTAGACAATAGATATTATTTAGAAAGCACCTTTATAGAAATCTGGATGAAGGACACTAAAGAGCAAGCAGCAGAAGAGAAGAAAAAACTCGTTAAAAATGACTTGAGGAAGGAACTTTGAGAGAAACAAGACTCAAACGAGAACCCATCTCCTTTTTTGTGAAGCCAGGTCACGGGAAAGTGGGATTATACAGCACTGTCTAAAACTCTTGAGCCTCATTTATTAATATTTTGCGAGGAAAATGAGACAACAGATTCAGTGACTTATTGCAAACATGTGCAAACATATGCAAATACATACATAAAACATGTATTTTGTATTTTGTATAATTCTAACTAGCTTTAAAAATCAATATTTGGTCTGACCAGCATTATTCTTCTGCCTGAACACAGCCTGAACTCTCTTAGGTTTCTTGTAAGTTCTTTAAGTAGTTTTCAGTAATGGTCCTCCAGCCTTCTTGAAGAACATTCCAAAGCTTTTCTTTGGACGTTGGCTGCCTTTTGTTTCGTTCTCTGCCAAGATGATCCCACACTCTATGGAGTAACTCTGTTGAGTTATACAGGAAGCCTGGAGAACTGTTTCTCATGAATACACTAAAAAATACAAGGAAGTATGCCTCTTTGGAAGCAAAATATGAAGAAATGAGGGTGGCAATGACTGGTAGAGTGATTTTGGCTAGCTAGACAGCTAGCTAGCTAGCTAGCAAGTATTTAGTTATGTATACTGTATTTAGCTAGTTCAGGCACAGTCCCTTGTCTAATGCTAATCAGAAATCTATATTACCCTATAGTTATATAGCTTTTATGTAGCCAGCACTTTATACTTAGCTAACACAATCACAAAGCTAATGCAAGCCAGTTAGCTTCAGCCAACAATGTTATAATAATTAAAGGATGATTTTTCAATTCATTTTAAGCTGCATTTCAATTACAGGCAAATTATACCAACTTTGGCTGTTGTTCCATTCCAGCAACCTGCAAGTGAAAGGGAGTTACTTTAAACATTGGTCAAAAAGTCACTACCATTGTTTAATTCAGTGAGATCATTTATTGACAGACAGATTGCAAAAATGCAGGTTGGTGCATAACAGAAACTACACTTAATCACCAATGAAAAAAGCATACAAAAATACTTCACTCATTCATTCATTCATTCATTCATTCTTTCAGTGTGCGCTATATGAATGTGCTTTTAATGGAAAGCAAAATGTCCTTATGGAAGGAAACATAATTAATTATAATAATTATAATATATCTACAAGTTTGTTCTTTTTAATCAAAAACAAGAATGGATTTTGCAGCCAATTATAGAAGGCTAGTTGTCACACTTTATGTTCCTCTGATCCACTTCAGGCCCCCTCCTAAACACACGCTGAGTCGTGTTATGATCACTAAGAACCGTGGGAAGGATAAGCTGTGGTGCTGCACTCGGGAGCCTCTTAAACAGCCACTGCTGAAGAAAGTTCTGGCTAACGAGGACCTATCACAGGATGCCTGCATGGCCTTCATCGATATCCTCTTACCACTATACTATGTTTTAGTAGACAGGCAGGAATGTCAGGTCCCTGGAGGGGCTCCGTCGTATATAGTCCCTTTATAGGGCACTAATTGAAATGCTTGGAGATTCAAAATTTCAACCCTAGAGTGTTATTGGAGGATAATACAAGACTTTATATTACAAGAAATGTTTTCATTTTTATGTTGAAAGTCAAGGTCAATAGAGTTACCATATATGGCCAGGGTAGGGCAAATTGTTTTCCAAAAACTGTACAAATACTAAAAAAAAAAAAAAGAAAAACACATTTAAACTTAAAGAAACATTTATTTAGAATGGGAGAAATCCATGTGGTTCTAACCCTCCCAGAGAGGCATGGGGGGTCTGCTGAAGTTACCAGAAATGGGTCTTCACCCAATAAAGGGCCAGTGTTCAACTCACAAAGAGCTTATCAACACATGGAGGCATGAGAGATTTAACTCTTTTGAATAAAATAATTTTATTAGCGAAATTATACATCCATATTGACAAACTAACTAGCTGGTGCAAAATCTGTAGTTAGTTCTGATGTTTGAGTCAGACTTGTCTTATGGAATAACTAGCTGATTCCCCGGTGGCCTGAAAAAATGCAGTATTTATAAAATGAGTTTGTTAATTACCAATTTTATTTTTCAACAAATAGTGGTCATACGTCATTTCGGTTTCAAATGTGAAAAGAATTTTATATATTTAGATCAAAGTTTTAAATAATGATTTACCAAATAGATGTTTACTTAAAATAACTACACAAATAATAACAATTCGTAAAGATGATCACAAATGAAGTGATTAGTTAAAATGTAAGCGCTAGTGACGCTGTTTCCGGTCACACGCACGTATAATATGGTCTGTGGTCATACTGCATTTCCGTTTCGAACGCAAAAAGAATTTTATATATATAGATGATTCAGTGAGCAGAATTATGTGTGGGAGAGATGGGAAAACACTAAACTATTGTATATACTCTATAAACCTCAATCTTTTTGCAGTTGGGGACGCCATTAGGTGTATAACAAGAAATTCTGAATATTTTATGAGCTGTTCAGAAATTAAACTTGTCATTTAAATGTACATAGTAATATTCTGGCTATATACTGGAGCACAAGAAAAGGTCCAAATTGATTTCATTTTTTTTACTCATACTTGAATTTTCAGTTATGAAGGTTTGGCTTAATCCTTTATAGGGTGAAGACCTATATTTGGTAACTTCAACCATCATCCAAAATGGGCCCCCCATGCCTCTCTGTGAGGTTGTAGAACCGCATTTTAGGATGTCTCCTATCCTAAATAAATGTTTCTTTAAGTTTATAGGTGATTTTTTATAAGATTCTTTTATACTAATTCATTAACTTAATTTCTATAATGTTCTGCATAGAAAGCTGAACTGCATGTGACCTTAACCTGCTCCTCTGCACCTATTATGAAATATATGGGTGATTATCCATCCAAACGAACTCGTTCTGTGAATGAGCTCACGGATCAGATCTTCGAGGGCGCTCTGAAGGCAGAGCCGCTAAAAGATGAGATCTACTCTCAGATTCTCAAACAGCTCACTGAGAATCATGTGAAGTAAGTCATCCAGCATATCCCGCTGTCCCTTCTGTGCATGCTGTTGTCTCCAGGCATGACAAATGCCTTGACAGCCAAAAATCCTTACCTTCAAAAGTGCATATTAAAACTTCTGCATAAGAATGTAGTCTTTATATGTGTAGTAACCTCTATGTGTGTGTGTGTGTGTGTGTGTGTGTGTGTGTGTGTGTGTGTGTGTGTGTGTATGTGTAGGTACAGTGAGGAAAAGGGCTGGGAGCTGCTCTGGTTGTGCACTGGTCTCTTCCCTCCCAGTAATGTTCTCCTGCCTCATGTGCAGAGGTTCCTGCAATCAAAGAGACACCATCCTCTGTCCTTGGACTGTATGCAAAGATTGCAGAGAGCCTTGCGGTATGGGAGAAGTTCCCATTTATCAGTAATGTCACAATGTGTGTGTTTTATTTTTGTCTTATGTCTAACTTCAAGGGACAAAATGAGGCAGGTGAGGGAAGGACTGTTTATAGCTGCTATAACATAAGTGTTAACAGGAACTAACTTGTTTCATGGATGTTCTACAACATTAAATGTAACTATTAATGGATTTACTGTGAAATTGTGAACTTAAATAAATTACAAAAAAATTGTTTTGGCAAATTGCTGTGGTATAGTAGAAATACAACACTTCCTGTTACTGGAAAATCAACATTATTTTCTTATACCTGCAAGCCCTGCAAATTGTTCTCCCCGTTTATAACATGATTTTACTTTTGACTAACAGTTCCTTTACAAACTGTCTACAAAATTTGCCATCTTGTCTTTTTGTTTTTTGCCACTGACAAGCCCAAACCTTTGAATAAACATGTCTTGCCGAAAGTACAACACTGTGCATATGAACCATCACCTTATGAACATTTTCTTCTGTGTTCTATAAACAGGAATGGCTCCAGGAAGTATCCTCCTCACCTGGTTGAAGTGGAGGCTATCCAGCACAAGACCACACAGATCTTTCACAAAGTTTACTTCCCGGATGATACAGATGAGGTACTGCAAGGAAATCAAATAGCCATCAGTTATTTTTGAACAGAACTCATATATAGTCTAAAGGTTTACATCTGGATTCAAGATGCCAGTGTTTATTTATTTTGCTAAACACCTGCATGTGTTTTATTTTCTGGACTATACACAGCATAGGAAAAAATAACGTAAAGCTCCAGTGTGCTTAATCATTCCCTTGTTATACTCACTCAAAAGTTTAATTAACTAGGTTAAAAAGTGGCTAATTTGCATCTTAACACAGACTATGGAAAATATGCAAGTACTGGAATGTCTGTGTGTAGTGACTTTATGTAACTAAAGTCTTTATCCTCAAGATAACGCCTGATGGTGTAGCATTATGCTTGCTCACAGCTTCATTTTCTTTGATAAAGTGTACCTTTACAGGTAATTGTGAGGTACCTGTATGCTGCACTAGCATTACAGCTGTATAGCATCGTGCTGCACTCAGCTGTATTTTGCTCACTTTTGTCACTGTTTTTTTTTTTCACCTTATCCTGAAATTATTTTCACCATTTGTTAAAGCTAATTAAAATGCCTGGGGAAAAAAATTTCCTACAAACAGCTAGATCACTTAACGTACATCTTAGCAAGGGTAAATATCTTAAAGACAACATATTATGGGGGGAAAAAAACACTTTTTCAGTGCTGGTGCACATACATTTGGGTATCCAGAGTGTCTCCCAAACAACAAACTCAACAACAACAAAAAAAAAGCCAATCCAGTCAGGTTCTTTTGGGCTACCTATATCAGAAAACACATGCTTCAACAAGCCGTTCAGATTCAGCTCCCCTTTCTATGTCGCTCATTGGAATTCTATCAGCAACCCCCCACTCCCCTTGTTCAGTTTGTAGACTAATTTATTTTTCTGCCTGACATGAGATGGGTTGGTGCGTCCCAGTGTGAGTGTGAAATATGATTACGGGTCAAACTGTCTCTCTTTGTCTCTCAGGCGTTCGAGGTTGAGTCCAGCACAAAAGCAAAAGACTTTTGTCTGAACATTTCCAGCAGGCTGTTGCTTAAGACCCCAGAGGGCTTCAGTCTGTTTGTAAAGATCTCCGATAAGGTGAGATCAGCTACTCTCTAAACAAAGTTCTGTTACAGATGCACTCAAACTCCAGCTGTTCGTGCGTAGGGAACTTCATCCATTATGGAATAACAGCATTTCTTTATTTTGAATGTTTTTCAGGTGATAAGTGTTCCTGAGGGTGATTTCTTCTTTGATTTTGTCCGCCATCTTACTGACTGGATCAAGAAAGCTAGACCTGCTAAAGATGGTAACAGTGACTGTGAAACTTACAACATCATTATTCAAGTCGTTGTTTATTGTCGAGCATATGATTCATCAAAATTTGGTGACGTGTGGCTCCTTTTGTTTAACAGGTATCGTGCCTTCACTGACTTATCAGGTGTTCTTCATGAAGAAGTTATGGACAAACACAATGCCTGGAAAGGACTCTTTTGCAGACTCTATTTTTCATTACTACCAGGTGAGTTAAATGAACAACAAAAATAAACATAACTAGAAATGAAGCCTGGAAAAACTTATAACATTCCACTCTTTGATAGATGAATAAAAAATTCTTAGCATGGACAAATTGCTGTGGTATAAGAGGAATAAAACCCTTTGGGACATGCTGTTTCAAGGAAATAGTCTGTTTTGCTGGGCCACATCACATTACCCCTATGTTGATGATCTTCCCGTGACAGCATGTCCTAAAGGGTTTTATTCTTTACATAATGACCATTTCACCATGTCTGACACTGAAGCTGCTGGAAACCCACTTGTATGTGCAAATTTGATCAAAAATAAGACAAAATGATTACACTCAGAAATGAATATCTTGCAATTAGGTCTTCATCCAAATAATGACCTGTGAAATGATCACATTTACTAAAATGCTGTTGATTTGGAATTTGTTCTGTTTTGTGTTTTTACCATCTTTGTGTATTGCTTCAAAATTTCTTCTGTATCCAGGAACTTCCTAAATATCTTCGTGGTTACCACAAATGCTCCAGAGAGGAAGTCTTTCAGCTGGCAGCTCTAATCTACAGAGTCAAATTCGAGGACGACAAATCGTACTTTCCCAGCATCCCCAAAATGTTGAAAGAGCTGATCCCGCAGGACCTGATTCGCCAGCTCTCTCCTGATGACTGGAAAAGAGTGAGTTTGTGATATTTGTTGTATAATATATCTATATCCTGATCATGATCAGTTTTTTGTTTTTTTTATTCAATGTGGAATATTTTACTTTCACCTTTGTTCTGTTTGATGCAGTCAATTGTGGCATACTTCAACAAGTATGCAGGCAAGTCGAGGGAAGAAGCCAAGCTGATGTTTCTCAAGATCATTTACAAGTGGGCCACTTTTGGATCAGCTTTCTTTGAAGTGAAGGTACCAGTAATAATAAAACTACATTCCTGTCAGCTATATATAGTACATACTGATTGAGCCCTCTTACAAACGCATTGCCGTTCTTTTTTCTGCACTGCAGCAAACTACTGAGCCAAATTTTCCTGAAATCCTCTTAATAGCCATCAACAAGCATGGAGTCAGTCTCATTGACCCCAAAACCAAGGTGTGTGACAGAACTTGCATGAATTAGTTTTTTCCACATCACTGTTTCCGTGTACATGGATTTATGCAAATGAGCTATTCAAACCGATGTAATGATGATTTGCATATTTATACCTGTCCATACTTTTCCAGGATATTTTAACCACTCACCCCTTTACAAAGATCTCCAACTGGAGCAGTGGAAACACCTACTTCCACATCACTATCGGCAACCTGGTGCGAGGAAGCAAGCTGCTCTGTGAAACGTCACTGGTCAGTAGATAATACGTTGATGTCTGGCTCCCACAGAACAAATGAGGCTGTTCAAAGTCTTCATGCTGAACTATCCTGTGCATTTTTTTTGCAAGTTCTGTTAGTTATTTAAGCTGCATTCATACTACCCCGCATACTTATTTACATGTGTATTTGCATAATATACCCATTTGTCAATGGGATACCTAGATATCTAGATAATGGTGGTTATACTGTATATTCACCTACTTTTATAGGAACCAGTTGAGCTATTTTGGCTGTATGTTTGGGGTCACTGTCTTGCTGAAACCTCTAAGGTTTGGGGGCCAGACTGAGATGGTCTGGACATGTACAGAGGAGGGATAGGGAATATATCGGTAGAAGGATGCTGAGGTTGGAACCACCAGGCAGGAGACCTAGAGGAAGACCAAAGAGGAGATTTATGGATGTAGTGAAAGAGGACATGAAGTTAGTTGTCGTGAGAAAAGAGGATGCAGAGAATAGAGTTAGATGTAGACACATGATTCGCTGTGGCGACCCCTGAAGGAAAGAGCCAAAAGGAGTAGTAGTAATCGTCTTGCTGAAACCATCATCTCTCAGATTCAGTTTATTGAGTGATGATATAAATTTCCTCTCTAATATGTTCTGGTACATGTTTCCTTTGATAATGTGTAATCCCTCAGTACCATTTGTTGAAGAGTAGCCCCATATCATGAGATCCCCACCTCCATACCTCACTATGTGTAGAGCCAATACGGGTAACCCACCTTTCGCTAAACATGACACATTGAATATCTTTTATCAGAACAAAAGAGTTCTGATTTCTCTAAATGCTTTTCTAAATCTGTGCACCTCTATGTTTTTGGTTTTATTTTATTTATTTTTCTTTTGAGAAGTTTTGCCTGGGGTATAGGTACAGGTACAGTATGGCTTCAGTGCAGTTCATTGCTTATTTTTCTCAGTGTAACTGTTGTTCCCCCTGCTTTCAGGTCATCCTGCAAATCTGGAATGGCAAGGCCAATTCTTTTGTTTTTGCTATACACTGTAGACACTTGGGATTGAGAACAAAAGATAAACTTGGGATGATATTAGTATTTTTCCCTTCAGTCTCTTCTTCAGAAGGTGACGTATGCTCAGATGGGTTAAGGTCTGGTGATTGACTTTGCCAGTCTGAAGCCTTCCACTATTTTCCCCCTGATGTTGTGTTGCCATTGTGTTTTACAGTCGGTCTTGCTGCACGTTGAATTTTTTCCCTGTTAGCCTGCATGCATTTCTCTGTAAATTGCAGACAGAATGTTTCTGTAGATGTCTAAATTCTTTCGGCTGCTACCATCATGATTTACATCAACAATAAAGATTAGTGATCCTGTTCCAGAAGCAGCCATGTAAGCCCAAGCCATGACACTATCTTCACCGTGCTTGACTGATGAGCTTGTTATGGATGTTATGGATCTTGAGCAGATCTTTTCTTTCTCCACACTTTGGGCTTTCCATCACTTTGGTAGAAGTTAATCTTGGTTCCAAAACTTTTGTGGCTCATCTCTGAATTTCTATATGAATTTCAACCTGGTCTTCTGACTCTTACTCTGCTGATAAGTGGTTTGTATCTTGTGGTATGGCCACTATATTTATTCTCTTCTCCGAACAATTTAAGACTTCTTCGAATTTAAGATTGTGATCTTTACACTCACTCTTTACAGGTTCAAGGTGATTTTACTGACTGTTGTTTTCCTTGGCTGACCTGTTTGATGTCTGGTTGTTAGTATACCAGTGGTATCTTTCTTTTTCAGGACATTCCAAATTGTTGTACTGGCTATACCCAATGTTTGTGCCATGGCTTTGATGATACGATTTTCCCGCATTTCAGCTTCAGAATGGCTTGCTTTTCTTCTACAGACAGCTCTCTGGTCTTCATGTTGGTTTATCCTTTTTAACAATAAAAGAAGCCTTCACAGGTTCAAACCAGGACTGAAACTAAGAGCAGTCATTCAGAGCTATTTAAAGTTTAAAGAAGCAATCTAACAGGGCAGACCTGGGCAACAAGAAACCACCTGTCAGTCACATATTCCAGTATTTTTGATCCGGGACATTTTTTGATTATAAGTCGTGAATTTTTTGCCCCACTTTTCTCAAACAGGGCTACAAAATGGATGACTTGCTGACCTCCTACATCAGTCAGATGCTGACCACCATGAGCAAGCAGCGGAGCTCACGTGGCCATAGCAGGTGAACGTCTTACTGGCGGGAGGCAGCTGAGCTGGTGCGCGTGCTCCGGGGAGTAGGTCAACCGTGCAGCTGGAGCCGAACCTTCGCCTGGCAGCTGTGGAGGATGAGCCGCAGTCCCTCTAACAGCTCACAGGGCTCTGTTTACCCTGACGATACTGTTTCATCCCTCTCCAGTGAGGACGACTACCTCTGACTGGAACCGGCTGGACCTTGTGGGTCAAATCTGCTCACCTCCTGCCTCCCAAATCCTAAATCTGACCCCGAAAGACAAACTATGAGGGCTCCAGAGGCATTAAAAGATTGCTGTTCCCTTATACATGTATGCATGTAAATTCCCTGAAGCAGGATACAAGTGACCTGCAGTGGCTACCAGAGTTTAGTACTTGTATATTCCTTTACATATTACTGTTAAGTGAAAAAGTTGTAATTGCTCGTGCTGACCATAGTTATAGTGATGCGTTTGTTTGTAAAGATTGTCCAAGATGCTCATATTCATCCCAGATAAACTGTTTTTGTTACTTTTAGCTGAAGTTACAATAAGTGCTGCTCTGGAAAATAGCCATCAGGCATAATGATGAGCTGTTCATATTGCAGCAAATATTGCTATAGTCTTTGTAACAACAGAAACAAACTCAAGCCCAGAGAAATAGGCATCAAAGCTATATTTGTGAGTTCTGAGTCTAAAACAGTACCATATGTTTCAGTAATTCATTCCTGATTAAGCCCACTCTACATTCTGTTTAGAGAAAAAAAAATCTTCAATGTACAGTACATATTAACCTTTTTTTTTTTTTTTAATAATATTTGTTCAAAATGTCATTTTGGAGACCTCTGATTCATGTGACATACATCGCACTTCCATAAATAATTGAGTCCAGAAGTTTGTATACCCAGTGATTTATGGGTACATAAAGTATAATATACTTGATCTTTAAAAAAAGGAATTACAGGAAGTTGTATGTGTATCCTACAAGACGACCTGAGAGGATCTAAAAGCTGTTCAGAGGCTATGAAAGAGGTTGAAAGCAGTTCAAACAGGAGGAATACAAGTTATTAGAGATCACTTCTATCACATTCATGGGTATTTAAGCTGATATAATTTATTTTTTTCCACAGTGTTTTTTTTGTTTTGATGTGTGAATTCATTTCTGGCAATGTAAACAGATTGGGACTCATTTTTGTATTGGTGACTTTGAAAGCCTTAACTTTTTTTTTGCTTGTTCATATCTAATGTACAATTTATGTTTATAGGTTTGAACGCTAACATTTAAAATGTAGATTTTCTTGGTTTGGCACCTGTGAGTCTAAAGCAAAGAAATGGTTTCAGAAGAATCCCTTGTGTCTATAGCACAGTCCTCACCCGAGTAAAGGTTTTCTCAGTAACTGTTCAGTTTTCTCAGTAACTGTTCAATATTCAGAGTCGTGTTCAGAATTCGACAAATTCAAGTTACACAGAGAAAGTTCCTCATATTCAGAGCTATTCAAGCTTTGCAGCTGTCTCAGTTGATTTAATGAATGCCACATTTAGATCATAAGAATCCTGTGTATAGTTAACATTCCTGATGTTGCCATTTCTTTAGTGAGTAGTAATGTCAGAGTCGGGGTCACAAATGCACGAGACCTGCTTCTGTTTGTGACAAAATCCATGGTTATGTTTGATGCCTAAATACTGAAGTACGCAATCTCCACATTAAATCTTCACTATAATGTATGTGTTTAACTCTGAATATACCATTATACAAATATAATGCAATATACAACTCCAGTCAAGTCCATAAATATTTGGACATTTTTGAACCAACTGTATTTAAAACCCCTATTTACTCTTGTCTACTCTTGATTGTTGACTTTCACACAGATACACCTTCTTCCTGGGTGATTTTCTTGATCTGGCCATTGCTGTGATGTAATTTTTTTTCACCAAGGAAAGTATTCTTCTGTCATCTACCAGAGTTGTTTTCTAGTGTCTTTTGATTTTTCAGCCTAATGATGGCTTGTTGCACTGGCAGTAATGGGTTTTTGGCTATAACAGTTAACAGCAACAGTTTCTAAATGTAAATGACACCCCTAAAACTCTAGACATAGAGTCTAGACATTACACACATGGCCACTGAACAACGGAGCACGTGCCCATTTACTTCTGGACCCTTAAAATACAATCCCCTGATCTGGATGTAAATAACCTTAAATTAAAGATGAAATTCTGAACTTTAGGCTCATATTCATTATTTACTTTAAACTAATTTCAATATTTTGTCATAGACAGCTAAAATAGGTAGGACCTTTAGTATATACTCAACTTCAAAGTTTTGACAGAATTCATGATTTTCTTTGCCTTGTATGTTTACCCATCAATGCTGTAACACCACATTACCCAGCATGCATTACAGTAAGAAGAAGCCTTATAAACACAACCAATCCTTACAGGGCCCTACTTCTAACCAGTAATGTATAGGATAATAAATACCTCAGTGCAGCTAGCCAGCTTTAGTGGTTACCTTAATCACATTTGTTTTTGATTGAGGGGCTTTTATTTGCATTAGCGTTATTTGGCAGACACCCTTATCCAGAGCGACTTACATTTATCTCATTTATACCACTGAGCAGTTGAGGGTTAAGGGCCTTGAGCAAGCCCAGCAGAGGCAGCTTGGCAGTGCTTGGATTTGAACTCATGACCTTCTGATCAATAGTCCAATGTCTTAACCACTGAGCTACCCCGTCCCAATTTCTTACTGAATATATAATTCATTTGAAGAAATATAACGACGTTGTTCATCATAGTTTTCCTATAAAAGCTGTCAACATGTCAATTCACCACAGAAATATTACCATCACATGCTCAAGAGACTACCAGCACTCCTTCCTTCCTGTTTTTATTCCAGGATTTTAATATCACTGGAGTAATATGTCATTCACTCTAATGGTGATTTGATAAAGTCACAATGCCACAATAAAATGCAAAGCAATTTACGTTCTTGCAGTAGCTAATTAGCTTCTTAACATTTGTTGGGTGGTATTTCGCAACACTTAGTAAGCAGATAAATCTTTTATTTAATGCTATTACATTTAATTTAACGATCATATGCACAAATTATTTTCAGATACTTGAAACATGTTAGAATACTTTAAACAAACCACCATACTTTTTGCAGATGTTAAAATCAACCATTTTTATGCAGATATACAAATGAAAAGAAACACTTGATTCAGAGCAGATGAGTGGTGCTATACGACCCATGGCCTTATTCCAAATTAAGCATCTCTGCAAGGGGAAGGTTGTTGTGTGGACAGATCTGACCTACTTTCTGACGGCCAGGATTTTTTCTGTATCTGGTTTCAACCCGAGAGTGTTATTGGAGGATATGAAAAGACTTTATATCACGAGAAATCCTTCATTTTTATGTTGAAAATCAAGAATCAAGGTCAATAAGAGTTACCATATATAGCCATATATGTGGAATTAAAAAAAAAAATATATATATATATATATACACACA
>JAQMCW010000036.1:15967588-15985516 GCA_030068335.1 Chrysichthys cranchii | reverse complement strand
TTTGAAACGGAAATGACGTACGACCGCTATTTGTTGAAAAATAAAATTGGTGATTAACAAACTTATTTTATAAATACCGCATTTTATATTTTTCCCTTGCACTCAGTGAGCGCAGACACTGGGGAATCAGCTAGTAGCCTAATAATAATAATAATAATATACATCTATTTTAAAAAAACATGAAAAAGAAATTGGTTATTTTTACAACGGTACAATATTTCAACATGCGTAATCAAATGGAACCGTGTTTTTTAATACTGCAGTGTACTACAAAATAAATGTTTGGCTATTGTTTATGTATTATTCATCATGTTTATTGATTATTATTTATCATCACCTATTCATTTTTGCTTTTTCTCTTATTTATTTATTCTTTAATGGGTATTTGGGTATGGCTCATGGTTGAGCTTCTGAACTACTGATCATAATCGTCATAACGGGTGAGCCAAAACGATCATGCTGTGTCATATGTACATAAAAGTAACCCTTTAAATAAATAACAAAACGAATGAAAATAAAAGGTAGAATCGAACTGATATGCAACTTCATTTGAGTCGGGTGAATTCCTGCTCCTAACGCTGTACAGGAAACTATTTGTGTTCATCAAACTACTGTACCCAATTCTGCGTGGACCTGGACTCCTGTCTGGGGTGATCTTACCTGTCCAGGTAATTAACGATGTTGGGATTCTTGTTTTCCCTCATGACTAAGATCTCATTGATGATGAGCTCCTTCTTGGGCTGCTGCTGCAAATTCATCTGCTTAATGGCTACCTAAAAGCCGGCAAGATAAAAGAAAACCTTTAGCAGCACCTTAAAGAGCCTTGGGGAAAAAAACCCCTCAAAACAAACAAAGGCATTCACACAGCCCATTAGACCTCTCTCTCTCTCTCACTCATTCTCGCCTTCTTTTACTCATTCATTCTCTTCTCCAGCCTCAGAGTGGCTTTTGAGTAAAAACCTGCTTTCATTTGATGAAATCCCACACATCAATAGCTACTGAAAGACACATTGTTCTTCATCTACAGCATCTTTGAGGGCTCCCTTTTACCTCTTGTCCTGTGGCGATGTCTATTGCTGTGTAGACCGTTCCAGATGCCCTGAGATCGTGAACAAAGAGAATGGTCGAGAGTTTTAAAGGCTGTTTTGTAAAAGTCCGCCACTGTTGAGGATTCAAACGTGAAAGGAGACTCACCCCTGGCCAATCTTCTCAAAGTGTGTGTATTTCTTCTTAGGATCACCCACGCTAACTATACTCCCTAAACACAGAGGCAGAGAAATCTTTAATTAGGATATTCACAGAGGAATGCTACACCATGTGTATGTGTATTTTTCCTCCTTCTCCTAATGACTAAGAACTCACATATTCCCAGCAGACCAAAGTGTACTAATACAGGGAGTAAAACATTCGCTATCAACGTGTACTAACCCACTGGCTTAGCGTGACATTGGATGGGATTTGTTTTGTTTTGGAGATGTATTACTGTCCACATGCCACCACATCAGCTCGATGGGTTTGCTCACAGACGCCACCAAGGGGATATCAGGTATTTGGCATGTTTAGTTAAACTAGTAATGATTTACTTTAAGCTTCCCTACTATTATTTTTACCATTTTATTGTCTTAGATGACATTGACAGTCTATTAATTTCAGCAACAATAAACGATGAGCAACAAAGTAAGTCAAGAAATGTGTTCATTTACATTAGTTCAAATGCAACTTAGTAATCTTTAACCAGCGCATGAATAAACAGATCAGCAAGTCAATATAAATGAGCAAAAACTGAACTGCCGCGTGTTCCTAAATAGTAGTCACCAGATGTAAATATTAAACTAGGTTTTTTTTTTTTAGACTTACATCTGAATTCTGCCAATTAATAGCTGCAAACATATTCCTTGAAGTGCTAAATTGCTCATTGTGGCGCTTGATAGTATGAATGCAGGTGTTGAGTATTTGGCGATTACGTATTGTTTTGGGTCTTTTCTTCCTTTTTTTCCTTTTCTTTAAAAAAAAAAAAAAAAAACCCAAAACAAAACAGTGCTTTATTTTACCCATTTGGCAAACTAAAAGAATGTGTTATATTACAGTCCATCCAATGACACAGGCCATAATGGATGGGAAGAAAAAGAAACAAACAAGCCAATGCTTTTTTTTTTTGTTTTTTTTTTTGCATTTTCAATCTGAAATGGACAGGAGATTTCTGAGGATACCCAAAACCGATCAGACACAGATAATGCATTAGTGAGCAAGACGACTCTAAGGCCAAGTTCTGGTGTTCACGCGAAAGTTAAGGACCACATGTGTCCAAGCTGACCTGACTGATCCAGAGTTTCAGAATCACCAGAGTTAAATATCCATAGAAAGTGCATCTGTGAGGAAAAACAATCTTTTGTGATAGATTGTTAGACAGAGGACCTGTTCACTTCCTCCTCAGACCCAAACAATTATGTCACACAATCTCAAAACAGCACTCGGACAGACTTGTGCTGTGGTGTTTTCATTGGACTGGAAAGAAAAACAGCGCAGAAAACCCCCAAGAGAACCAGTAGTTCACAAAAGCGTAAAAGAAACAAAAAAAACCCCACAGTGACAAGGGACGGACGAAAAGGACCGAGGTTGTGGATGGAACACTTTGGTAAAGGCTGTGGATATAGTTTACAATGCCAAGCGTTCTCTTGAGGTCACACAGGGAAAACACACACACACACACACTAGGAGTGCTAGTTAGTTCAGTGGAGAAACCTGGCAACCAGGGACCAAGGGACACTTTAGGATCCCTGGCTGAAAAAATGTGGAGGAAAGACACACTGGAGGAGTGATTGGTGATGAAGCAGCATCCCTTTCTTACCAGCAGAGGGTGATCTGAGTGCATCTGTAGCGTGAGTGTTTAACAAAATGCAGACTCTGAGAAACGTGGATCTTTGCATCAGAATATTGACGTTAATCATTGAGGAAATGCTAGTCACTCATTTTGTCATCAAGTCACACAACAGAGTAATAAATGACTAAGAACTGAATGACGTTCAAACAGTTTTAGTGGTATTAATAGATTATGATGCTTCAGAAGTAGACAGTTTTGTAGCAAGGAATCAAAAATGATCAATTAGTCACGCTGCTCGAGTTGCCCGAAGTTGGCCTGCTTAGTTTGGCAACCTAATGTAGCTAGCAAGCAAATAAAGGAAGGTTATAGCTAGTTTAAACATTGTGTAAACTGCCATCCTGAATAACACGTAGCAACATCAGCCCTGTAGCTACAGTGCAAAACTATAGGAACAAAGATAAGATGTCAAAAATGTCCTGCCTGATTGACTAAATGGTGGGGTTCAAGTGAACAGCTTGCCTTGGAGCGTCACTTCATTACACCTTTAATTAGCTATCATTTGTCAGAAGTCGTCCATGGTTAAATGTTTCTAGCGACACGGTGCACATCAATGCTACTCGATACACATCATCATAATGGAATTTTAATATGCACACGCACACACGTGTATGCTTTTATGCAAATACAAACAAGAAACCAGAAACATGGTGTGCATCTCTTACGCAGTTTCTCCAGAATCTCTTCGTCTGACATCTTCTTCTTGCGGTTCTTGTCGGCGACGCGTGGCGTAGTAGAGGAGGCCGCTGGAGTGGCGCTTCCTCCCTCAGCAGGTGGAGGAGACACGGGAGATGGGGGCGCATCTTTAGCAGGGGTGGGAGGCAGGGGCTCGATTACCGAGCGGGTATAAATCTGTGAAGAAGCAGAGAAAAGCTTCAGGGGAGGCACTGCTGAGATTCAGTTTCATTTATTTATTCATAGAAACCTTAAAAAGAGAGAGAGAGAGAGAGAGAGAGAGAGAGAGAGAGACTGAAACTGTAAGCTTACGTTGACAACGGTGTCGGGTTACAAAGAGGAAGAAGACAAATCAAAAGACACAGAAACAAAGTCATTAAGTAAAATATTTACAAGCACCAGACATAACTGGGATTAAATATTTAAAAAGGCCTAGAGGAAAAGGCGAGTTCAGAGGCAGGAAATTAAGGAATTGGATATTCGGGCATACACAGTAAGTCACGGACGAGGGGTCCGGAGGACTGCTGGGCATTCTGGGACAGAGTTGGTTGAGTGACTTGAAAGGGGCTGATTATGCTGCTGAAGCAGTGTGTGTATTCGACAGGGAATTAGACTACACCAAAAGGAGGACAAGGGCACACTAAGGGGTGCCACAACCTAATTATGTACAAGGCTGCGTTTGCAGAATCTCATTTGTTCCCTGACGCAAAGTGAAAAGCCAGATGATGACCCAGTCGCTCTGTAGTGCCTCCGCTGAGCTGGCCAAATCCCCTGCCACCCCCCCCAATTTGGCCCTTCTCTGAGACACCTGAAGCCAGTGCCCACTTATTCATGAACTGCTGAAAAGTAATTGGTGAATCTGTCAGACGTCACTTACTATGCCTTCTATGCACACTTAAAAGTGCATAATGTTTTTTCATTTCTCTTTAATATGGAAGCTTTGATCTTATTTTGACCCAGATCTTTTTTTTTTTTTTTTAAAAGAATACCATGTGGTTTCTCTTAGGAGATAAAAAAAAAAAAAAAAAAAACACCAAGAGAGAAGTCAGGTGCAGTCAGATGTTAATGTACCGTGGCACCATGGCGCCGAGCTTGTGGGTGAGCGAGCAAGGAGAGAGAAGGGGAGAGAGAGGGAGATCTTCTTAGACACTAAGTTTGTTGCTCGCACACACATACACTAAGGCACACACTCGAAAACAAAGGGATGATTCTCCCATCCAAGTGTTGAGGAGCAATGCTCTTTATCCTTAATCCCGCAACAAAGGCCTGAGTGTTGGGTCTAAATTAAGTGCTGGTGTGGAGTTTCCCGACTCTGACTCCAGCAAGAGGCGAGCGGCGCATCAGCGTACTCGTTATTCCGACTGCTGAGAAAAACATGCAGCCTGATGTCTTTAATCCATTTAGAGCAGCTGCCTGGGTCTAGGGGCAAGCCAAGCTTCACTCGGGAGCGTGAACGGGGCTAAACTGACTCAGTGCGATACAAAGTGTACGGTCAGGATCACCTCTGATCAAGCGCGAAGGGAAAAACAACGAATCACCTTAACATGCATAACAGCATGAATCCATTAAGGAAATACAAAAAATACAAATAAAAATAAGGTTCATCTTGGAATGGATTCCACGAGGTGTTGGAAACATTCATACAGCCAACATTGACCAACACTGGCTCGACTCCACCAAAGGAGCTCTATTGGATTCCGAGCTGGCGATTGTGAAGGTCGTGGGAGCAGATTATGAAAGTCGTCATAATGACAGGAGTCAGAAATGGATGCACATGGTCAGCAACGATACTCATACAGACTTTGGCTTTCAAACAATACTGGATTGGTATTAAGGGGCTCAGCGTGTGCTGAGAAAACATTCCTTACAACGTTACACCACCAGCAGCAGCAACCTGAACTGCTGCCACGAAGCAGGTTGGGTCAATGGAGTCATGAAGGTTATGCTAAATTCTGGCCCGACCATCTGCACGTCACAGCAGAAACTGAGATTCATCAGACCAGGCAACAATTATCGAATATTTAACTGCCCAGTTTTGAGCTTGTGCCAAGTATAGCCTCAGATTCCTGTTCTTGGGTTCCAGGAGTGAAACCTGATCAGGACTTACGATGCTGTACTCTGTCTGCCTCAAGGTTTGGCATGTTGTGCGTTCTCAGGTGCTTTTCTGCTCACCGCAGAGCACTGATTTGAATTATAGTAGCCGTCCCGTCAGCTTAGACCAGTTTGGCTATTCTCTCTTGACCTCTCTTAACAACAAAGCTGTTCTTAAGTCTTCAAAAATCTGCCTCAAATCAGTAATGAAGCAGATTTGCTGATGTGCTTTAACCCTTTATAGGGCATTAATTGAAACACAGTTGATCCTCTCATCTACGGACACCACATTAACGGATATCGGATTCAACGGACAAATTCTGGTGGTCTGAATACATGTCGTCACACATTATGAATACAGAATGTCCGGTGTGAAAGTTTAAAAATCCCGGGTGTTGTGATCCGAGTCCAGTAGTTCAGCAATTGTCCACTAGGTGGCGGTGGTGTGCGTGCTACTAGTTGCTTACAAGCGTCGGTTGAGCTGTGGTTGTTGTGAAGCTGTACTGTTTTTTCAGCAATTATTTGGTGTTTTTCACTGTTTTTCTGCCCAGGGCCATCATTATGCCACCCAAAGATAAGTCTAGTGGTAAAAGAAAACATCTCAATCTTAGTATTGGCCAGAAATTAGAGCTCATTAAGAAGTCTGATGTTTCTGTCTCCCGTGTTTGTGAGGAGTATGCTAGTCGTTATGCTGCTTGTCATGCGTACAGTACTTGGGTAGCACTTCTATGGACCTTTGTGGTGTTTTTCCTCTATTTCCACTATTTTAAACCCCCCCCCACACACACACACACATCATCGGACTATTCAAGTGTACGGACAACCTCTCCCCCCAATTAGTCCGTTAATGCGAGGATCAACTGTACTTGGACATTCAACATTTTAACCCTAGGGTGTTATTGGAAGATGCTAAAAGATGTTATATTACAATAATTTTTGTTTTTCCATTTGATGTTGTAAATCAAAATCAACACAGATACCCTATATGGCAAATGTAGGATATATAAAAATATCTAAGAAAAACAGCTAAAAACTCAAAGGAACGTTTTTTTTAGGATGGGAGAGATCCATGTGCTTCTACAATTGCATGGAGAGGCCTGGGGGGCCTTTTTGGATGTCCGTTGAAGTTACCAAATATGGTTCATCGCCCTATAAGGGGTTAATACACAGGGTAACGTAAAAACAAACAAACAAACAAAAAACACAAAACAAAAACCCCACGCTATACTGTGGACCCAGGCAGGGTAACCTCATACAAGCAGATGACCAGAATCCTTTTTTTTTAAATTTTTTTTTTTTAAATTTTACAAAAGTTTGGTTGTCTACAAGACGTTTATACTTTTTGGACAATTTACAGCACACTTCACCTGCCTCCCAATACTGGATCTTATGCAGATAATAACCTGGGTCCCATCTGAACATGTCTTTTTTCCCTGCTTTCATTCCTATTTATGACCTGATTCACATGCTCCATAAGCTCTTTATTTAAATTTACATATGTCCTGTTTAGCATATGCAGATTTACTTTACGTTCCGAGACATGCATTAAGCGCGTCATTCCCTTCATGTTTACTAGGTCTCAATTACAAGCAAAAGCAAAAAGAAAAAAACATTTTAATTTCAACTGATCGTTATTATATTATATATGCATGCACGTACAGCATGTTGTCTCTGAAAGGCGAAACGTGGAAAGGTAATTGAACACAATATGAAGATTAATAGGGCTGTTATTGTTCTGTAACGGCTCGGGCAACGATCACAGCAGTGACGCACATTAAAATGCAAGGGAGCTAAATTAATCAAACATCCAGACACCGCCTGCCAAGACCCAATGAAAATAAAGCCCCACTCAAATAATAAGCCATTTAATGTTGAAAATCAGACCAGGGGCATCTGTGTACATGTGTGTACATGTGTGTGTGTGAGATTTCAGCAGATCATCCATCTCGTGTTCTGCAGTTTAGAGTCAGGTTTAATGAGGCTGCACTCGTTCCACAGTCGTATCGGGGCTGTCAGACGCAGCAGCTTCGTTTGGCCTCTTTAATCGCATGGAGTCTAAACTGGAGCTTCCTGTAATCTTCCTCTGAGATGTGAAGTGAACCAGACGAGACGTTTCTTCATCTACGTTAATGCCCACACTCACTGCCTCCCTTCTCCATGCTAAAGTGCTCTCCTCCCTTTCCTCACCTCCTTCTGTCCATCCTTCTATTGCCACCTCCTGCCTATCCTTTACTCCCCTCTTCATGTCCATCCTTCCCTCACCTCTAATTGTCCTTCACTCACTGTCCGTCCTAGAGTCCCCTCCGTCTGTCCTCACCTCCTACACACCTCTCCTGTCCATCGGTCACTCTCCTCATTCCCTCACTTCCTACACCACCCTCCTTCACCCTTCTCCTTCTGTCCATCCTTTAATCCCTTCCTTTTGTTCATCCACCGCTCCCTTCTTTCACTCTCCTCCTTCGGTCCATCCCTCCCCTCCTACACCACCCTCCTTCAGGCCACGCTTCATTCCCCATCTTCTGCCTATCCTTTACTCCCCCCTTCCTGTCCAGCCTTCACTCACCTCCTTCTGTCCTTCACTCACTGCCATCCTACTGTCTCCTCACCTCCTACACACCTCTCCTTCTGTCCATCCTTTTGTTCATCTGTGACTCCCCTCCTTCACGGTCCTCCTCTAGTCCTTCACCGACTTCCTACACCACCCTCTTCCACCCTGCTCCTTCTGTCCATCCATCATCCCCTTCCTTTCATTCATCCGTCACGCCCTTCCTTCACTCTCCTCCTCCGGTCCTTCCCACACCTCCTACACCACCCTCCTTCAGTCCACCCTTCATTCCCCTCCTTCTCTTCATTCGTCACTCACCTCCTTCTGTCCTTCACTCACTCCCCTTCTACACCACCCTCCTAACCCTCTTCTGCTTCTGTCCATCCCTTCATTCCCCTACCTTGTGTCCATCGGTCACTCCCCTCCTTCTCTCCATCACTCACTGCCTTCCTATACACCTCTCCTCCACTCCCCTTCCACACCACCTTCATACACTCCTCTCCCTCTGTTCATCTTTCCCTGGCTTCCTTCTCACTCTACCTTCTTTTCCATCTTCCTCTCCGCTGCTTCACTCTTTATGGAATGATATATAAAGCAGTTTGTCCATTCAGTCTGACTTTCTCTGTATTCATTTGGCTTTTGTACTAAAATACATTACACTTAAACACTACGCTGAACTTTTCTTTCATTTCCTTCCCGAAAAAAACCCCAAAAACCTACATTTTCTATTAAAAAAATAAATAAACCCAAAAAAACCAAATAAACAAAAAAAAACCCCAAAAACAGTGCATCTTCATAGGAACTTGCCAAGTTCCCCGCAAAACGTTTGTGTTGCCCCAAAATAGACACAAGGTGGCATTTTCACTGAATAAAAATAAACCTGAAGCTACATAAATCTGTTCCACCATTACGTTGCTTGGAGACACATGGCTGACTCCAAGTGCTCATTATAAAGCCTACCCAACCAGGGCTACCTGAGCCACAAAGGAGAGAGAAAGAGAGAGAGAGAGAAAAAAGGAGGGGGGGGGACTAAAGCAGGGCAGAGGGGGAGAAACGGAAGGAGGGAGGAGGAGGTAAAAGAAAGGAAAGAGCCATGAGAGTGATGGGAATGCCGTGAGGATTAAAGCACAAACAAAGGCAGAAATTCGAATCTTGCGTGCGAGCCCCGACTCACGGATTTGGTGTGCTCGGGCCGAGGGGCGATCACGGGCGGTGGCGTGGCCTCGTCCTCGTCTTCGTCCTCGGATACGGTTGCTACGGCGGGGGTTTCCGACACGGCTTTGGAGTTCTGTGGACGGAAAGGGAGGCTGAGTAGGCAGACGCTGAAAGCTAGCTTTGCGCGTTGGCTTGAGTTAGTGACGAGAGCTGGAGAACCGCTAGATCATCTGCATTAAAATGTCTGAACTGTCAGAAATTCCCTTTTCGAAACAAAGCCACAACCTGACGAGGCACAGCAACACAAAACTGTCTCCCATCATACCTCCTCCTTCTAAAGCCCAGTCAACAGGGCACCCGAACTGCTCAGTCAGCAAGGACTGAAGAGGAAAAGATGCTGATTCACGGTGCACAGAGGGTGCTTGGGACAGAGTGCGTGTGGTTGAAGCATTAGTGTCGGTTTGAGAATGTGTGGCTTCACGGATGGCGATTTTTTAATGCGGATAATTTCAGGTCGCCTAAGGGCACTGCGTCCTTTTTATTCTGTTCGCTGTGTAGAAAATGGAGCAAAACCGATAGCTTTAATTGGTAAGCTATTTGCTCTGGGGTGGGTTAGCTTCACACTGAATGTAACTAAATAAACAAAAAGGCCAAAAATCATCAGTGAAAAGCGAAGCAGGGCTGAAAACATTCATAAAAACATAGCAAAAACGTAAAAATTAAAAAAAAATGTTTCTGTGTCAGGTTAAAGCATTATTACATAATTATATAAATAACCAGAGCTTTGTATGCTGCAGTATTTAAATCAGTGATTATTTTCTCTTTTTGTACGTTTATCCGAATCTCCAGAAGACGTTTCTGCAGCACTACAGCTCGGTCCTTTGGCTTGTTTTGTGTCTGCAGAAAATGTCGTCCACAACTCCAAACGCATGTCTCGTTTCTTTCACTTCCTGTTCTTGGGTCAAATCGATTCAGAGCGGAATCGCTTCGTCACTGCACCCTTGAATCGGTTGTCCTTTGTTTCAGTGTTTTCACCTGCCGGAATGAGTGGGGAAGAAAAAAATGCAGCATACTGTAGTTCAGTTCAAAAATACTAAACGCAGCGGTTTATGTGAAAGAACGAACAACATGGCTCTCTGTCTGTTGCGGTGTCTTATTGTTCAATGGCAACAGGATGTGCACCTGGATGACACGACTGTAAAAGAGGACATTCAGTTTGTTGGGCTTCATTTCTCCACAGAACACAACACTGACACTCCCATGTTCCAGGAAGTGGAGGGTGCATACAGCCAAATCTGTGTCTCGCTATCACTGTTTGACCATCAGCCTTACTCACTGAGGCTGCCGGCAAAAATGACCCAATCTCAATCTCACAGAAAACACGGGGGATTTTTCTGTTTTGTTTTGTTTCGTTTTTGGGAACGGTAGCAGAAATGCCAAAATAAAGTCTCGAGGCACTGGTGGAATGTTCACCTGACAAGACCAGCACTGTTCCTCAGGCCAGGCGTATTAGGGAGGGAAATGAGGCATGAGACTCACCGTTTTCTCTGGGGAGCTTCTTAATACTTATAAATAAATAAATAAATAAATACTGCATTCAAATGCAAATGATCTAAAACCTATTATTTGACTGTGTGAAAAAGTGTACGACAGTCAGGAGGAGATTAAACCGAGTGTGTAGGAGTTAACAGTTTGGGTACGTATGTGAGCAGCTGTTGGGAGTGATGCTCTGTCTGTGTGCCAGCATGAAGCGGTGATAAACCTCATCCTTCACACACACACACACACACACACACACACACACACACACACACACACACACACACACACACACACACACACACAGAAGTCTTACCGGAACATTGGAGGTGCTGTAACTGTCCGCACTTTTATCTGGGGGAGGCAAAAACAGACAGGAAAGAAACCCCATATGAGGACAAAGTGTCAACCTTGTCTGTAAAGTTGCAGTGTGCATGATGCGTGTGTGTGTGTGTACCATGCTTTTAATACATTGTGAGAACAACAATGTCCAAAGGTTTTGTATTTTGTTTGGTTACTCATGGTTAAGGTTGGGGTTGGGTAAGGGTTGCCATAGTTAGGATTAGGGTTATGTCTATAGAAATGAATGGGAGGTACCCACAAAGGCATAAATACAAACGTGTGTGTGTGTGTGTGTGTGTAAGAGAGAGAGAAACTCCCACCTGTGAAGCTCATGTACTTCTGGCTGTTTGTAGTCTCTTTGGAGTCATAGAACTTGAGCACATCCAGGACCGCCTGAGGGTTCTTCTTCTGCTCCAGCTTAGTGATGTTTGACGTCTGGAGCAGACGAGCCCACTGCTCTGGCATACCCTATGCACGCGCACGCACACACGCGCACACACACACAAATATACAATGCAGCTGGTCACATATGAAGCATGAAAAGCTGTGTCATCCCAAGTTTTACCTCTACTATCATTAAATTTGTTTTAATAATGGCTATGTCAAAGCGCTGAATCTTATCTTTATCAATCTTACTTGATCCCCTTTCAAACTTACAGAAACATAGATCTTGAATCCGAAGCAAAAAAATCAAATCAGGCGCTTAAAGCAAATGTGGCGTTTAAAAGCAAACCCGGTTCTCCTTCTCTTTCTTCACAACAGCAGCTGCATGTTAAGTTATACAGCGACGAGATGCTCAGTTGACTCAATTTACCGAGTCGATTCTTTGAATCTGAGCATTTCTATGAATCTAACATCCGACTCGAGTGATTCGGTTTTGCGCGGGACGATTATTTAAGCCTCAGAATCGCGCCTCATGAAATGTTCGCCTTGGATTGCGTGTGTAAGCCTGCGATCACAGTTTGTTCAACGCAGGCTTATCTGATACTGAAAGTACTGTGGGACAACCTTTGATAAATACCACAAGCTTTCACAATTTGGTCTGTGTTCATGAAATAAGATAACAGATAAGGCTCATGTGGAGAACACGACCATGGCAAAAAGGTCATGAATCTACTTTCATGTCAAATGATTCATCTGACAGATTAATTGAGTGAATCGGGTGATGCTCCACACTCAGCATCACAATGATGTCTTGGAGCTAGAATGTTCACGACAAGGTTTTGGGGTTTTTGGTTATTATTTTTGGTATTTAATGAACAGGTTAACCCCGATAAAGTTCGACGCACTGAACTTCGTCAGTTCAACTCATTTCGATTTTGCTAATTAGGGGCCAGACAACATAAATGAGTCCAAAGCAGTAGTTCTTAACATATTAGATGATGTGTTTAAATTTTGCGTGCCGACGTTATGAGGATAAATTATTAAACTGTTAGAAATGCACTAGAAATATGAAAGAAATAATACCAACAGTGTGTGTTGACCACGATCTAGGGATGTCCAACTATCCCCCCGGCTTTTTTTTTTCCCCCCCACAGGATACATCATAATTATTAAATAAATAATAATGATTAAACCCCAGACCCCATGGGATCTGCTGAAGCCGATGTTGTGAGCACTTACGGTGAACTCCCCGGTGACGGCATCGAAGCCCACATGGATGGTGTGCTCAAAGTCTGACGGCAGAGAAATCTCTGGACGCTCCTTCTTCTTATTGGCTGAGAAAAAGCAAGAAAAGTTAAGACATATACATGCAACAGAAGGCGTTTTTTAACTTAAAAAAAAAAAAAAGAAAGGACCTGTCCTCATTAAAACGGCATCGGATGAATATGACACGTTTGCATCTGCTGTGCTGCTTAATCGGGACAACAGCCGTGTGCTCAGTTAGCAGTTACGCTCAGCTACATTTTGAAAAGACATGATGGTTGGATTTGTGTGTGAGAGAAACTCATCCTGTCAATCCTGCTATAATCCAGAGCCACCAATTTCTGAAACAGATGGTCAGAAGATGCCGGGAGATTGTAAAGCAAGGACTAACTTTGTTGTTTTAAAACTCCTTTGGACTAGATAAAGCAGAAATGCGCATGCTACACTGGGAAAAGTCGATTTTTATTTCCTCTTGCCTTAATGGGATGTTAGCACTTTAATATCACTTTGCATGAAGTACAGTAGTGTGCATGAAATCTTTTTTTAAACCCACTCCTGCAGTTCTTACTTCCTCCAAGGAGGTTGTGTTTCGGTGTGCTTTGTCTGTCTGCCTTTAAGCAGGGTCGTACAAGACCTGCCAAGCTAATTTTCATGAACCTTAGTGGAAGGATCTAGCATGGTCCAAGAGAAGAAGCCATTACATTTTGGAGCACGCATGAGTCAAGCCGTTTGGGCTTGGTGAACCTCTGTGCTCAGCTATGCCATATAATTTTAATATCCAGTAGATGGCAGTGAAAAAGCATAGAAAGGGTATATACTGATACCACGTCCCTAAATGAACACCACCACCACCACCCCCCCTCGGTTGGCTGAGTGGCAAAACATAGTGCAAATTCCTGCCTTTAGTAGGAAGTACTGCAAAACGGGGAGTAAAGCAAACAATTATCCACATAAATTAAAGGCGACTGGACTCCACAGCCATCCTTACTTTGTGTATTTGTACACCATTTGAGCTGAACGTTAACGTTAACTGCTACTCAGTGGGTATAACCTCAGTGGCTGCGTTCCAATATCCATATTGTCTGTACTTCCTATGCTTAGTAGGGCATTCCCATTACGATTGCGGCGAAAATAAGTCTACTGAAAGGACCCGGATGGTGCCCTCATAATGGTCAAATCTTGGAGTTTGGAACAATGTACACTTTTCGCACTCAACGGACACCATCTTAGCTACATAGCGGAAGAGGCGGACCCAACTCGGCTTGAAAAATAAAAGAAAAATGGCTACCAGAACGGATTTTCCACACAGCCTGCATTAGCGGAGTCATTTTGCAAGCTAGAAATCTGTGAAGGGTTAAAAATCTGTTCGCTGTTCAAAGTCGGGGATGATTTTTGGCAGGGTGACGAGCCGTGGCGGCAGTCGTGATCGTAATTTCCGGCAAGTGCACCATGAAGTAGGCGATTTGGAAAAACACTTACCTACTGAAATCTGCGCACTTACTAAGTGCGGACTGTGTACTACGTGTAAGTGTACTCATGAAAGTATTGATATTGGAATGCAGCCAGTGAGTTCCATCTACAGTGAGGTCACATGCATACTCTAAAAACACTGGACGAAAGGAAAATATGTTCACTGACTACTGTGTCTCTGCGAGAAGAGAAACCGCAGCACCAGACAAACCTCCGTACTGAACGCCCGATTTGCATTGCGTCAAATGTTAAGCTTTTAGTGTTAGGATATTCATAGAATTAAATGATTAAGGGTTTTCACGGCATTTTCAAAGTTTAAAGCTATTTTGGTCTGCTACTGACCGAGCGAGGCTTTGGTGTTGATTAGCGAGCCCAATGGCAGCTGAAAGCTTGAAAGCAATGAAAGCTTATATGTAGCTAGATCGGCGTGGCTATCATATATCCACACAAAGTAGTTGTGGGTGCAAATTTAAACATCATAGAAGAGTCGACTCTTCCAGAGGTGGAGGTCTGCACTCTCCGAGTGCCGTAATAGTTTCTGTTGTCGTTGAACGTTAAGTAAAATCCAAGCACTGAGACATTCCACCATGACAGAATATCCGTTTGTCGCCTGCTCGCTCAGTGAGGCTAATCCAGACTAGTTTTCAGAAGCTGATCAGGCTAGACTTTTGGATCGGGCCAGGATCTCCTGCAGACATCTCATCCTCCGTCCATTATTAAGATATAAGAAGATTGTGTTCTGGATGCTCTCGGTTACAGAATGCGGGATCTCAGCTGTTCATTTTCAGAAACATTACACTCGTAGCGTAAAAATGGTTCACAGATTCATTATTCTGCACGTGTAGAACATAGGAAACGGTCTAAATAGTGTTGTCCTGAAAACATTTTTGGTTTTCTTGACTACGCCTATTCTTTACAATGACGAAATACTTAAACACCGTTTATTTGACTGGTCGACTAGTAAAAACGAGCAGTCAGTCATGCAATGTCCGTTGAACAGGAAGTACAGGAAAGAGCTGGGGTCCAATCACTAAGGTAGCAACAGAGACGAATTATAGGATATGCTTAAATTCAGTCATAAATGCAAAATATATTCAGATGAGCTCCAATCTGATTTGCATGTTCAGTGTTTTTTTTTAAAATTTTATTCAGATCTAAGTGCTAAATTATGAAAGCGTTCGTGTGCACACTACATTCCTGAGATGAATGCAGTCTTTTAAAGTGATGCAGATGTTAAAACCAGTAGCCTGTATGCTTCCCTTATGTGTTACAAATATTAGCCAGTGCGAACTGAAAGATGTAGATGCCTGGCATGAAACATGCCTTCGCTGACTGATTACATTGCAGGTGGGGGAGAAAATGTCATTTTTGGCTGTAGCGTTCACTGTACACTCCTAGTCAGTCATCACTCATTTGCTCTCCACTCAGGGCAGCCAGCTGCTGGGTGCTGGGCCGAGGTCAGGCTGGTTATGTAAGGTTAACTATTTGCTCCCAGGAAGCTAATTATCAGCGTGCTGAAATGCGAGACATTCTCGCCTCTGATTAGCCCACTACTCTCAGGCTGTGAAAGGGCTGAGAAAATAAGCCCTTAAACACTGGTTATTAATTATAATATTACAGGAAGCCCACAGGGATAAGATTTGTTTTCCACCAACACAGAAACCTTAGATTATTTAATACTTCCAGTTTGGCAGCATTCCTTATAACCACCACTGACATTTCAGGTTATTCCTTCATCCCGGACTCACTCTTATCTCCTCCTCCGGTGAGGATGGAGCGGATGGAGCGGTCCTTGCGCTTCTTGTCCTCTGGATTGGGCGGCAGTGGTTTGGAGGTGTGGTTCATTGCGCTTGGCTCTTTGATCCCGGATCCCATCATGGTGCTGGTGTTTCTCATGGGCGGTGCGGGTGGCTTGTCCTCCACTTCTCCGTTATCGGACATCACGTGGTGCAGGAGCAGCTAGTTCTGAAAGGAAAAAAAAAAAATCATCATGGGTACTGTGGAAGTGTCATGGGAAAAGTGTTAAAGCGCCGTCATCAGGTTGTTATTTGAGACCGAAAAGAAGTTGCCGGGGAAGAGAACGTGTGAGAGAGTGCCAGAGAGTTAAGTATAATAAGGGAGAGGAAAAATGATTGAGGATCGCTGAACATTCAGGCATTTATTAGTCATGTAGTTTGGTGAAATGCTAATGAAAGACCTTTCTACGACTTCTCTTTGCGGAATTTGTATTGTTGCCCGGTTGAAGGCTGATTTAGCGACAGAGGTGGGGATAGCTGCGACCAAGGCAACTAGCTGTGTTTTGTGCACTTTCCAGAAATTCTCTTTTCCAGAAATTCAGACCCAAATCTCAAAAGGTTCCAGCATTCCCAGCATGTAGTTGAACAAAATTCAACAAACTGGAGGAAAAAAAATATATATTTTTTTCTATATGGCAAGAATACCCTATACCTTTTATAATACTACATCCTAAACCACATCAGCTCGTCCACACACGCTTCCCAAATATCCATTACTTCCTAGCTACATAACCCTTGTTGCGTGTTGCGCTAAGAATAATCAACAAACTATATCTATGAGTCTCACCAATCATTTGTTCACAAGGTCTGGCAAAAAGGTTTAAGGAGTGTCCTGTAAACATGTACCAATGTTAATTTCGTTGACGAATAATTTTCGTCATAGTTTTCAACGACCTTTTTTTTCTGATGAAAAGAAGATTGAATAAAAACTAATGTGCAAGGACAAAAACTATGATGAAATGTAGGGATGCTTTCGTTAACGAATAAAAACGTATGCAAATATTCTGGAAAGATGACCCAATCAGAACTGATTAAGTTGTGTAGAAAGGCGGGACGAGGTGGGAAGTGATCCGATCAGAAGCAATTTCTTTGTGCAGTAAAGTTAGACGCACACATCTGATCTGCTCTCGGGAAGACGGTACACAACACAACAAACTTGAAGCGACATTTGCAAGCAAGTCATTCTGAAATCCATGCAAAGGTATGCATGCTAAAGATAACATTATATCATGCGCCACTGGTGCGTTTTTGCTAAACTACGAGCTAAAAGACTTTAGATTTAGTCTACTATAATCTTTCAATTTAGTCGACTTAAACTAGAATAAAACTAAAAGAATTCAGATGACAGAATTACTACTAAAACTAAATGGCCATTTTAGTCAAAAGACTAAATTTTAGTGTTAAATTTGTTTTAAAAAATTTTCAAAAAATCCCCGTGCTGGCTTTTATCATTTTTACCACAGTCATCAAACAAACAGCGAATTTTAAAGCTGCCTCACAAACAGTGCGGTCGATTTAATCCTTATAAACCACGGTCATAATTGTCCAGGAAACAGCATCTGCCTTTAACCCTGCTCTGGTACCATGAAAACAGTCACATTCTTGGTACCATGGGGTCAGTTTGACCCCATGGTGAAAAACATGCTATATGACCAGAAAAACACCACTTTATTATAATATTTTGTTTTCCTTGAAATAATATGGCATGACAACGTGTTATAAAATCCAAATAATATTGCACAACGCTTCATGTGCGAGTTTCCGCTTATTTCACCCCGCTGTAGGCAAAA
>JAQMCW010000036.1:15941097-15953625 GCA_030068335.1 Chrysichthys cranchii | reverse complement strand
TACACTTTAAAAACATGTTTTGAGGCTGAAACACATTCATTGTATTTACATTCATTTCAATGGGAAACACTGATTTGGGTCACGGACAGAGTCTTGGAACGGATTCAGCTCGTGACCAGAGGTCCCACTGTACTTTCTGTCGAATCCGGTGACTATCTCCTCACGGTCTGATAGCTGTCCCTTCTGTGTGCACTGAAAAAAAAATAATCCGGTGCTTGCACACAGCCCTGGTTCTATAAACGGGGAAACAAAGGAAGCTGCCCGGACCGAGACATACAACACTATTCCACCCAATCGCAGGACAGGAGGAGGGAGAAGGGGGTGTCCTTGTTAATGTTGTAGCCTTGCGTCAACGCACATTTATGAATTTTGTCGGGCGGAGCTTCTGAGGGAGCACCGACGGGAGGCGTGTATTTATTTGTTTGGCTTTTGATCCCAAACATGAACAGTCTTCCTCCAGAATAGACGAGTGCACCTTTAATGGAACGGTATCCTGATGCTGCGGTGATTAATGACAAGTGCTCGGAGATGCTGTTGACGCCATCTTGGAAAATGCATCTTCAGCGGCATTACTGTCACTGGTACTAGACGATTAATCACGTCAGTGACTTATAGTAATGGCACCATGTTAAAGATCAAGAATACAGAATTCACAAGAAAAAAAATTTGAACATTTTGCTGCTCAGAAAATCACCATGTTTTAGGAATACCCCATTTAACAATGTGAACGCTCGCTACAGAATGACGCCATTTGAAACTGAGCTGACGTCCGATTCGGCCAGAGCCTATCGCACTAAACCAACAGCGAGAGCAAGATACCGACAGAGGTGTCCATATTCGACAGGGCTGTTATTGCTTGCCAAGCCAAGATTCCACACGTGACGGCATTTGAGGAGCATGTGAACTGAATGGGCACAACGAACGAAGCCAGGATGAGTCAGGAAGTAGAGTAGTGAGCTTCAGCACGTCCTGTGGAACTGTACATCGGTTTCAAGATGCTGATTTGGAACGATGGCTGTTGTGTAACCATTTCAGCTATTGCAAAAAAAAGAGCAAAGAAAGGCAAAAACAAATCCGCAGCACAAAGCCCAAGCATGGGGATTATATGATATGATGTATGAGCCTTCAACATGCTGTAATGACTACATAGACTACATTGTGCGAGCTTATCTAGTTTGCTTTTCTTTTCTCCTTTCTGAGCATGTTCTACTACATGGTCATATAGCGATCATACAGCACCAGGAATATTCACTCAGTGCTTCACCTGGATATCCAACAGGTAATTATCCACGATTAGAACTTTAAATGATGTAGCATTATTCACAAAGGCTAAAAACGGTGACCGGCGGTGAAGCCGAATCCCATAAAGAGGTAGCTGGTTAGAATGCGGCTTAATGGGAAAGATCAGGAAGTGAAAACAATATTGAGATATCCAAAATCTCTACACTGAGTCAGCTTTTCTGATCTTAACAGACACAAGAATTCTCAGAGGCTACAGATTATTTATACCAGTGTCTCGAAGCTCCGAGTAGACCGGAGACGGGTTTGGTCAGGCTCACCCCTTAAAGGGAAAAGGGACATGGGTCTAAGATGGTCTCGATATCCCTGTTCGGGGGCGGGGGGGTAGCTAGAGCCAATCCCAGCTGACTTCTGGGGAGAGGCGGTGTACACCCTGGGCAGGTCACACAGGACACACAGAGACAGACATCGGGCAATTTAAAGTAGCCAATTAGCCTAATCCCCTCCGTGCATGTCTTTGGAGTGTGGGAGGAAACCGGAGAACCCGGAGGAAACCCATGCGGACACGGGGAGAACACAGAGCAGGCGCCCAGGTCGACCCCGGGGATCGAACACAAGACCTTCTTGCCTTGAGGCGACAGTGCTAAGCACTTAGCCACCATGCCGCCCTGGTCTTGATATTAATTTTAAAAATCATAATAAATTATTTAACCGTCCTGAGCTGCCAACCAAAATCAAAACAAAAAAGAAAAAACAGGATTACAAGCATTTCCATCCTTTAACATTTAAGGAGAATAGGGAGACGGTCATCTGGGTGGTGGATTTTTAGGTGATTTTTTTTTTTTTTGCAGTAATCCTTTAACAAATTGGTTGTTTAAATGTCCACACGGCTGACATTTACTCAGTTGATCAGCGGCTCAAAGTGTTTAAACATGTCTGAGCGCTGATTCGTACAGAAGAGATGGGGAAAAACACAGCGTATTTAATTACTTTCTAATTATGATTATTATTATTACTATACACGTTATGTGCAAAGCATTCGATTCGACCACCTTTTTTCAAGTCCTTTGTTTTGTTTAATCTGAATTTTTTAGTGGCAC
This sequence comes from Chrysichthys cranchii, assembly GCA_030068335.1. Lineage (NCBI taxonomy): Eukaryota > Metazoa > Chordata > Actinopteri > Siluriformes > Claroteidae > Chrysichthys > Chrysichthys cranchii. The sequence continues at coordinate 15,951,286 of JAQMCW010000036.1, read as the reverse complement.
CCCTAATAAATAAAGTTAACTAACGTGACCTCGCCTATACACCAGCCAAACCAAACATCGCTGAGCTCTAAATATTCTGCATGTACCACGACAGAAAGCAAGCGCGCCTGCATAAGAGCATGAAAGACGGTGGAGGGGGCGGGGCTTCCAGGTGCAAAACGCTCCAGATGAATGTCAATTGGCCAATTTGCTGTTTTATCTTGCAGCGTATTCCAGAATGATCATTTGTACTAGCATACACGATGTTAAATTGCAGGTTAAACAATACTCTCAGATGGTAACCATAGTGACGGCAAGGCTAAGCACATCTAGCGTGTGGTCAACACGGACTGCGCTGTTGTTATTTCAGGAAACATCAACGTATCCATGGGACATTTTCAGCAATATTCTGCCACAACATTCCATAACAAACCCAACACCAAACTCTATTACTGTTAGAGAGGTGGAAAGAACCTGCTCGTAACGACAGGCGGGACGCCACAGGCGCAGATGCGCATGATCACGTGGCCGATATCATATCGGCGGTTTAGGTCATGGGTCACTCCGCCCCCACGCTCCCCTCCTCCATCCTCCCTGACAGCAGAGCCTTGCAGACAGGGCCAAGCGCACATCTGGAGGGTGTGTGAGAGTAGGCTGGGGTGCTTGGGATGATGTGGAAGGGTGTTTCGAGGAGCATATGGCCGAGTCCGTGCCCCAGGGACATCCTCATTACCAAACGCTGATACGCTAGCCTGTCCCTGCCCCCACAACTGCACCGCTGAGCTCGCGAAACCAGTGAAGAACGCACAGTGTACACCTCAATGCACAACACACAACACACTCCCGATCAGAGAGAACTCACGCTACAAAAACATGTGTATGTTTACTAACCTGTCAAAATCCAGAGACCTTTTTATAGCAAGAACGTAAAAACCAGCCTAAACCCAGACATCGGTCTCATCTGTCTGTCTCTCTCTGACTAGTTGTCTGTCTCTCCATCTGTCCATTATTGACATTGGACAGTCTCTCTTTCTCTCACCTGATTCATATACCAATTTCCCGCTCCCTGTCTGTCTGTCTGTCTGTCTCTCATTTTGTGTCTTATGGTCCATCTCCATTTTTCTGTTGGACTCTCGCTTTGTCTGTCAGTCTCACACCCTCTTTCTGTCCACCTCTCCTTCTCTCCCTCCTTCCCTCTGTGCTGATGGTTTCTCCCCCTCTGTCTGTCTGTCCGACTGTCTGACTGTCTGTCTGTCCCTCCTTCGCTCTTTGCCTAATGGTTTCTCACCCTCTGTCTGTCTGACTTACTGTTTCTCTCTCCTGCCCTCTGTGCCTAATGGTTTCTCTCCCTCTGTTTCTCTCCTCCTCTGTCTGTCTGACTGACTGACTGACCGACTGTCTGTCTCCAACTCCATCTGTCTGTCAATCTCATCCTCTGTCTGTCATTTTGGGTGTCTCTCCCTCTGACTCTCAGTCTCTATCTGTCTGTCTGTCACACACACACCAACACAGCCAGATGATAAAAACAGATTTGATCACAGCAGACAGCAGCATGCCCAAACCGAAACACACTAGTGTGTTACTGAAGACCGGCAGCTTCATTACTGACAGCAGACTGTCTCCAGAGATCAGGAGGAGTTCTGACAGAAGACTTCGTCCGTAAGTTAAAGCACAGCAGATGCACTACATGGCCAAAGGTTTGTGTACACCTGACCATCATACCCATACGTGGTTCTTCCCCAAACCGCTGAAACAAAGATTTAAGCACACAATAATCTAGGATCTCTTTGTGTGCTCTAGCTTGATGTTTTCCCCTCACTGGAGTTCAGAGGCTGAACCCTGACATCCAGCATGACAATGTCCCTGTGCCAAAGCGACATTCATGAAGACATGGTTAGTTGAGGTTGAAGTGAAAGTAATTATCACAATTACTGTGTGTGTGTATACAGATCCATTAAACTCAGATCACTAATAGTGCTTCATCATTGATTGATTGATTGCTTCAGTGCCAGTCAGCATTTCAGTGGATCCAGAGAACACTAGGAGCAAAACAGGGATACACCCTGAATGGGCCAGCAGACCATTTCAAAGCAACACACACACCCATGCACACCTAGAGGTAGGTCTGATTCCCTATTCACATCCACCTACTGGCATGGGAGGAAACCAACAAAGACGCAGGAAGACCATGTGAAACGCCACACTGGCAGTAACCTGAGCTCAGGTTCTTGCTGTATTCCTGTTTACAAAATCTAGAAGCGCATAAATCCTCGTGAAGTTCCGATGGTATTTCGGTAACACAAAGAAAGTTGAATATTACGGTTAACATCATACGGCAAGAACCTGATACCAACAGAGTTGGTCCCAAGCCAGCTGCTGCAGGGCCTAATTCGCTTTCAGGACATGATCTCAGTTTTCCGAACGCCGTCATGAGAATAAAAGGCTTTCGCTAGAAGGAAAGATGGATAGACAGAAAGCTGGATATTTAATCCATGAAGTCAACTGCCTTGCTATAGGATCCAAACGGCAAAGTGGAAGAATGCCGAGCATGCTGGTAAACCAAAAAATAAACTGAAAGTAGCCCTTTCAGGAAGAGTACAATAATCCCGCATGCTGGACCACACATGGGGCAGCCCGTCCCAAGCATTAAACCACATGGGAATGTGACATAATCCAGTAACTCCCAATCCTGTCCATAAAACCCTGTGTTTGCTCTAATCATTTCCACACCTTTCCTCAGGTTCGAGATGGACAAACAGGACGATGTGGAGTTCAGGAGGATTACAGAAGCTGGTCTAGCAGACTGACGGCTCCATATCATATTCAATGGCTAGGTGACGATGAGCTCATGAGGAGCACTTGGAGGAATCAGTGCAAGCACAAATCACCAGATATCAGCAAACCAGACGAGAGTAAACAAACAGAATGAGGCTGTCCACAATGAGAGCCAATTTCCATATGAAGAAGCAGAAACAAGCTCAGTGCAAATACACTGTTGATGATGGTATTAATCATATTATTATTATTATTATTATTATTCATTTTAAATTATTACTATTATTATTATTACTATTATTGTAGTTATTATTGTTGTTTATTTATTATTATTATTATTATTATTATTATTATTATTATTATTATTATTATTACTATTATTAGGACCATAGACAACTTACTAAGCATTTATCGGCTAAAAATGATTTGTAAGCAGGTGAACATTTCAGCTTGAGCTATTTCAGAGGTACTCCTGTGTCAGGAGGTTGTGAAGGCTAAAGCTCATTCTGTAAGAAATCGCGCGCGCGCACAGACATCAGAGCACACAAGCTACTTTTACACCCAGCGCGAGCGCTTCAGTGGTCTCTGTGTCGCGCACACATACACGCACGCGCCACATACAACCATAGGTAATAAAACCTGTAGCCATTTTTGCTGTTTTTAAGCCACTCACCTCTGACAACGAAGCGAAACAGCGGAACCGACAGTAAAATATTCCTCCTTTCCTCCTTTCCTCGTCCTCTCTCTCTCTCTCTCTCTCTCGCACAATACACTCACTCACTCACGCAGCGCCGCTCTGCCTCTTTCTCTCTCATTTACCCCAAAGTTGCCCCGTGAGGCGCGCGCGTGCACACAACCCTGCTGCTGCGTAGCAACGCCCCGCCCATACCGCTCGTGCCCGCTTCCATATTCGGTCTGCTTGCTGCTGGGTTGCCAAATTTCATTTCCTTTTAATTAACAGTAACAGTGATTGCTTTAAACCCGATGGAGATATTTAATTTTGTTAGTACACGTCCACAAATATCTACTTCTATTTTTCGACGCTTAAATGTATAATTCTAAAAAGCAATTTATATCACACTATAGGTCTAGCAAATCGGATAGAGCACCTATTTTTTAGTCGTTACAACGCAATTTAAAAATTCTAAATTATGACGGGTTTGTACAAATCTGGCAACTCGTGTCGTCTTGTTCGGCGAGTTTAACACGAGAATGGGCGGGGTTTGGGGGAATAGTCACGATGCAGCATACTTTACAGATTAGTACAACATTTACATACTTTCCAGATTAGTACAACATTTACATACTTTCCAGATTAGTACAGCAGTTACATACTTTACAGATTAGCACAGTATTTATATACTTTACATATTAGTATAGCATTTGCACACTTTACAGATTAGTTAGTACAGTATTTACATACTTCCCAGACTAGTACAGCATTTACATACTTTACAGATTAGTACTTTACAGATTCGTACAGTATTTACATACTTTACAGATTAGTACTTAACCGATTGGTACAGCATTTATATACTTTACATTACATTACATTACATTACAGTCATTTGGCAGATGCTCTTATCCAGAGCGACTTACATTTATCCCATTCATACAACTGAGCAGTTGTTTACTGCTTAGTACAGATTAGTACAACATTTACATACTTTACAGATTAGTGCAACATTTACATACTTTACAGACTAAAACAGAATTTACATACTTTACAGATTAGTACTTTACAGATAGTACAACATTTACATACTTTACAGATTAGTACAGTATGTACATACTTTACAGATTAGGACTTTACAGATGAGTACAATATTTACATACTTTACAGATTAGTACAACATTTATATACTTTACGGATTAGTACTTTACATATTAGTACACCATTTACATACTTTACAGACTAGTACAGTATTTACATACTTTACAGACAAGTACAGTATTTACATAATTTACAGACTAGTACATTATTTACATAATTTACAGATTAGTACAGCATTTACATACTTTACAGACTAGTACAGTATTTACATACTTCACAGACAAGTACAGCATTTACATACTTTACACTGTTGTACAGCATTTACACACTTTACAGATTAGTTAGTACAGTATTTACATACTTTACAGATTAGTACAGCATTTACATACTTTACCGATTAATACAGTATTTACACACTTTCCAGATTAGTTAGTACAGTATTTACATACTTTATCGATTAATACAGTATTTACATACTTTACAGAATAGTACCACTGTGAAATGTATGCATTAGATTTGTTACTATGACATTTAGAAACACTGCTATTGTTTCTTTTTCATTTACATTATTTTATATAAAAAGCCTTTTACATTTTTTTTCCCAACAATTATGAGCTAAGTTAATTCCTAATTCTTTCTTTTTATTAATAGCTCAATAGTCTAATATGTTTATTATTCATCTCTGCAGCTAAATGCAGCAACCTGCTCTCACGCTGGCATGCTGTCAGTTGTTAATTGTGTATTTATTTTTTAAATAAGAATTTAAAAATAATAAATATATATTTCTTTTACTCACTATGATTTATTTTTTATACCACATATTATAAATCTAGCCTTAGACATTTGTCCAGCCTTTAAAAAAAACTTGTTTATCTTAATATGCTAATGCACTAAACTAAAATAAAATATATTTTGCATGTCCCTGGTTTCTTAATGCTGTATTAGAATGTCTAATTTCCCTTCAGGATACAGCATACTAAGCAAGCTGAAAGAAAAGTGGTCTGTCACACTGCCACACCTTCTCGTTGATTGGAAATGACATTAGACAGAGACACAGCGACACCTACAGGGAAAGTGCAGTATTGTAGAAAGCCTTCAGTGCGGTCCATTGCTGCGGGGACGCGTGAAATTGGCAGCTATCTTCCTTCAAATGAGTAATCACAGAAAACACATCTCCCAAGAACAGCTCTAGATTAAAAAAACAAAACAACAACAATACTTTTTTGAATATAAAGGCTGATCGTGTTTAAAATCGCCTAAGCACAATTAAATAAGCACAGATTTTATGACATTTTAACATATTGTATGGAGATTCTTTACATGAATGGGACTTATTTGTTTACACTTGAAGGACTCAGCAATAATATAGACAACTATTTTAGGTGTCATTTTCAGTTTTTGGATAAACTGCATCTATAACACCCACACAAGCACACACACAAATATATGTCTCACTCTTCGGGTGAGAGGTGGGAACCACCCTGGGCTGGTCGTCAATCCACCGCAGGGCCAACACAGAGAAAGACAACCATTCACACTCACATTCACACTATGGGCAATTTAGAGTAGCCAATTAGTCTAATCCCCTCTGTGCATGTCTTTGGAGTGTGGGACGAAACCCACACAGACACGAGGCGAACATGACAGAAAGGCACCTTGTTGCTGTTAGGCGACAGTGCTAACCACCACACCACCATGCCTGTAATTAAAATTAATACTGCATTTAATAATAGAGGTGTATAATATAGGAAAATAGATGTATTAATAGGTATATTAATACTTAAAACTGCATTTATTAATGGCTGTGTCCCCATGTTGTGTATGAAGGTACAGTATACACTTCATTATTTCATGTTGCACTAAGTATTAGCTCATGTAGGAATTAATCAAGTATGCTTTAATTCATGTATTAATATATGCTTATTTGTGCACCTGTAATGTAAAGTATTGCTAAGATTTTTAAAGGATGTGCAGTCACTTGACTAAATTCTCTACATGAATCCAATACAACAAGGACTCTGATACCCAATACCGAATTGATACTGGCTTATTTTTTACTTTATTAGATTTTCCCTCCTGCCTGAACAAATAAATAAATAAATAATTTAAACTCGCACCAATGCTTTGTTGAGAACTAGTGATGGGAATTCCAGTTCGGGTCTCTTTAGTGAAACGGTTCATTTCGCTCAGCTCAATAATAAGAGCCGGCTCTTTCGGCTCCCAAACGACTCCTCATTCCAAGCAAATGATACTCACAATGAACAGGTGTGCCATATAGGAAATAAAAATAAATTACCATGTGCAAACAAGCAGCATCAAATCGTTTTAACAGTGAAACAGTGCAAGATTGTATTTGGGGCAGATAGGACAAATATTAATTAGCAAAACGAAGAGAGTGGGGGGACAGCTCCCGTCGTTTACCTAAAGAATCGACTCAGAGCCGACTCGATCGAGACCGACACGTGACTTTTTTGAATGTTTGTGTTTAAATCCTTGGATGTTTTACGTTCATTTGTGAGTCTTGCAAGCTCGGGATCACACGATCGACTTCGACACAGCATATCTCTGGGATTATAGCTGTAAATCGACCCCCACTGTATTCCTGCACCGTCTCGACATCGACAGTGAGGATTATACGAGAGAAGACAGACCCACTAGAGCCTCAGAAGAGACCATCAGCCCGGACGCAGCGCCCTGAGCCGCCCCTGGAGTGGTGAGTTACCGAGTTTTCTTGTTTTCGCTTAAGCAACCATTGCTTTAAACACCGTATTAGAGCAACATTAACAGGCGGAAACACAATCTAGTTCAGATAAGCCATCTGTTCGTTATTGTTTGGCGAATTGTTTAATATACGTGATAACTAGCCTACTGTGGTGGACTGGAGACCTGCCCCGGGTGTGACCCCGCCTCTCACCCCAAGTCACCTGGGATTGGCTCCAGCTCCCACCCCCTCCACGACCCGGAACAGCATAAAGCGCCATGGAAACTGTGGGGACGGACGGATAATTAGCGTAAAGGTCACGTTAGCTAGTCAGAATAGCTACATAAAGTTGGCTAAGCTAACTAGCTGGCAGCATTAGCACCCTGCTATTTGAGTATTATAGCTATAATGGTTACACCACTGCAGACAGCCATTAAAAACACGCAGACACGCTTAAAATGTCCAAGTACAATCACCAAACTACAGGGAAAAGAACATGAAAGGAGAAAACAATGTTAAGTGTGTGCTGCCTTCCATTTTCCTCGGAAGTCGGATTTTGGAGCTTGGAGCATGTAGGCCTCTCTGCCCTGATTACTTTTTGTGTAAAAACTATTTAAAAAAAGAAAACCGTTTAATTTTATTGAATTGTTGGTGCAGCCAACCAGGGCGGAGGTTGAATCCGATCTCATTGTTTGGGACCGAAAGCAATGACCTCAAGTGTCCACCCAACAGTTTAGAGAGGAGGAAACGATCTAGATCTCAAATTATTGCTCCAAATCTATTGGCCACATTTCTACATATGCAAAGTTACTAATAATTATATAGTCATAACTCATATTTCTGATGTGATGATGTTAGAAACAACGCATCCCATTTTCATAGCATATTGTATTCAGTGCACTCTTTATTAGTTGAGGCATTCCCATCGTGATGTTTTAAATTGCACACATGCGAATCAGTGAATTTGACCCTCCCTAGTGTGTACTGTTAGAGAAATATCACAGTAATATCACTTGCATAAATATATTTTGTGTAACAGACTCTTTGGGATTTTCTTGCTGTACAAAAGAGACGCTTTGTCATTAAAAAAGGTTTTTGATTCCTTTGGCGAGATGTGTAGATGTGTCTCATTGTCTGTTCATCCCTCATACACAGGAGGACAGATGGAAGAAATGCTGCTGGACCTGTTTCCTGCCGGTGACCACAACGGAACGAAGAAGAGTGAAGACCCCAGGCAGAGTCAGCATGATGTTGATGATGAGTGTCAGGTGTTGTTGAGGGCCCCGTTAAGGACACCATCACCCTTGAGGAATCTATCCCCTTTGAGGAGCCCTTCCCCTTTGAGGGCCACTTCCCATATGAGGAGCCCTTTCCCTTTGAGGAACCTTTCTCCTCTGAGGAACCCTCCCCTCTTAGGATCCCTTCTCCTCTGAGGGCTCCTTCTGCTCTGAGGGCCCCTTCTGCTCTGAGGGCCCCTTCCCCTCTTAGGAGCCCTTCACCTCTGAGGGCCCCTTCACCTCTGAGGGCTCCTTCTGCTCTGAGGGCCCCTTCACCTCTGAGGGCTCCTTACACTTTTATTTTCAATCCCCTTTGAGGATCCCATGCCCGTCATGTTACCCATCCCATTTGAGGAACCCAGCCCCTTTATGGTTCCCATCCCCTATACCCAACCCATCCCCTTGGAGTATCCCATCGCTTTTAGGGTAGCATTACCCTTTGAGCAACCCATCCTCTTTATGCCACCCGTATCCTATAAAGAGCCCATCCCCTTTTTGGAACCCGCCCCCTTTTTTGGACCCTGTCGGCTTTGAGGAATCCATCCCCTTCATGGAGCCCATGCTTTTCTACCACTCCTCAGTCCCATCCTCACATAGAACAACATGGCATAGTGTTTGGTCAGCCAAATGTTACAGGCTTCGTGAGGATCCCTGTCCAACGCCAAGGGATTAGGAGGAGGAGGGATGAAGAAGCCCCTCCTCGTAGAAGGCAGCATGTGGATCCTGATGAGTCCTAAAGCCAGTTAGGTTTATTTTAGTATTTAAGACCTACCTATAATATTCAAAACCTCACATTCATCACCATACATCATGCAATGTGTGGTAACTATAAGTGGGATGTATATGTGGTAAGTATTTCATCCATAGGTTCCAGGAAGTCTTTACTTCTGTGGTAGGTATTTCACAGTATTTTCACGTAATGTATTTATGACAAGTAATATTTTAATAATTCTTCAATGTATTAAGTTTATTAATGAATTACAATATAATTAAAAAATGTATTAAATTAAATTTGTGCAAGTTATCCTAAAAATATGGGATATTTATGTTCATTAGTATATGTATATACTAACTTTAATATCATTGAGTTTAAGATTAATAACATGCGACAGACCATTATGGCCTGGAGTCTGTGATTCCGTTTATACTACAGTGAATTGCAACGCTAACGACCTTTATTAATTTATTAATGACGTGTCGCACATTTACATTTTTTTTATAGCTAAACGTACGAAAGTGGTACAGATTGAGTGTTTACAAATAATCCATAAATGTCACATTTATTGTCTGCTAATAAAATACGTTATATCAACATTAAGAATTGCTTTGTTAAATAGAAATCTGTTCATTAGACTCAGTTTAGGCTAAGGTTAAGTCCCTGTGTATTAGCTGTTACTACTGAAACAATAACATATCAGAACGAGCAAATTAATATCAACTTGTCGTTACAACCCGAACTATCCATGTGGTTAGATTTGATGCAAACTCACTTCGAATCCAATTCAGGCATTCACTGTATATGTTAGGTTACTGCAGTGCTTCTCAAATAGTGGGGCGGGCGCGGTGCGATGCCAGGGGAAGCGCGTCTGACCCCGGGGAACATGCATTTTTTTTTTGCTGTACTAAAACAAAGTGTAATTGCACGTCAACTACAGTAGGTGGCAGTGGCGCTCACATTGTCAG
>JAQMCW010000036.1:15897643-15918624 GCA_030068335.1 Chrysichthys cranchii | reverse complement strand
AGTGGGCTACGAGCCACTTTCACTTTTTATCCGCTGATGAAATACAGTGCATACTGTTTTATTTCGATTTAAATGTTCTTTTAAGGTTTTAATGAACATTTTTTTTTAAATGAAATTTTTTATTCCAGAGTCCCGCAAAAGCCAAAAAAAATTCCGCGAATCAAAATGTGAAAATCCGCAATGGAGTGAATCCGCGAGAGGTGAACCGCAGTATTGCGGGGGACTGTATATATGTATATGCAATTAATGAAATAGCTCAATCTGTAGAAAGAACAAAAACATAAAGGCATTTTTGAAATAAAATAAAACATGAATAAAATACATTTACGATTTAAAGGCGTTTCCAGTGTCAAATAATCAAAGCAAAAAAAACAAAAAACAAAAAAAACAACAAAAAACAAAAACTGTCTTACAACCATGATTATAAAATAACAGTGTTAGGACAAAAATGTAATAATGAATGACCTTAAACAGAAACTGATACGAGGCAGTTGTGTGTTCCGAACCTTCAGCTCATAGAAACGTAATTGTGTCTACAAACCCATTTCTTCCTCCTCTTCGTCTTCCTCTTCCTCCTCCTCCTCCTCCTCCGAAGAGGCTTGTTGGCGTCGCGCAGACCTGCGCGTGCTCTTCTTGGTTCTCCGCGCTCGGCCGTTCCTGGGCGGTTTTCTTGCTGGAGGCAGACGGTCTACGCTGCTGGAGATGCTGCCTCGCTCACTTCCGTCCCAGGATGCAGCATCGGCATCGCTGCCTCCATCATCCCCCGACACCACAAAATCATCCTCCTCCATACTGGGCTCAAGGAAGGGGAGAGGGGAGACAGAACAGAGGAAGGTGGGATTACTGATGTCCGGGGGACAGCTGTGCAGCTCTGTGTTAGTGGCTGTATGTTCATCTGCTTGTGACACCTGGTGTGACATGCCTTAAAATAAAGAAAGAAAGAAATACATCCCTCACCTGTCGCTGATGTGAAAATCGTCCTCGCTCTCTTCCTCATCCGGTGTGCTTTCGCTGTCTAAATCGTTAAGTCTCCGGCGGCGTTTCTTCTTACGTGGCGCAGGCGTTTTCACAGGCTGTCGGATCTCCTTGGCGCCGTCTTTCTCTTCCTGCTCTGCGATAGCGTCCATATCCTTCCCAACGCCCACATCTATGGGGAATCGCACAAAATATTCCATCTCATTCCAGGAATAATAAAGCAACTGACATTACACCATTTCACCTGCTCATTTCCTCACCTCCTTCGTCTGAATTCTGCACGTCTTCCTCTATTGCTTCGTCGATCGCTTCATCAAAGTCATCAAACCTGGTAATTAAAAATAAACACACTGATTGTGAGAAAAGCACAAAAGATTGCCAGGTTCAAGTTCTGTGGCAAGTCGAATTCACCTGTAACTGATGGACTTTCTCTTTCGTGTTGATCTCCTCTCCAGGTTCTTACACTTCTTTGCGCCTTTTTTCTTCTCTTGTTTGCCGTCCTCTGCTTCAGCGTCCTGTGGATCAGAGGGGAAGAAATGCATTATGAACCTGGCTATCAAGTTATTGGCAAGTATGAGGCAAAAACATTCTTTATTGTTCGATTCAAAGGAACAGGACTCATCAGAAGTGGCAGCATGGCACAGACAGCAACTATGTCTGAAGTCATCGAGACAGATGTCCACCTGTAGTGGATGTGGCCTAAACTGAACACTTTTTTTGTCCATTTTTTTCTTGTTAATCCATAAACAGGCAAATTTCACAAGCAGATCCAAACTCTTTAACATCCTGTAGGGGGCATGATTGAAGGTTTTCATCCAGTCAAGCTATAATTTATTTAATGTCTTGTCTGGTATGAGCATCTAGGTCACATGACTTGGCTCTTGGTTCAGGTTATCAGGCTTTGTTTAATCAGCCTGATCAGAAATCATCATTGATGTGAGTGGGGCAGGACAAGCTGACCAGGTGGTAAGTCATTAGACACAGTGGTACCTCAGTACTCGAACTCACTAGAACTCAAATTTCTTAAAAGTCGAACAAACCAGATTGCAAAAAAATGACCTAGAACCTCAACTTCTGAATCTCAGAAGTTGAACCATGAACGCCGACCTAAGATAATTTGTATGCGCGGGGAAATGCGTCAGGCGACACTCAGCTGTCTCTCAGTAGAAACAAAGGGTAACGCTTCAGTCTCAGCCTTGCATTCGCTGTGATTAGCGCATCGTTTGTTGGTGATGGTGCTTTTTTTTTATTAATAATATCAGGTAATACACTGTACTTTATATAATTTTGGGAGCCATTGCTCACCAAAAAGTTACCAACACAGATAATAATAAAAATAAACAATGGACCGCATGACTCAAGGTGTGCTGTGCTGTGTCTGGGTTTATGAAAAAAGTGTCATGGGTTTTTTTTTTTTTAACTTTACCCTGTCAGAGCGGTGAGGTGACACAATCCAGGCTGGAGTCAGATGTAAAATCCATTTCAGGCTTTATTTAGGCTCCAAGCAGAAGGACATGAGATGGCAGGCAAACAGCAGGCAGGCAAGGAACAAACTTTAATAATAAACCAATAACAAGCTCATGCCTGAATCCTCACGCATGTGCACGCATCGCCGCTGCTGAGAGTCATCTAAAGCGGGTGCGTGCGCGCTCCGCTCAGGTGGTTTACATGACACAATTTGGATACATTTATTTTCTTACTTTACTAATGACTGTTTTGATAAATGTGCTTAGATGTGTTTAGTATGTGCTCTTGTTGTATCCTGTTCATTTTGTGTTTAAATGCTAGAAATATATATATATTTCAGTGTAATTTTTTTTGGGCCGGGAACAAATTAATTGGTTTTCCATTATTTCCTATGGGGAAATTCCGATCAGAACTCGAACGTTTTAGGATTCAAACACGCGCTTGGAACGGATTAAGTTCGAGTTCTTACGTACCCACTGTATTAATAATAGTTCTGAGGTTTAAAAAAAACAACAACAACAAAAAAAAAAACCAGTCTGGCTCTGACAGCCGCATCACTCGAGTTAAAAATCATGCATCATGTAATGCATGCAAAGGGGAAAAACCCCCACACTGTCACAAAAGTAAAAAAAAAAAAAACGCAAAGCCCTCTGTCCTGAAGACCTTTTCCACGGTCAAGACTCTTTCGATAAATATTTCCTTACCACAAAAAAAAAATTACACCATGTCGACAAGTACGTTTATCTTCATTAAACACCATTTATTAATCTTAAAACGTACAAGCACCGGCCAAACCCGAGTCCCTGTGACTTAACCGTTACTACAGAAGTGATAAAGTATCTTGAACAGACACATTAGAATATAAATGATCTAAAATCAATCAACACTTTCTGACCAAAAGAAAAAAAAAAAACCTCGCTATTAATTTTTAGATTTACTCCAGCAGAGTATTTTAGAACTACATGCTAAACAACACCAAGTAGAACCGAACTGTACTTACAGGATTGGGTATGATGTTCTCCACACTGATTCCCACGTAGACCAGACGCTCACGCCTACAGATATGAAAAAACATGGGTGAAAACTTGCAGGTCTGAGCTAGTGTACACACTGACAAACTGACAAAATACAGGAAAACCACAGAGCTGAAACAGGCAAACTGTGTTTGTCAGGTGTGTGTTGTGTTTTGTGTGTGTGTGTGTGTGTGTGTGTGTGTGTGTGTGTTGGGGAGGGTATCCGCACCTCCTCTCAGCTCTTTCCCGTTTCTTCAGGGCCATGTCCAGGTTCTGCAGCTGTTCCTCCAGCCTCTCACACAGCAGCTTCTAATACATTTACACGACACAGTATGACTATTCACACACTATTCTTGCACAAATACAATAAAGGAAAAAAACCTCTGTTCTTTTTTTCCCCTTTTTTAAACTGGTTAATATTTAGCCCTGCATGCAGACCCCTTAGGCTCTATGCGAAGTGACTAACGGTCTGGGAACGTCTTGTTTGCGCTTCCTAATCGTAAGCTCATTGCATACAGAACAGTACAGCTGGCACTCTCTTTCAAGTGTATTTGCTTTCATTTCACCTCAATTTGGTCACTTTCCAACTCTCACTCATCAGCCAGCTCTACCCCATTATTATGCCAAAGCTACCGGAGAGGGTGAAGGTTAATGTGGGCTTCCTCAGAGACATGGAAAACCAGTCAAAAGCATCTTTTTCCATGCTGATCATTCATGAAACGTCATAGGGCAGCGTTACACACTCGGAGCTCACAGACACAGAAGACTTTGACTGACAGCAAGAAAAACAGCATGCCTTCCCTTACATTCAGAGAGTTCAGCCAAATGTGACTCCCACTTACAGACAGCTGTGCCAACATCAGGATTTGCTCTCTGGACAATAGGGCAAAAGGTTTTCTGGTGGGCCACTTGGGAACCCTTTGGTTACAGGCGCTCCCGTAGTTACAATGGCCCGACTTACAATTTTTCAAAGTTATGATGACTGTTGCGATACGCTAAAAATTGTAAAATATTTAGATAATATTTAAGATTCGCAGGCAGGCCAGCACAACAGCGTATGACGGACAATACGTTCGGACAACACCTAGAAGTACAGGGATGATGCCCAGGTGTACACGTTACTCACCTCACTTTCTCCCGCAACTCACAGAGTTAACTTGTGTATCGGTGTACAGCACGGTGCATTACCGTGTGTTTTTTGTGTGCTTCAAGAGCTAAGTTTAATTCAAAAGCATGTCTTCGAAACACCCCAGCATGTCTCCCACAGGAAAAGACTCCTGGATAGGCTAGGCTAAGATTGGCTAAGCTAGGTTAAGCAGTGGACTACGACATTCGACATGCGATATGCGATATTTTCCACTTACGATGGGTATCGCGGAACGCTTCTCCATCGAAACTTGAGGACTATCTGTATGTTTTTTACCCTCATGATGAGCCAACTGAGCCACATCAAAGACGAGTGGAATTTAATAACAGACTACTATTTTATATGTCAATGGACGCAGTTGAGTGCAGAGGTTTGCATCCTACATGAAATCTGGGTAAAAAAAAAAACAACAACTCTCCTTTAAAGTTTATCTGCCAAAAATGTTTTACGAAAATGAACCGTGGGTGTTTAATACCAGACAAGCCAAAAAAAAACCCCCAAAAAAACCAAAACAAGACAATTATACATTATTTCTAAAAAGATGATGCAAAATCTTCAGAAAAACAGTTTGGGGGGGAAAAATACTTAGCCTCCAAACCGAATTTGATGAATGCAGTCATAGGTCATATGAAAAAGAAAACCGTCCAAGGACTGGACTGAGGTTCCTGCAGTTAAAAGGCTGCGCCTACAAGCAATTAGAGAACATTTATACCACGGAGAGACTGGCACACCAAACTCCTCAGCTGATGCATTGATTTCCACTATTAAGATCATAAAAGTTTAACACCGTGTGAGCCTTTTTTTCCTCCATGTGATAATGAACAAACTGCTGTTAAACCTACGACACCGAATGTCTTGTTTCTTTGCGTCCTAAGGCTTTCCAAGCATTGGCACTCTGTCCTCATTACCACAAACTAACATCATGTTACATGCTGAACCAGTTAGTTCTGGTCCACTAATTTCACTGGCTGCGCGGCAGTACGAGTGCTTACACTTAGTACTAGGATGGGTCACTGCTTCTGTGTTCGCCATGTAATCCAACAGGCTAACAGTGACTGAGGCTTCTTCGGGATCTGTTTCCATTTGCGGCGTAAAACTAAACGCATTCGGCCATATTTTTTCCGAAGCGTTACTTGCTTAACATTCATTTCTTACTCATACAACCCTGATTCAAAAAAAAGTTGGGACCTTGATAAAATGACAAATGTGACAAAATGCAACTGTTCAACTGTTTTGCAACATGTTGCAGGCAGCAAATTCCTACCGCGTGTATATTTCCTAAAAACAATCAAGTCTGCCAGTTTGAACAGTAAAAGTTGATTAAATATGGATCAAAAAAGGACTTGCGAATCATTTTATTCTGTTTCGCGTTTACGCTTTACCCAGCGTCCCAACTTTTTTGGAACCGGGGGTTGTAGAGCTGTTGTATAAACGCTCTATAGCACTCGCAATCGCGTTGTGATATACTGATGATGGGGCGCAGACTATGGGTCGCTACTCACATGCTGACATGGAGGGCAGAACCACTCTCCGTCAGGAATGATCATCAGAGGAGGCCGCAGGCAGGCCGTGTGGTAGCCGCTGTCGCACCGGTCGCAGAGGAGGATCTAAAAAAAAAAAAAAAACAATGGTGGTTTTATGCAATTGGTGTGTTTGAGGGCAGGATGTAGATTCCTCTATTTAATACTTTTTTTTATTTGTCAGTATTCATCATCATTCCAGCTCCAAACTCGTCTTCTTCACCTTTTAAAATGCGTTTTTCTCTACGCATAACATTGCTACAAGTTACACCAAGGGCTTGGCTCTATTTCCCTCACTCCGTTTTCTATAAAAGCCCAGGTTGAGAACATACCACAAAAGTACGTAGCAGACGTGTTCTTGCTATTTATTTTCCATCAAGCTACAACTTACTGCTGCTTGATATGAAACTCTTCAAGAGTGTCTTAAGAACCTGCACAATAACTCATTTTTTTGTCATTATGTAAATGAGGAATGAACGCGCGAGTTGCCCACCAGTTCAGGGTGGTTGGGGAGGCTGCAGTGTTTACAGGCATCTTCAGGTGGAGCTTCCTCCGAGTGCTGGGAATCCAACTCGCTCTTCTCGTCTTCTCGCTCAGGCTTGTGTTCGCACGCTGCGTCTCCTCCGAGAGCGACTTCGGTCTTGCGAGGTTTCGAAGGTTTCGACCAGCGAGGCCGTCTGTGTCGTCGTTTACCCTGAAACATGCACGAGACACATATCACGAGACAAGTCTCTCGAACTCAATGGACATCTACGGACAGCATGGCTTTAAGCATAAGGAATGTTCTGCGTTGACCCGTGAGTTGCTTATTACCTTAGTGGGTTTGATTTGTCCATCTGAGGTGGAGCTTTTCTTGAGCAGCTCCCTCTTGTGAAGCGCTCGTTCTTCTTCCTGATCCATGTGCTCTTCCACCTCCCGTACTGCCGAGGGCGCCGGATGTTTGCGCTCCTGGATCTCTGCCAGCTTGGGACTGGGCTTGCAGATTCTAGCCGACCTGCGGAGCTCGGGAGTTCGTCTGTGTAGCGGGATCTTGATTTTGAGACGAATTCCCTCCTTTTGAAGCTCGGAGGACACTTCCTCCTCGTCAATTTTGTTCCGATCCTCCCCGGAGTGTGACCTGAGCTTGGCTTTATCGGAGCGCTTCTTTCTGGAACTTTTAAATCCTTTGCCTGCATTTTCTTCCACTGCTTTAAGATGGTCCATCATATCACCTGTTCCTCCCTCAGTATGCGTTGTCGCGTTAGGCTTCCTGCTTCCAGCCAGTTCTTCTGCGCTTCCTGCCTCTTCCAGCTTTGCTACTACAGTTTCCTGCTCAGTGCTAGGCCTAATAACTGACTTGCCATCACTAAACTCCTTTTCGCTGTCTGCTGGTAAGGCTAATAATAACGCGGTTTGGTCCTTAGCATCTGCTCCAAGAGCCTTTACTTTGCCATCACTCTCGGCATGCTCAACTCTCAGCGTCATCTCTTCACTCACGCTCGAATGATGAGTAGCCTGGGAAACATTCGGCTTTCGGACTACAACCGACTGCCTTATGTTGTCAGCATGGGTCGCCTCAGTCTTAAAGCTCTTCATGTCACGATCTTCATGCAGTCCGTTTCTATCCCGTGTGGGATTTCCCGAGCCGTCAGGCACGAGAAGCGTTTGCGCTCTCTCGATTGGGCCCATAATCACGCCGAAACCGACGTACTGTTCTCGTTTATTGGGAGATATGACCCTGTCGTGGACAGATTCGCTACATTGCACCTGTGAGTTCCCTGTGAGAACCGGAGCTGGTGCTATTTTCTTTTCTCCAGTGTGCTCCATTGCTGCAGGGTTGCGTACAATGATGCCACCCACGGAAACGCTGCCATTGCTGTTGTTGTTGCTGTTGCTGTACTGACTGCTGTCGTAGCCGTCACTTCTTTTCAGCTCCCTTTTTTTCAGCGGTATCTTCGCCTGCTGGTCATTTTTCATGGCCCTCTCGAAATCTTCCGCCGTTCTCTCCTTCTTGTCCTTATGAGAATCCGTCTTCGCTGGAAGTTCCTGTTTGACGGAGCCAGGTGCCATGACAACCGAGATGGCGTTCCAATGGCGAGGGGAATCCCTCGGCTCGTCCTTGATGAGGCTCTTAATTGTGCTCACTCTGTTGTCTATAACAGGAGTCTGGTCCGATTTGGGCTTTTCGCTGCCAACCGCTTTCAACTCGAGCTCTTCCTTTCGCTCTTGTTCTAGTTTAAGTGGCCCAGCAGATCCTTTATTCTGGATTTCACACACTGTCTGACTTTCTTCTTTGAAAGAGTTGTCAGAATTTACATTTCCAGTGCTCAAGGTAATCGGCTTGCTTTCTTCTTCTGACGAGCGCTCCGACTTGGCAGCCTTCATCGTGGCTTGAAGGTTACCTTAGAAGAAAAATATGTACAGCAGATGCAAATTCAAGTCGCACATAAACACAGACAGCATTAAACATATAATAAAGTGACAGTACAGAGCAGCTATACCCAAACAGGGTCGTAATTATTCAGTAAGTATGGGGAACACGGAGTATCGCGTGATGTTTTATTACCTCTGCAGCTTTTCTCGTCTCCTGGGCTGCCAGAAGTACCATCGTGTCGCTCCTCATCCGTCACTGCTGGTTCTATCTTTGTTTTAAGGAGCTCCAAAACATCTGCCAACTCATTCCTGTTACTGTTAAGACAAATGAAATTCATGTGCCAATGACTCCGATTTTAATAAGTGCACTGAACTAAATGCGAACTCAAGGCCCTCAAGGCCTATTGTGCGATTCACAATATGGCTGACTTTAACAATAAAGGACACTATTCTACTGCAAGATTACGACTTAACGGAAGCGTTCTCGCCGAATCTGAAATGTATAGTCTGTCCTTGCTCCAGATGTAGTAGACGAGCCAAGAAATGTCTGGAGTTGACGGTTTGTTTCTTTAAGCTCTCCACTGGAGCTATGAGGCTAACATGGACATCTATTTCACTCAAAAGCTTTCTGTAAAAACCTTCATATACACCAATACTGCCTAAGCGCCAGTAAAAGGGTCATTACGGGTATGGACACCGGGATTATCTTCATGTCTGTTTCCAGTGTTTCAGCTATTCAGTGATGAGTGAAGCAAGTTCCTGAAGTTTCTAGAATGTTGCCATTTTGACGAATGTTAAGACAAAGTAAAGACAAAGATACTGTAAGTAAGACAAAGATACTGCTTACCTGACGATGCACCTCCAAGAGGACCCATCCAGATCGTCCTGCTCTTCCACGTAGAGGCGCACGTTCTGGTCTTGGTCCAATTGGAACCAGTACAGGAGCCCCTCCTTATCTCGGCCGATCGGCTGCAGGCGCATCTGCTCTGGGTCTTCCTCGTTGACTGCCGTCTTAAACTTGAGGTTGTCGTCAAACTGGCTTTCGCACAAATACTGTAAAACAGACAAGCTATCAAACACAGGTAGAACCTCTGGTCACGAACGCCTCCGAACACGAACAAATCGGTTCCAGACCAAAAAATTCGTCAAAATTTGGCTTCTGGTCACGACCACATAATCGGGTGGTGAACAAATACAGCCCCGGCCATTTCCCCTTCCGCTTCGTATTGTATTCCATAATATCGGTCTGTATGTGAGGCGACACGGTGGTGCCTCAAGACAGCTCCATGCTCCCTGGTTTGATTCACATGTCCTCTGGGTTCCTCCCACCTCCCAAAAGCATGCCGCTTAGTGAACGGGCTATGCCGAAACATGCCATGGTGCCCAGAGACAGGTTGAAATCTCACACAGGGTGTATTTCACCCTCGTGTTCAGTATTTCCAGGCTTGGGCCCTGACCAGGATAAATTTAGTACTGAAGCTGAATGAATAAATGATCCGTATAGGCATCATGAATGAGTAATTAAACAATAATAACCAAACTAGGTAGATTTTACTACGTACATCACTATATTCATCTATTCAATCAACTTCAGTGGCCACTTTATCCAGGTCAGAGTCAGGATGGATCCAGAGCCTACCCTGGGTGTGAATGTACTGTGATGAACACCATGCCCGCACACTCATTCATACCGAGGGGCAATTTAGACTAGCCAATCCAGCTCTTTTTTTGGAGGTCGGAGGAAATTGCAAAACCCAGATGAGATCCACATGGACACAGAGACAGCAAAGTTGCACTCAGACAGTAATCCAATGTCAGGATCGACCTGGAGACCATGGAGCTGTGAGGAGGCAATGCTACCCACTGCATCACCATGCTGCCCACTATATTCATATAAAATCAGGATACTATCATCATGCCTTGCTGCATACAGTCTTAGGAGGAAAAAAAAAAACACCCTCAAAGTCCTACAATGACTTTCCTTAGCTCCTTTCAAAGCAGTACCTTAAGGATGTCAGCCTTGCACTCCATGGACATTTCTGGGTATCCTTTCCTCTCCAGTTCCCAGGCCCAGGTACTGTTGAACTCCTGACACACCTGCATTTCAGAAGAAAAATCAGCACATAAGACAAGATTTCCTACAACATGAAATATAGATCAATGAATCACGGACTCGACTATACCTAATCAGTATATGGATTTAAACTACACCAGGTAAACATAGTGCTAAGCACTAAAAGTTTCATTTACCTTAACAAGATACTTCTCCCATCTGTCTGACGTCACTGACTTGCCAAGTTTGCGTAGTAACTTCACATGGAGCTCGATGAGAGGCTGAGGAACTACAGAGACCCAGAAGGGTGATCGATCAATAAATCAACAACACGTCAATCAGGAATTACAGAGAAATCCTTACATATGCTTGAGTGCAAATGTTTTTGTACTCTTTAGACCTTTGACAAAGACATTCAGCGTGAGCCAAATGAGGTATATTTTACTTAGAGTAACTAGACCAGGATCTGCTTTTTATATTATTATATCATTATTCAGATAGAAACCTAACTGTGCTATCTTTTAGGTAGCCACCTGATGGTTGCAGTATTTCTGCAAGGAAAAAGTCATCCCTCATATTATGGGGAAGCAACAAGGGAATATGGCTCGCAAGGTCAGGCGTTCCAGGAGGATGTAGGAATTTCTTAATATGCATAATACAAACATCAGAAATATGTCTATTGGATCAAACTACATCTAGGTGTTATTTTCAACCCATTCGATAATATTTAGCCTATTTTATGAAATGGTTTCATTCTGGTGTGTTTTGGTTGTAAGAGTTTCCACACCTACTGAAATCTTTGTGGATAACTACAAATATATTGTGGTTAGCACTGTCGCCTCACAGCAAGAAAGTCCTGGGTTCGATCCCCGCGGTCGACCTGGGTTCCTTTCTGTGTGGAGTTTGAACGTTCTCCCCGTGTCCGCGTGATTTCCTCCGGGTTCCCCGGTTTCCTCCCATAGTCCAAAGACATGCACAGAGCAGATTAGGCTAACTGGCGACTCTAAATTACCCATAGGTGTGAATGTGAGTGTGAATAGTTGTCTGTCTCCGTGTGTCAGCCCTGCCGTGGATTGGCGCCCTGTCCAGGGTGTAACCCCGCCTCTCGCCCAAAGTCAGCTGGGATTGGCTCCAGCTTCCCCCCCTCCGCGACCTGAACAGGATTAAGCGTCAGAAGATGAGCGAGTGAGTCTGTTACGCAGGGAGTGTCTGAAATTTTATTCATGTCAGGTTACTAACATGTAATACCGCTGTACTCCTGTTATATGACATGTATTACCTGAGATTATTGTGATATAAAAGTGTTATAAGCCACTATATACATTAAGATGACCTTAAAAGACCGATCCTAGACAAATACGGTGTGTGAAATACGACAATAATAATAAATTTGTCCCAAAAAAACAGAAGGGGAAAAAAAACCTCCAAAAAAAACCTAGTAGAAAGGAAGTTTGAGTAAGAAGTTGTGCGCATGCGCAGTAGAGACGGTCGGCGGCTCTGTCCTGTTTGTCACAATGCTGTTAGCTAACTAGAACGTAAACACGAGCGCGACTCGACACCATTTACACAATAAAAACCCTTCACTGTCCTTTGTCCGGAATTCTTTTATTTTAAAACAAACCCCACTCACTGTCCCGTGTACACCCGGAGGACATATTTTCTTCCAAACGTTAATATATTGAGTTAAAACCCCGTCGAACAAGCAGCACCCACAAAACCAACGGAAGACCAACACATTCGCCTGACACACAGTTAGCTAGCGCGCGCGACACGCTAGTTTATGTTGATCACAAACATCCTTGAATGAACTCAACCCAAATACCCTGACCAAGTCCCCAAACGAGTGAAACATATCCTTATACCCGGGGGCTCCCTCTTCTCTTCACAACAGCCCCTCAATAATGGCCTTCGAGCTTGTTATAACGGTAGAACAAACCCTGAAACCTAGCATGCTAGCCCAGAGCTGTGGAAGTCCTTTAGCTAGTTTCTGTAGTACACTGGATCCTCCTCGAATACACCTGATCTCAGCTCTGTAACTCGTAATAAGTCCTTGGCGTTGTGTTCGAGCTGGGAAAAGAGCAACTGGGGAAGGTAATGCGGTGTACCAGGAGACCGTGAACTCGAACAGCACCATGATGATGATGATGATGGTGGTGGTGGTGGAGATGATGGAGAGACCCTCATGTATACCCATCCCCAACGTCGCAGTAAAATGGTCTTTTTCCCCTCACCTGATGATGTATCCTGTAAGTATCCCTCCATCTGCGGGAACGTCATTTCGGGCAGATCCAGAGCAGCACCGTAGCGCTCTAAGAACGAGCACACGACGGCAAAGCTCGGACATAGACCCGGAGGAAGACCCGCTGGAGCTACCGGAGCAGCCATTTTTCCTACCCGGGTTACAGTATAGAGTGAGATTAAAGCCAGGGAGGACCGAGGCCTGCCCACAATTCACCGCGACGGGGAAAACATCATTACCAGATCCCGCTGTGGATCACTCGGTGGTTACAACTTTGAGAAAATGCGTCATGCATAAACAACCGATTTGGTGATGTAAAGTGTTGGGGATACCAATAATCCAGCGATCAAGACAGCACCGGTCAACTTGTTTCAGTGCTGCGCCGCTGTAATGTCACAAATCCCATGGTAATGTTTCGGCATTTCAGCATTTAACAGGATTAATTATGAATTATTCGTCTCGTGAACATATTCTGACAAGGAAGAGGATGGAAACCATGCTGTCTCCAAGTGGGCGTTATCTTTCTCCCACCGGTATTTTAATAAACCCCGCCTTCCTGCATTGCGACCGGCTCGCTGGGAATCTGTCCAATCGGCGGGCTGCCTGGGTCACGATGAGCAGCCAATGGAATACATAGGTGTGTCCCTACGTCATCGCGAGTGCCGGAAGTAAATTTCCAACGCGATGGCCCAGTGCTCCGGATGGTTATCGGTACGAAGCCAGATTCGTTGCATAAAACCGCACGTTCCCGATTTCACCCTATGTAACGAAAAGCCTCATCAAGATAAACAAATCTTTCGCCAAGGTCTGAAAATATCCAAGTTTAAGATTTGTAGTTCGGTTTTTCGGACTACAAATCCCATAACGGAACACGAGAGTCGTGAGAAATGCGTCACATCCGGGCACTTGGACTGTACGTAGTCAGCTATATTACAAGGTACGATTAATTAGGATTTTCACCCCTACCAAAGGTATTGCTCCATTACATCTTTATACTCACGCAATATAACGTTTATAAAGTATTTATCTAAGCAGCACCACGGCTTTCTCGGGGGAAAAAAATAACTAGCCCAGCTAGCTGTTTGCTAGCTCCCGAAGGCGGATAAAGCACCACCTGATTGGATGCTGATCATGACGTAAGAGTGGGCGTGTCAAGCAGGCACGGCCATATTTATATTATATTATATTATATTTCGGCAGTGCAGCGACAGTAACGTGACATATCCAAAGGGAAAGGCTGAATCTGTCAAGAAAGGTGAAACGCCGTACACTGGGGTAAACGATGTCCTTATATGCATGAATTTAGTCTGTTGTAGAAAGCTGCCTCTTTGATCTGGTGATAGCTGTAAAGTTTCCTTTCCCCCTTGTCCTGCACAAGGAAGTGGGCAAGCTGTGGTCTTCTGGTCACTATGTATCTGCATTTCCACTCATGACATTGGTGATCAAGGGTTTTAAGGGTATGTCTGTACTGTAGAACGAATAGCTGAGATCACTCAAGTCATAAAATGTCACTTATTCAGTTACAGGAGAGAGCAGTCATGACATCCCCAGAAATTGCTTCCCTGTCCTGGGGCCACATAAAGGTCAAAGGTTGTGCCTCTCTCTACAAAGATTGCAAGGTGTGGCCCGGTGGCAGTCGGGAATGGGACTGGAGAGAGACTGGGACAGATGTGAGTGCCAGTTGACTTCAGGAGCGACTAACAGAGAGTGTAACGCTTCCCTTGCTCACATTAAACAGACACTTGCTTCAGTCAGGACTCATGCAGTTCAGTTTCAAGATCAGAAAACATCTAATGGTGCCATGTCTTGGAGAGGGAATTTCTTTTTTTGAAGGGGCAGTTTTTACCACTTGCTAGGTAATAAACTAATGCCAGCAAGGGATGGTGCAGAAGAAAGACGCCACTTGAGAATAAAAAGTATAGCAATCAAGATCAACATGGAGGAATCGTCCAAAAGCTGTGAGATCTCCATAATGCATGTTGGGTGCTGTAATGCCTAGACACGGATGGGCCAAAATGCAAAAATTATCATCCGTTCTTAATGCAAAGTGGTATAATTAAAAAAAGATTATTTTAAACTCTTGTACACCATAAGGTTCCTCCAGGGTTACCCACTAGATTTCTGTACAAGTCAATAATACAGGAATGTTTCTAAGGCAGGATGGTTAAAATATACATTCTTAAATGTGAGCTTATCAGTTGGGTTGGAGTTATTTTCCAGGATACTACTGTTTTAAATGCCACGCGTCTCTCAGCATTATCCAGGTGTCCAGCCAGCCGACCTGGAGGAAATCCTGAGAAAAGGAGTTCAGACGCTGGTCATAGGAAGAGGAATGAGTGAAGCATTACAGGTGATTTCAACAACCATTCTTAAAACATAGCCAAACAAAGACAGAGATTAATACTTCTGTGAGGTTTTTTCCCCCCTTCTCCTAGCCCCTGGATGTTTAGAGTGGGAAGTGGATTAACGGTTCTGGTCTCGCTACCACAGGTGCCTCCCTCTACAGTGGAACATGTGAAGAAACAGGGCGTGGATGTAAAGGTACTGCAGACTGAGAAGGCTGTGAAAGAGTACAACATCCTTGCAGGACAGGGGGCTAAAGTGGGAGGAGTTTTCCATTCCACTTGCTGAAGATGCCGAGCCAACTATACAGTGCCTTGTATCTTGAAAATCTAAATGAATGCACTAACCTTTGTAATTTAGTTTCCATGAAAAAGACTGTAAAGATATTCTTTAGTTCTTTAAAAAAAAAAAGTACAGTATTTACAACATACAAAAGACAATGTTTTATTACATGGAAAAAAAACCCTACAGATCAATATCTTCTGCCAAAATAAATCAATGTTCGGGGGGAAAAAGGTGTCGATTCATTCGTTGACGTCAGGTTCGGCTTGATACGCAGTACCTCCTCTACGGACTCATCTGTTAAAAAGTCCCAGGTCAGCGCCGAGTTGGTTTTGGCATGATGAAGACCTTGACAGACTTGCTGAGGTTGATGGTGCCCTCAATCGAGCTTTCGGTTGTTGGCAGGCCTTCCGTGCTCTCATCCCAGGCTGGTTTGGGAGCAGCCAGTTTACTGCTGTAAGCCAGGAGCAACTGTACCTCGATCTGAGATGGCTCTGAGAAAGTCATAAAAACAACAGAAAGCACGTCATTCTTTCATACTCAGTAACTGATTTATCCTGGTCAGGGTTGCGGTTGGTCCGTAGGCTATCCCAGGGAACCATACAAACAAACACACGCACGCACGCACACACACACACCAATGGGCAATTTAGAGTAGCCAATCTGCATGCCTGTGTGTTTTTGGACACCGGTAGGAAACCCACGTGAACATGGAGAGAATGTGTGAAACTCTACGCAGACAGAAAGCTCAGGATCAAATCAGAGACTCTGAAGCTGTAAGAAAGCGATACTACCCTGCCCCTCCAAGCAAAGTACTTCAGCAAATACATAATATGCACAGGATATAATGGAGCCGATTATGTATAAATTATGGATCAGATGGATGATGGCATACTGGGATGGCCCAATACTCTGAAAGGGGAATACGGCTAACACGAAGGAGTATGGTGTACACTTAAAACCTTGTTCACTAAAAGGCTTGATTACAAATGTTACAAATGTTTCACATGTTTCACTACTCTGTGTACTAGAGAAATGGCTCGACTAACACACGTTCAAAGCGATTCTGGCGAGAACCGCATTCTCCGGCCTAGATGCGATTCTATTTATATCAAGGTGGCTGCTAGGATTTCATTTCATACGCTCTAATAATCTTGCAGCAGAAAATGTTTTTTTTTTTTTTGTAGAAACACGCACTGGCGACGCACCTAAAGACAAAAAATATATATATATAAAAACCCAAAAGAATATGCATATAATCATTTTTCACAATTTGCCCAAAATGACATTAAACCTGATAACCTGGTAATGAGGATAGTAAGGAGTATTTGAGTATGCCCAAGTGAACAATCAGGCAAGATTTTATTTACACCACTATTCACAAAAGTGCTTCACAAAGAAACAACAGGCTAAAAAAACAAGAAGAAAAGAAAAAAAGAGTTGTTCTGACCAATCGCTTGCAGCTTATTATCCAGTGTCAATAGATCGTGCTCCTGGATGACGTAACTTATTATATACATGGATCACTTGCTCTCCAGACTCTTTGGTTGTCTCTTATGTAGTGCCAAATCATTGTGTCACTGGTTTACTAAATCAGATGGAACATTACGACTATCTAAAGACGCTCCTGGCGTCCTTACCTGTCAAGATTGGTGTCAGCCATATTTAAAAAACCAAAACGTGTATGTTTAAGATAAGAACCCACCACAAGAACACAATATCTGACAATCGGAATGTACTCGATCTGTAGCAATGAACAAACTGCAATAGTCTCACCTGTCCAGGCTGTATGGGACAGATACACCTGAGTGATGAGCCGTGTCCTTCCTGGTCCAGGTGTCCTAAAATCTCCAGGTTTAGGATGAATTATGTGCGACTGTCCGTCTGGGTAAAGTACCTTTAGGAGGAAGGAGGAAAGGGACAAAAGACTAACATGTTTACTACATGACTTGATGTATCCCAGTGATATTTAACGTCCCCCACAATGAAAATGATGACTCAGTGATGAAAGAACCCTGACCTGTACTTTAACTGTAGCTTGTGGGTCTTGGATGTGTTCCAGAGTGGCATCGATGTCTAACGCCAGCACTAAGCCAGAGGTAAAGCGCAGCGGGTTGTCCGACTCTCCTGTCGGCTCAATAATCGTAGCTGAAGCTCTGTGGATCTGGAAACCCCAGAAAAACAGAGTTGTTAGAGGTGCACTGGGAGGCTGGAGGAAATAATTTTTCTTCTGTACAAACATGCTGATGTGAATGAACAGACCTGCTCGGGAAGTTTGAGGTGAGTGAATCTGCTCTGTCTCAGAGTGGTCTGGAGGATCTTGACTAAATCCAACGGTTTGCAGGCTACAAGTCTGGGCATGAGTTCTAGGAGCTTCTCCACAAAACTGTCCTGAAGGTGGGGCAGCTCAGTCATGAAGAGCCTGTATAGGCAAAAGAAGACTGTTTGGGTCTGATGGAATGTTAAGAAAAAAAATGACCGACTGCTGCTGAGCGTCAATAACTTTGTCACATTTAATGTTGCGCACCATCCGTGAGATTAGGTTAGATCTCATCACTTATGTTACAGCAGCCATGAAGAGTCATTCCTTCAAATCCTGTTGATTTTTCCTCTCTCAAAGTTAATAAAATGAAAAAAAAAAATGCAGCTTGTTACCAAGAAACCTTAAATCCGTTTCAGTAGTAATGAAAGTGGCAGCTCTTCTGTCCTCGAGAAACCTTCTGACGGTTACAAAGCACCGACACTGGCGACTCCTTCAATAAATTCGAAATTAATGTCCCTTACATAAAACTTCACCTTATACAGCAGTGCCTGTGGTTCACGAACACCGTCCGTTCCGGGAAAGTGGTTGTAAACCAATTTGTACGTGAACCAAATCAAATTTTTCGCATAAGAAAGCATTGAAATTCAATTAATTCTTTCACAAGCCTACCAAATAATAATTTTTGTTAGTGAATTTTCTGGTTTTTATAGTAAAGTATAGTATAGTAACGTATAAGTGTAGTATAGTAAAACTTTAAAGAAAAACAATATATAGTAATCCCTCGTCTTTCGTGGGGGTTACCTTCTGAAACATTCTGTAAAAGACGAAAATCCGTGATACACGGACGCCACACCTAAATGCTTTTTTTTTTTTTTTTTATACATAGAGTAAGCCCTAAGTTATCCCCCAACACTCTTTAAACATTTTATAGACACAATTAAACACAAAGAAAACATTTGCGAGCATGTGGTGAGGTGAATTGTACTGCCACGGGCGAACAGCTGGGATGTTGGTGAATGCTGGTTGCGTACACGTTGTAATCAGCAGCCAATCACAACCAAAGATAAATGAACAGGGCATTCCGATTGGCCTAAATAAAATCCCTGAATAGCCAGGAGCGCGAAATATGAACCGCAATATAGCGGGGGATTACTGTAGTATAAAAATACATTAATAAAAAAAAGAAACTTATTAACTAAAGTAAAAAATAAAAATTAAAAAAAAAAAAAAAAAACCAGTATACAGTAGTGTAAAATAAAGTCCACAGTTTGCTTCGGAGTTCGGGTGTGAAGGAATGGAAAGAAGGAATGGAAAGAAGGAAGGGGGGGTTGGGGGGGCTACTGTTTGGACTTCATGGCTATAAAGCACTGAGAGCGCGTCTGAACATCTTTACTGGCTACTAGATACCGATACGTACACATTGTCTCAGTGCGTGGCTTGGGATGACGTAGCGTTAGGGTGGCGTCGGTCAAGGAATTTGTGCGTCGACCAAATTTTACACGCGAACCAATGCATTTTTTTGATGAACTTTTTGGTCGCGAACCAAATTGTTCAAAATCCACAGTGCTCGTGAACCGCAGGCACAACTGTATCATTATCCAGTCATATAATTTTCCTTGTTAAATAATATGAGTTTTAAATCGGTTTATTATTAGACTTGGACTATGTGATCATCCACCACGCAAGTCCCTGTGAATGAGATGTTTCTAGGGAAACGATAACGAGAACAAGCACATTAATATAAACCCGTGAGTCTGCCTTGCTGTCGGAACTACCATCCCGGCTGCTGTTACAGGAAATGGATCGACACCATTTGACTATTATTTCTACTTTTCACACAGTTACATTCACCAAACATCCCAGTTCCACCTGTTTATCCACCTTGTTGACTCATTCATCATACATCACAGTCATTTAATTATCTGTGGTTATCAAACAGATGGGGCAGAACGGTGGCTAAGTGGTTAGCACTATCACCTCACAGCAAGAAGGTCCTGGGGTCGAGCCCCAGAGCACCTTTCTGTGTGGACTTTGCATGTTCACCCCGTGTCTGTGTGGGTTTCCTCCCACAGTCCAAAGACATGCACATTAGGTGGATTGGCTACCCTAAATTGCCCACAGGTGTGTGCCGCCGAGAAGTCCTGGCCAATGCTCAGTGTGAATTACGGTCATGCAAGCGAGGAATGTTGGAAGCATCTCCTAGCCAGCTATTGCCGCCCGATGGCTGGCGGACAGCGTTGATGATGATGATGATGATCATCATACAGGTGGATTAGGTATACAAATAGTGACTGTTGTTGCATACAAATTGTTACCACTCCAGTCAGCACTGAGAACGGGCAGAGAGTAAATCACAGCTGTGACGCTTCATATCGCTGTCATGTATCGTACCTCTGAAAGGACTCCACTTCCTGGAGGAACTTCTCACACAGTCCGAGAAGGGGCTCAACCCTGGAAAGGAAAAGCAGGTTAGTATGGCCCTGTGGATGATTTACAATACAGCTGCAGGGATTCACCACAGGGTGCACTGTTTAAAAAAAAAAAAAAAAAAAAAAGAGGAGCTGATGGTGCCTGAAACAGTTCATGGGGCTCTGAATCAGTGAAGTAAACTCATCTTTCATAGCAGTCTGCTTCTCTCTCGTTTTCTCACTCCAACAGGTGTGTGGTGGACTGATTTTTTTTTTTTTATCAGTTCCAGTTAAGAAAGTGTGGTTTTTCAAACCTCAGAACTAATTGCTTAGAACCAAAATGTTTGCACAATGCTAAACTGTACGTCACTGAATCACACTGAACTGTGGCTGCTTTAAAAATACAGTGGAACCTCTGGTCACGAATGCCTCCGGACATGAACAAATCGGTTCCAGACCAAAAAAAAAAAAAAAAATCACCAAAATTTAGCATCTGGTCATGACCACATAAGCGGGTGCCGAACAAACAGCCCTGGCCATTTTCCCTTTCCGCTTCAAACACGCCAATGTTTTCCCATTTTCTGTTTGCGTATTGCGTACCTAACAAAGACACGCACGTCCCTTTAATCGGTCTCGCTCAGACATGCGTTCATTCGCTGTACAGTAACCTCCTCCCCGTCCATCTTCCTCCTCACTTCCTTAACACCAGAAGTCGACTCATGAAAGGTTAGTTTTCTTGGGTGTTTACAGTAAATTTTTGTATAATTAAGGATTGTTCAAACTTTGATTTTTTTTCTGGGCTTAAAACTCATTAAAAAAAAATATTCACAACATTTTTCCGTTGTGTTTCTCTGCATTTTTGCTCTATAAGCCTTCATTACGGGTCCCAAGAAAGTGAAAATGGTAGTGAGAGTAAGAA
>JAQMCW010000036.1:15880392-15895437 GCA_030068335.1 Chrysichthys cranchii | reverse complement strand
TAACTGGGTTCTCTTTATCTACTTTGAGGACTTGTGTGAAAATGTGATTATGTTTCAGGTCATATTTAAGCAGAAATGTAGACAATTCTAAAGGGTTCACAAACTTTCAAGCACCACTGTATATTTCCAACAGACTGGAATGGCATCGTTGAGCGCAAACTCCCACCAAGGCCAAACGCCATATCCTGTAATGTTAGCAAACCAGAAACTAAATTCTTGGACCTGCCCTGTGACTCAGATTTGCACCAAAATTTATTGGGTTCTTACTTTGCTCATGCTACACTCTTCCACCAAATGTCATAGAAATTGGGTATGTAGGTTTTGTGCAATCCTGCTGACAACCCAGACAGACAAACAAACCATATTAAAAATGTTAACTTCTTTGGCAGAGGTAAACAGTGCTGAACTGAGCAGGATACACGCCGGATCGTCCATGTCCGGCTCTGGAGTGTCGAAATACGGATGTGTGCTCAGGAGCTCGGGGACAATGGGCAGCACCAGAGTGGGGTGACGGGCTCCAAGGAACTTTAAACACCTGCGCGGAGGAATGAAGAAAAGTGAGCCATGGAATACAAGAGGCCACTACGTAGAGGCAACCGCACTGCAGTAGAGAAATATATTTTGTACGCTCACTTCCACACTGAGTTGCGGTCGGTGGGATATTTGGCGAGGTTCTTCAGCAGTTCCAGCAGGGCCAGCTGGATGCACTCTTTAGTCGAGACATTTGTGTAACACACCAACTCATGCAGGGCCTCTCGGATGTCCCGTGATGAATCCTGAAGGTGTAACAATCATGTTCCTTAATTATATAATCATCCAAAAGCTATCTATTTCTGTACATCATGGATATTGGATAATCCACAAATTACAAGATTATCACAAAATAAGCTAAATCCTGCACTGCTTTATCAGTCTCTCCTGATAAACATCAGTGTACAAAATATTGCTGACAACTTAATTTACATCAACACAGGAGCTTTTAAGGAGTCTCCAGTGTCGGCGCTTTTGAAACAGTCTGCAAGTTTTCCACATTATGAAAATTTGCAGGAATGAGTTTACTTTTTACCATCTCTTGGTAAGGTTTATTTCTTATAACTTCAAGAAAGAATGAAGCAACGGTGGTGAGGGAACAACTGGTTCGTGCTGTTATTATGCAACTGATAACAGAAACTAACATGTACATTCCACAACATTAAATGAGCCTAAAAACAGATAAAACGTACGACATGTCATGCTTTTAAAAAATAAACAGTAAACTTAGGCAAATTGCTGTGGCTGGAGACGTGCTGTTCTTACCTGCAGGGTGCTAACATAACGATGCGTCCCACCACCCAATCAATGATGAGGTTTCTTTAACGTGTGCCTCTATGATTTACTCCTCATATGGTATGTAACCTTTTTTGTGCAAGTTACTTTGGCATTCAATAACTATTTTAAATCTATTTAAACAGACTTCTCCTATTTAACCCTGGAGTGCCCCTGGGGTCATATTTGACCCTAACTTTTATTTCCCTCTTAAATTCAACACACACATTGGTTGATGGACGTTAGTGGACATCCCAGGAGGTCTCACACGGACCATTTCATAACATGTAGTAGGAAAGGGTTAATTAAAAAACAAAAAACAAACAAACAAAAAAAAAAAACAACCAACACACCTGTTTTTGTGTTCACCGAGTCTGGAGCATCATTTTATCCAGTGGAGATATTTTTCCTATTATAAGGGGTTCTGGGTGTTCCAGGGTTCAGAAAAGGTCCCCATTTCAAAGACTGCAAAATGTTTGTGATTAAGGCATGATTAAGTCGCTGTCTAAGCTGCTACAATAGAAAGGCTACAATGTTAGGAGGAGCAAATTACTATAAACCTGAGATTTGCAGCTGCACTCCTGTAGATAGAGCTTCTGTTCTCGAAAATTAATCACCCCCTTCGGACCAATCAGGATCGACAATTCGACAGCGCTTCAGTCGTCACATTAGATTCAGCTAATATCCAGTAAACGCACTGCGTGTAAACAGATTGTAATACCTCGAGCACAGCAAGCACCGTGTCCAGTTGGTCTTCACGCAGCGTGATGTGAGTGGAGATCTGTCTCAACACGTGAATGGACTGCAGTCTCACTTCTTCGATTTCGTCATTGAACATGTCCACCAGGAAGTCCAGGCACTTCTCTGCAAAGCTAGGAGAGGACAGGGCCAGGGAACACAGGGCCTCCACGGCTGCAATCCGCACTTCTGTGCAAGAAAAAAAAGGAAACAAAAAAAACAACTAACCACACAGGACCATCAGTGGAGCTGTATTCCCACAGCGCATACTGTAATGTAGAGAAGCTTCCTTCAAGGGTAGAGTACGCACCGTACATCTCGTCCTCCAGTCCATGCACAAACGCTCCACAGGCTCCAGAGTCGATCAGGTTTACGCCTGACGTGTCCACTTTCTCTCTGGGAGCATCGTCTGCCCATCTCCGGCCTGAGGAGAATTCTCCGGAAGCGTACAGCTCTTTGGCTCTCTCGTGAGCCGTGCGCTTTTTCTAAAGTGTGAAGAACAAACTTCATGAATACATGTCACTTTGTTTACATTACAACAGGAGTAACACCTTGATAACACTGTAAAAACTACATCCATACCCTGAGATCTGACATCAGCTTCTTGTCCAGTGTCTGCTCCAGGAAGTGCGGGCTCACCTGCTTCATGGAGCCCTGAAGAAGCAAAACACAAACCAATTATAAAATAAATATTCAGTGCATGCGGTGCATGAAGATCTTGACTAAACCGGCAAAAAAACCCACCAGCAACTTAGCAGCCTGCACTCGCACTACCCAGGAGCCATCGCTGACCATGTGGCAGATCTTCCCAAAGGAATCGTCGATCAGCCGGATCTCCTCGTTGGATGAGGGAATGGGGACGATGCTGCATGACAACGGGGAGGAAGGGGGGAAAAAGAAACGACATTCCTTCATACGGAAAATGACGCAAACAAAAATGTATGAATGCCGCTGAATCATGTGACACAGTAGTTAAAAGAATACATTAGTCCACCTCTCGGGGTACAGCTGGCTGAGCACCCACACCATCTGCACGGCAGCTGAGCGCACTTGCTCATAGTCATCGCTCAGGAGTTTGCAGGCCTGCGGGACAAAAGAAAAATCAGTTCAGAAGCAGCGTGCATAACAAACCTGTGTATATTAATAGAGTTTTACCTGGTTGTAGATCGTCTGCTGGAGCTTCATTCCTCTTTCGTGCAGTTGCAGCTGAGGACACAAGATGAAAAGAAATCAGTCAAATACGACACACTAAATAAAGTCTTAACTTTACGGAGCCTGGAAGCTGACAAACGTATCTGAATAAAAAATGTGTGTATTTGAATTATATGCACATCCCATTCATAATTAAAAATCAATTTTCCCCTGTGGTGTGTTTTTACCAATGACGTGCCAGAATTTGCCTTTGAAAAGCATACGATTCGAAATGACGCTTTCTTACGGGTTTGAGATTTAAAAGTTCACAAACACGGATCTCAAAAATACTGAATTTATGTAAATGAGGACAGAGGTGACCTCTCCAGGATTTCCAGGGAAATGCAGATGCTTTCACGGTGATCAAACCCAGCATTCGGCCAATCACAGTTGTCTGCCAAACACGTGTCCGTGAAGTGGCGTGAAGACAGCTAATGAGGTAAGTGCTCCTAAAGGGTTTCATCTTCTATTAAAGTTCACACAAACTAGCACCATACCGTAGAACCATAACGAAACTTGTAACTTGGAATTTCCAACCTCAGACTAAAACACACAAACAAACAAAACACCTCTCAACCTGGAACTTATACTCAGAAAATCAGGAAGATCTCCTCAACCCTGAGTTCAGCACATGACGTCAATTCGACTCGGCTGTTTGCATTGTGGTATACTTTGTAACAAAAAGACCAACAATGAATTTGCAGAAAGTGTAATCATATTTAATGCGGCACGAGATTCGACTGGTTAAAAAAACAAGCTAGTGGAATTGAACGAATATTTAATTACAAAAATCCATATTCATATACCATCATTGGCTTTCAAAGATCCATACCAGTTTAATTTATTGCCACTGTGCACATAAGGTCACAAAGCAGAAGAGCTAATGCAATGCCAGTGAGGCTCACCATAGCTTTAATGGCGGCTGTGCGAACTCGGGGGTCCTGGTCACTGAAGTAATCACTGATGAGGCTCTGGACATCCCTTAGGGGTGCGGTGGAGGCACCTGGTACCACCTCGCTCTCCTTATGCAGAGGTTTGTCGACAGAACCCAAGCAACCGAGGAGCTGTAGACACTTATTGCGTACCCCAAAATAAGTGCTTTGAAGGTGCTGTTAAAGCAGAGGCATAGATTATACAATAGAGTAGAGTTATTAAAATGACAAAACTACCTTACTTCAGTCCAACCGGGATTGGTGCGTTTGTCCGTGTTGTGTTCAAAATAACAGAAAACGTCTTACCTTGCATGCCACTTCGAAGAGTCTCTGAGTGACTGCCATGTTGTCCGACAGCTGTGTACCAACGACCAGCAGCGTGTCAAGAAGCTGAGCCAGCACCTGATTAGACTCTAAAAAAGCAATACAGAAGCCAAGATTTGGAGCGATTGGTATCCATGAAATACTGTAACAACCGTGGGAAGTTCTGTACACTTTGGAAGTCCAAACCAGTTTTGCAGCTTTCTTTCAAGAGTATGGTTAGTATTTCAAGCAATGATCCTAGAGGTGCTCTTTCAAAAGCTAAAACATTTCCACATCCAATCCACAAGTGCACTCAGGTAGGACAGACAACTGTCTTCACTGATAACTATGCCGTAAAGCAGTGGCCACCGACCCTGTTCCTGGCGATCTACCACCTTGAAGACATTAGCTCCAACCATAATTGTGCCCACCTGACCATCCATTCATAAGAAGCCTTAAGAAGTTCTTGATTAACTAAAAGAGGTGTGTTTGGTTTCGGTTGGAGATAAAACCTGCAGGGAGATAGATCTCCAGGAACCAGAGGAACCAATGGTGACCAGATACTTGCACAAAATAAAATAAATAAATATCCAAAATATATATTTTTCGTTGTGACAAGAGAGGGAGGAAAAAATCCAAAGCGAGATAACAGGTTTGGGAGCCAAGGGAGCTACACTGGCCCTGTCAATCACAGAAACATGAGCCATTTGGGAGCTCATGTATACAGAAGAGGGTGGACAGCGATTTCCACAGTGTGTGTGTTACGCTGCCCTGTGAAGCAGCAAGAGCAGCAGTTCGGAAAGATGCAGCTGACCAGCTTCATTTGTCAGTCTTCACCCTTCCTTTCACCCTGGTTCATAGGTGTCGCCTGATTGGTTAGAGCTGGCTGGGGGTGGGTGAGTAGTTGGTTAGTGGGTGGGATTATTTTCAGGTGACCAAACTAGGAAGAAAAGCGGGTGCAGATGACCAAATCAGAGGACAAAATGTAAATTTTGGGTTGAGCATGGAACATCCAGAATGCTTGCAAGTTCGTTCACAAAGAACATGATCCTAGTCCTCACTGTCCTGCAAATTTAAATGTTTTCCCTCCTCTAACACACCCAGTTCAACTCTTGCAGAGCTGTTAATTAGCTGATTAGTCAAAATGGGTGTGTTGCCCCAGAACCAGGGTTGGGAACTTGCGCACTAAAGTATTTAAGCCTCTGCCAATAACGTCTGATCCCTCCACAAAATTAAGAGTCGTTCGTCGGCTTCTACTGTTTAGCAGGTTCTTGAGTGTATCCTTGAAACACTAGATGTACACACATGCAGTCCATCGAGAGTGTGCGCATGGTTTGGGGAGGAAACCCATGTGGCCACAGGAAGAAAATATCCGAACCTCCCCACAGGCTGTAACCTGAGCTTGCACATTGAAAGCTTTCACTGAGAGCAAACAATGATTCTGTTCTTGAAGGAAAGTGGCCTGGTCACTGAAACTTCATGGTGATTAGTGTGGAATGTGGCAAGAAGCCTGACATCTTTTACTCAGAGACCTGGGAGAGGATTAATTCCCACTCATTGTCTATATACTGTCTATATACACAGGAGATGATTACAAGTGGGGAAAAGGTGGCTCTGTTATTGTTTTTCAGGCATGGTCTGGATTCACTTGTTCCTGAAGGAAGAGTTACTGCACATCAATGTGAAGTTCTTCTGATCACCTTTACCCTGTTATTAAACATTTCCTGATGGAAGTGGTTTCTTGCAAGATGACCTCACCCCTCTCCTATCTCCAGGGCATGAGAGCTCAATGGATGCTTTGATGAGGATGAAAATGGTCTTCACAGTTACCAGATCTCAGTCTTCATGCTGACGTGTTAAGACCGCGTTCTCAACAACCTCCACCATCAAAACACCAACTGAGGGGAAAATCTTTTGGGAGAATGGTTTTCATCCCTACAGTATACTCCACATGACTTGTAGAATCCACACTAATGTACATGGAAGGTGTTCTGGTGGTTATCTGGTGGCCCAAAAACATCTACTCACTTGATTGGTGTTTTTTTTCCCTTTAAAATGGCTTGAAGGTCATGATTTGTTTCCAGATTCCACACTTCCTTTTTGAAACAACAAGTCAGGGAGGTAACATATCAAAGGACTTGACTGATTTTCACACCAGCCAATGGTACTCAAAATACACCATGCCTCGCACCAAATCTAAACTCAACAGTGGCTTCATAGGTGGCTACAAGTTTATCTTGAGCTTGTTAGAGATTTCTCCATGTCGCTGAGAGCTTAAAGACTACCAGTTAACTAACGTGAGGTACAAAAATAAATGCCTATCGAGGAAAGCTTTTTAAACACCTGTCTCACACCCACGATCATGCCATGTTTTGTCCAAATGCTTGCACCAGGTCGGTCTGGGTAAGAAGCTGAAGTTTCCACACTTCACACATCATAGGAAGATCTCTGGCCAGATATGATCATCACCTCTGTGATGACAAAACATCTGGTCTTCCAGTGCCTTGAGAAGAGCATACTGAAGAAGCATATGAAAGGAAATGTGCAAAGGATCAGGAACTGGTGGAGAAAAGCCAGGACAGAGGCTGAAAGACACACTAAGACCCCATAGAGGTGGGCTGCAGAGGCTTTGCAGGACACTCATTCAATAAAGTTCGAAACCGACAAGGCACCGATTATGGGTGACCAAAGAAGAGGACCATTCATTCCACGAGCAAAGTCGGAGAGAAAGCCACCGACTAGCTGTGGATCAAAAGGGTTGATCGGTGAGCAGCTGTTGCTGGGATGCAAGTCAGGGACTGATCAACCCTGGTTGGGTCACCTGGGCAAGGGTGTCCGACAGTTGTGAGACCAAAAAACACCCAAAGACGGCAGGTCACATTACTCATGATGCGCCATAGCATCTGCACATATCCAGAAGATGTATCTCACACATCGACATATGACCGTGTTACGATAAGATTACCTTCACTGACCCCGTGGGAAATTCTCTGTTTGTGTGCCATATTTTAAACTTGCTGCTACTGTACAACGATGACCACAGTTTGTTTTTGGGGTCGTGGGACAAATGTCTTCTAGGGAACATTTGACTGGGAGCAAATTGGACGAGTACAAGATGAATCAGCGAAACTTTCACCATTTTCCCAGAAATTCTTATTTTTATAATTAAAATGCTGATATCTACTAAACATATATTTGTCTTTTTTTTTTTTTTTTAAAGATATTATCTTATTTGAGTGTCCATCACCCATACTCGTACAAACACCAATTCTGATTTCATGGCGACTACAATATGTGGCCTGTCTGTAAATTTTCTATATAGAGTTGATCCTCTCATCTACGGACACCGCATTAACGGATATCGGATGCAACGGACAAAATCCACTGATCTGAATACATAATACATTCGCCAGAATATTCAGTACGACGGACCGTGGTGTGCGTGCTACTAGTTGCTTCCAAGCGTCGGTTGAGCTGTGGTCGTTGTGAAGCTGTACTGTTTTTTCAGCGATTATTTGGTGTTTTTCACCTCATTGTTTTCTCAATGTACTTACCTATTTATGTTGGTCGTCATGCTGCTTGTCATGTGTACAGTACTTGGGTAGCACTTTTATGGACTTTAGTGCTGTTTTTCCTTGGATTTCCATTATTTTAACCCCCCCACACTAAAACACTTCACATCATCGGACTATTCAAATCGACGGACAACCTCTCCCCCAGTTAGTCCGTTAATGCGAGGATCAACTGTACTTCTATTCACAATTTTTCTATAGATGATGAAACCAATATTATGTTTCCTAATACTGGATGAAGTAAATCATTTAGTCTGCATCACTAGCAGGTGTTTAGCAAACAATGAAAATCGTAAGCAGAACCCGAATCATTGCTGAAAGGACTTACTGTCATGATTGAGCGTGTTTATGACATCATCAACAATGCAGTCAGGAGAGAACCCAGGGGTTTTGGAGAGCAGACCAAGCAGCGAGGCAATCTTCAGCCTGACTGAGTTATCCACCTCCTGTTAAACGACATATTCAGAAATCTGAAGTGAAGCATTAACAGTGATGATGGTGCAGAAGCTGAAATGACCTGATCAGTATGTAGCAGCTCAAAAATCACGTTAGACACACATCACATGCATAACTTCCCCTCGTGAATGAATTCTTACCTTATAATAGTGCTCCAGAAGAATGCGCACGACACCTTCGACGCTTTCCGCCTCCACAGGCTTGCGGGCGAAGTTTAGGAGATACTGCAGGGCATCTGTGGGGCTGGTGGCTTTGCACAGGTCAATATGCAGGGCTGCTGATTTACTAGGCTTGGTTAAACGAAGCTTCTTCGCCGGGACCTCCTCGAGAGGTTGTTGCTTGGAGGAGGAAATATTTCAGCTAAATATATGGACAACTGAATAAAGTATTGGTTCACTGACTGATCTGATACCGAGCATCAGTACTGACATAGCTTAAGATCTGTTTAAGATTAACATGTGAGGTTAACTGGACAACAAAAGCTTGAATGCATGTGATGAAAACTGATTCTATATAGATACTTTTTGTTATCAACTTTATTACAGTGATGGATATTCACACTGCCACGTTAACAAATTTATGATACAAGGAAGAATCAAAAAGTAAAGGCAATTCTTAAATTGCGAGATATCCCGGAGAGCAAAAGACAAAGCATGGAATGGAGACATCCGTCTTCTTCAGCGAGGAAAAAATTCAAAAGTCAGTCCTCCCTGAAGAAAATCACGTTAACGTTCTTTTGGGACATGAAGGTTCCTATTCTGCACATTTCCAAGCTCATGAACAAACAGTGAACAGTGCAAATTCCTGTGCATTGTGGTGAAATGAACTTAAACCTGCAACTCGCAGCAAAAGAAGAGGAACGCTGTCCAAAACAGTCTTGCTGCACCATGACAATGCACATCCTCATACAACAGCAGAGACAGTAGAGACAGTGCAACGGCACGGGTTCAAACGTCTCTGATGATGAAATAAAGGAAGCGGGGCTCACCTGGCTTCGGGAGCAGCGAAAGATTTCTTCTCTGTAGGAATACGTTGACACAAATGTGTCATCTTGTATGTGGAAAAGTCATATGTTTAATTTCTCCCAGTTCCTTCTATTAAAGCCGTTAAATGGATTTCACCTTTGCTTTTTGATTCGTCCTTGTATTTAGGGGTCCAAGCATCAAACTCAACTCAGCTCTAATGTCTTCCAATGGTGGAAATTATAGAAGTACAAGGTTATATGGCTGCAAAAAATGTTTTCAATGATCTTCATGACATAAATCTCGTCTAAGGAGGTCTAGGGGATATATTTCACAGTTGTCTACAACACAACAGGGTTAAGAAACACTGGCTTAAGAGTAATTTGCTCCTAGAGGAGAGATACAGTGGTCCTTAAGGTACTTCTGTGTAGCCTGCACATAATACACCATATTCACGATACATACTTAACTGTACAAAGTTTAAAACGACGTAGTGACCTTTCCACTCAAATACTGATTATTAAAATTGTTCTTATAATTTAACTTAAGTCACTATTCTGAATATAATATAATTAGAATTACATATCGAGTTCTATATACAAAATATGAACTATATAAAGGCTCCTCTGGGGAAAAAGCAATACTTTGTGTTTGTCACTTCTCTCAATAAAACATTCACACAAATGAGAACAGGTTTAATTTCGCTAAATCCACACACTGTGGTGTTAGCTTAGCCACACAGCTTGTATTTCCTGGGACAGTTGGTTAACTACACATTCGTCATTTCTTTATTTTTTCCTCCACTCATATTTGTTTGTTTGTTTGTTTTACCTGCACAACTTTGGAAAATTCCTCGTAAACGCGCTTTTTTAGATGAGCAGCCATTATTACAATAAACAACGCACTGGGATCAAAGCGAAGCACATTTGTCCCATATTACTCGCCGTAGCGCTAGTGTCCCCTCTGCTCCTTCCGCTTGTTCTGCTTGTTCTTCTTCTTCGTTTTCTTCTTCGTCTTCTTCTTCTATTTCTTCTGTCCTCACCGTTTGTTGTCCCGATGTCGCCGCCAAGTGTCTAAAAGCGGAAGTATTGCTTGTATATTACAATTCCTTTGAAATTCATTCATTTTTTTAAAATATCCAAAAAGTCACAAGCCGAAACCAGATCACGTTCTTGTCGCCCATAAAATATAAACAATAGACAACAGACACCCTTAACGTCATTTAAATTCCATGTCTTAGTGATGTGTCGGTCAAAAACGAGTCGACTCATCCAATCGGCTCTTTCTAGTCAACTCCAAGAGCCGACTCCGATATACAAGCTGTGTTTTGTCCATTTGTCCTTTTATTTTTTTTATTTGTAAGTACAGTGTCATTACTCAGGCAGTGTAATGCAGTTTAAAAAGCTTCCATATAACTCATCTGAGCGTCTCAGCGTCTTGAGAGAATGACGAGTCGGTTCTTATGGACGAGTCACTTGAAGACGTGTCACATTATAACTATTTACTTACCTCTTATAAAGACGTGAAAGAAAAAAATAACCATTTTATCTCATGTATTTAGTCGATGTGAGTGGTTCCAAAAAATTATTGTGACCAAAATAGTGTTAAACAATATAAACAACAGGTTGGGGAGGGGGGAAGCATAAAAATGTAAACAT
Organism: Chrysichthys cranchii; assembly: GCA_030068335.1. Taxonomy (NCBI): domain Eukaryota; kingdom Metazoa; phylum Chordata; class Actinopteri; order Siluriformes; family Claroteidae; genus Chrysichthys; species Chrysichthys cranchii. The sequence continues at coordinate 15,884,320 of JAQMCW010000036.1, read as the reverse complement.
TGTCCAAACCCAGGTTGGTAAATGTCGATCAAATGCACAGAACAATATGCTAAAGCACTAAGCACACCATCAATGATGATCTGAAACTGGCGACTTCTGATATCTGTGATAAAGTACACAATAATTACATTTATTTTAAAATGTGAGCTATAAGAAACGATGATCCATCCAGTACTGCTCCTCATTTTTTTTTTAATAAAAGGTGTTAAAATCCTTTTTGCAGGTTAAATATGTTAAAAAGAGAGTAAATCTAGTCATTATAAATGTATCAGAGTGTTAAGTGAAATAAACTTGATGAATTCTTGAAAACGATGGGGTGGTTTAATTTTCTCTAACTGCAACTCTGACGCTAGTCCCTGTATTTCAAATGATGTGTACAGAGGGGACCAAAACACATATACTGCACACACTTCAACAGTGGTTATCTATGCTCTTTTTTTTAAATAAAAATCCAAACTAAATTATGGCATCAGTGTGTAGACGTGAGTGCAGTGTGTGGAGTGTGGGGAGACGTGTACACAGTGATGCATCATTTATGCAAGTATTTTTCCTGTTGAAGTGTGTATACATTTCTTTGGGACCCTCTGTATTAATGCACCATGCATTACTTTTTGCAACAAACTTGAAAATGCGTTGACATTCAACACTGAACGTTAACTCTGATGGGGTGAAATTTTCCGTAAAAAGTTTATTTTACATTTTTGCAAGCATTAAGTAACAGCATGAATTCGCTTGTCTCATGAATGGTCCTCAATTTTAATTGTACCTAGAAACGGGGGGGATATACAAAGTGTCATTCATTAATAATAAAAGATTTGTGTTCATAGGCAGTAGTGGAGTAAAACAATTCACATCGGCAGCCATGGCTTGCGTGCCATACTAGGAAGTCTGCAAAAGAACATTTTAGAGAGCGCATTAAGATCACACAATGTAATGGGCTGGTACAAACTAGAGTAAATATTAAACAAGGGTGGCTACAGGTGCCAACAAAGATCCTGAATGAGCCCTGTATGACATGTCTGCAATCGAGGTGGGTCTCGTAGACTAATAGATAAGACACTGCTCTTATCTGAAGTGTTTGTAGGTGGATTCTGTACAGAGTCATGACCTCTGTACACCACTATTTAAATCCATTCCACTGACACTTACGAGGCCAGAACCACAATTAATCAATCACCACCATGTAAAAGTCAGCTTATAGAAGAAATCATGGCTCTTAAACAGAAAGGCTTTCTCTGTGCTGTGTGGTTTAATGCTCACTTTATAACCTTTTGCCTCCATGTCCATTTTTATGCAATCCAGAAGATCCTCCACGCTAGCTTGAGCGTTCCAGGGGCCAAAACTCACGATGGATTCCTTTCTCGCGTCAAGGCTGGCCAAAGCATCGCTGTACCTCGCCAGGTCATCCTCTGTCTTTAGGACGCACATGATTATTGTGGAGTATCGCGAGGCCATGGCTTCTGCTCTGCCCACCCTGATGAGGACTTCCAGGTTCTCGTGGTAGTTGGGCACATGGGACAGAAACTGCTGCCGTCCGACCTTCTCGCCGAAAAACTGCGGTGACTCCTCCAGGAGTTTCACCAGGGGTTTTATATCGTAATACACCGCCTCCTTGTGAACCCCCAGCAAATTTTTAGTAGGAAGCTCCTCCGAACGGAGGTACTCAAGAATCGCCCCAAAGTGTGCCCCGTTGCGGTCTATGAAACAGCGACCCTCAGCATCCCTTACAAGTTTGGCGGGCACGCCGAACATCTCGGCCAACTTGGAGTTGGGGAATTTGCGCAGGGTCACCAGAGTGGTGGTATATATCTGACCGCCGACGTTCAGTTGCACAACAGAGCACTGTGGAGAACAGAGAAAACATGGGTTTAAAGGCTTGTCTAGAGTGCTTAGTTTTGTCAAAAGAAGACCAAGCTCAGTGATTAAGGCTCCGTCTCAGTGACTGGAATTTTAAGCCCTTGAAGGAAATCCGAAGACATAACGTTGGACTCTTTCACGAGACCCACAACCATCGCTAAGGATTCCAACAGGGTCTCTGAGGCTTTCTTGGGATTTTACCTGAATTACCTTCCAATTTTGTCGCATCAGTTGTGTGGAGTATGAAACAAAAACTCAAATGACTTGAATGTGTAAACACTTAAACATTCACTGTGCAATGAGAACTGATCTAACTGTATCATCCATCCATCCATCCATCCATCCATTAAGGGTTGTGGAGAAGCTGGAGCCAATCCCAGCTGACTTTGGGCAAGAGGCGGAGTAACACCCTGAACAGGTCGCTCACCTTTTTGCAGGAAAAACACCAAGACAACCAACCATTCACACTCAAATTCACACCCATGCGAAGTTTAGTGCAGCCCACTGACCTAATCTGAATGTCTTTGCACTGTGGGAGGAAACCAGAGCACTAGGAGCAAACCCACACAGGAATGGGAAAAACATGCAAACCCAAAATACTCAAAATTAGATCTCAAAATCAAAATCTTCTTGCTATGAGACGTCAGTGCTAACCCCTGCACCACCGTGCCACCCCTAACTGCATCAATAACTGAAAAAATACCTGTTAAATGGATCCCAGCTGCTTAAACTGACGGTCTGTTCGAATGGCACTCATGAACGATCTGCATTTCATAATGACAATGTAAACACAGGATTCAATTGCTCTTGTGTAGCTATAGTCGTAACCCACTGTTACTAGGCAACTGGGAAAACTTGACTGCATAATGACTAATAGAGCTCATGAAGTCGTTGTTGTTATCAAAAGTTTTGCTGTGCCATGTCTCGAACTGCAAACTATCAGAAAACGTTTGCTTATGAAGCTGTGACGATCATGATGACTTGTCGACTACACAGGGCCAAACCTGTCTGGGTTACGCTTGCCTGATGAGCCTGATAGAGGATTTCTTTCTCGTAGTAAACATGTGGAAATATTTGAACCACCAGGTGAACCACCGAAATACCTGCATGCCTCATTTGTTTCCTAATAAAGTACTCGGTTACATGCCTTGGTAACATCACTAGGAACAGACTGAGATTCTGCATGCTCGGATTCGGCCCTATGCCTTCTCCAGTCTTCATCCTTTACCACGTCAGTGTTATCTTCAGCTCTGTGACTCTACGGTAACAACGCGACGATCCAGTTTTAGAATACGTGAAACCTTCCAGGTGCATGACACCGCCAAAGAAGTGCTGGTGGCGCGTTTTTGCAGCAAGAGCTAAAACTATCTTTTGAATCGAGTTGAATTTCAACAGGGTGGGATTTTCATGAAAATATGGTAAATATGATGAAAACTTGGTACACATAAAACACTGTTCTGAGTTTAAAAATCAATCAATAAATAAATACATGAATGAATTAAGAACCAGCCTTTTTCTGTATTGATTGTATGGATCATGTTATTAACCCTTACTCATGACTATCTTTAGTGATAAACACTTCATTGGGATTATTTCTAGTACTACACCACAGGAAGGATGATTATTGCCGTTGGTAGTAATATCGAACACTAAACTAGCGCGAGACTGTTACTGATACTGTGGTTGCTGCATTTAGCCAAACGGTTAGTTTTCACACTTCAAGTAGGGTTGTGCGTATTACGCTAATCGCTGGCCACTAATCTGTACTCCAGTTTCCGTGTTTTTGTTGTAGCCTTTGATATTCCCGTTTCTGACACTCTCTTGTCTCCCTCACACCAGCCACGATTCGTTCCGGAGACATGCTTTTCATCCAAAGTTCTCGTATATCAAAGCGGGTTTCCCCATAAGAAATAATGGAAGCTGAGATAATTCGTTCCACAACCCAGAAATATTTATATAAAATAAATTATTAATACAAAATATAAAGTAAAAATACATAAAACAAAATAACCAGCATTTTAGCCTTGAAAAGAATGGTGGCTGGTGTGAGGGAGACGAAAGAGCGTCAGAA
>JAQMCW010000036.1:15860405-15876826 GCA_030068335.1 Chrysichthys cranchii | reverse complement strand
TAAATTAAAAAAAAAAAAAAAAAAACTTGAATAAAAATTCAGTTAATCAACTTTTCTTGGACCTAAAATGCAGATCAGCCAAGACAAGGATCTTTGACTATACAATGCCTTTCTACAGCTTCATAACAACCGCCTTGCTGAATCTCTCACTGCCAGTTTGAATCAAGTGCCTTTTTGCCCATTTTTCAAAAGATAAATGTGTCACACACGTACTATTTTAAACCAGAAGTCTATTTGTAATTGCTGAATTTCATAAGTGAGATTTAAGCATGCACAATGCTTCCCTGCTAGATAGAGCCTTCCACTGTTTACTAGCCTAACCGCTCCAGTGCAAAGTAAAGCCATCATGGCTGAGTGACTGCATGTGAGGCAAGAGAAAAATGTGTACACTTGTTCTTTTTCCTTTCCAAAAACTCGTCCTTTAGTGTTGGACATCAGTGTCACATTTGGCTACACAGCTGCATAACTTTAAACTGTGAATGAGAACATCTCATCCCTCACTCACCTTGGCGGAGCAGGACGTGGCGGACAGCGGTGTCCACGTAGTAGTTGACGGGGTCTCCACTGTGGATCATCAGGCCGTCCACAAACTTCATGGACTTGGCCCTCTGACCCCTGAGCTTGCCGGACACGACCACCTCGCAGCCCTTGGCTCCGCTCTCCATGATGAAGCGGAGAACGCCATAGCAGGCCCTGAGGACAAAGCGATTCAAATCAGTCAGTCAGCCATGCTAATCAAGATCAACTGCTGCAAGCCACTCAATCAGAACGACGCCATCCTACATATACGTTTTAAATATATATAAAAAACTCTTCTCAGACAAATGCCTCGATGTCTTCAACCGAAAGGAACACGCCACTCTGAGGAACTCAAGTCGGGGCACAGAACGTGACCACGAACTCAGAATCCAGAGAGACGGCCTGCGTCCCGTTCCGACTCGTCATCGTATCATCACTGAAGAAGTCCCACAGAAAACTTTCCATAAAAATTTGAGTGTTCTTGTGGTGCGTTAAAAGCAGCATGAGGTGCTGAAGGGAGTGGATGGTAGCTTGCGGTGCAGATTTTGAGAATGCTAAAGGACCTCATGCAACTTTTAAGGGCTACACGGAGCGGGTGAAGTTTTGGCATGCCACGTCTGGGATCCTAAACTGTATCTACACGCCACGCTGCAGGCTGATCTCCAAAGTGTGAAAGCACTGGCGAATGTTTAGGCTGCGAGTTGTGGTGTATGTGCCAATTAATTCACCTAAACATCCTTCACAGGGACAGTCAAATCATGCCCCGGCTAAGGCGTCGAGTGCAACAGGCAGTGCAACTCGGACTCACAAGCCATGTGTAACCCTTGCATCAAGGTGCGCTGCACTCCTGGGAAAAGCAACCATCTTTAATAGTTTAAAAGTGCACGCAGAATGAAAACTTCACTTTTGTGAAAGTCAGTGAGAAGCAGGGTTTTTTTTGTCCACAATGCAACGACGAATAAAACAATTCTAATATCCTGGATACAAACGATTGTATGTGACACATACTGAGTGAGAATGGCGTCTTAAGTATCAGCATATATAACGACTTGCCTGCGGACAGCCAGACCTCCGAGCAGCTTGTAGCGCAGAGATTCGGCCTGAGCGATGGCACACAAACCCCTGGTGGCAACCTTCTCAGCATAGAGCTGAAACAAAGATAGCAGTTTAGTATGAGCACCTGAGAAACACACTCACATGAAACGACCACCATGATAAACCACTCTTACCTCCACGCTGCCTTCTGGGAACCCGAACCTCTTCTGAACGACAGCAGTCAGTTCCCTAATGCGGCGGCCTTTCTCTCCCAGGACGTTCTGAGTTCTACGAAAACGGGGTGGTTATTTTCCAATTCATTTCTTTATCAGAATGCGAAATTTTTCTGCTACACTAACAAGACTACAGAACGACCCTAACCCAAGTACATGAAGCACAAGTCAAGCATTACCTGGTGGCGAGAATGATGATCTCTGTCCTTGTTGGAGTGACCCGGACCTCCACACCGGAGTACCCATCCTCGGCAAGCTCTCGGGTCAGGAACTCGTTCAGCTCGGCTTTGAAGATGCCGTCTGAGACAAACTAGGGAAGGAAGCACAAACGTTAGGAAACACCTCAAGAACACGATCGCCTTAAGTGAGACAGGCTACCTAAATGACTGACGAGGGAGTGGTGAGTTATCGCAGCCATGAAGGTGGAGGGGAGAACTGAACGTTAGCCCCTTTGGCTGATGTATGAGCAACGTGCTCTTAGGCAAACTCGGGGAATCGTGTCCGATCCATCACATATCCCCTACAAGGAATATAAGCTATTGCTCTCTGGTCATCGGTCGCAAACAGAACTGCTTTAAAAGCTCATCTGTACCGACCTCCATCAAATTTTTAAACGGTTCCCCAGGAGGCCGCAGAATTGCACAACACAACCTGGTCCTTTCTGTTAGGGATACATGCGATGTGCAAGGTGTCTTCAGTCACTATGAGCGTTACGTACTATGCATTCTCCCTTCAGGAGCGTGCAATGTGTGTTGTTACTATTTAGGCTAAGAGTTTGTGTATTGTAATGAATGCCTCCGTTTTGTACATATTACACATTTCCCCCTTCTCTTAAATTAACTGTGCAGCGCAGCACTTTGAGTACAGTATACACTTTATTGACCCCAGAGTGAAATAAAGTATATACCATATGGTAATTTCCCACAAATCTCAATCTGATGCAAGTCTAATGTGACTAATATTAATCAGATCAGACTTGACATTTTAAAATGGCACCTCATGAAGTTCACTAAAAACGGCTCTTATTTGGCATGACATTACCACCATTTATATAAAAACAATAAAAAAGTGAGGTTTGATTAATAACTAGAACTGTAATTGACACATACAGTGGTACCTTGACTTACGAGCGCTACTAACAAGTTTGAGATACGAGCCATCTCTCGGATGATTTTTTTTTGCCCTTCGTTGAGACCTAAAATTCATGTTTCAAGCCAGCTTCAGATACTGCACCACTAACTGGCGCTAGTTGGTCTGAAGAAAGTGAGAGTGAAGGACAATGCTGAGAAGAAGCGGATGGTGCGCATTGAATTAAAGAAAAAATTATCGAAAAACATGACCAAAGTGTGCGTGTAGTCGACTTTGGCGAAGCAGTACGAGCGTAGCACTTCTACGATCTGCACCATACTGAAGCAGGAGTCGTCGACAAAGGCTACAATGCCAGCCAAGGGCATTAAAAGAATTTTCTTACTTTCAGACTTTATTCAAAAGAAAAACCCAGAAAAAGTTGCACCTGGGCGTGCGACGGCGCTATTTAATGACACGTGCCCTAACGCATTTCAGAAACATTCTGAAAGGGAGGATGAAACACACCTCATTGGACAGGTGTTGATCGAAAACCCCTGCAGATGAAAGTGAGGAAAGCGTAGTGAAAAGCGCAAAAATCAGCGAATAAGACTCAGTTAGGCCTTTCTCCTCCACCTCCATCAGCATCTTCTGGTCGTCTGATCTCCAAGGTAAATGCTGTACGTTATACTTAATAAAACCAGTTTATTGCTGTACACTCTATCGGATTGTGTTTTGATACAATATTCGTTATTTATAAGTACATTCTTCTTATTTAAAAACACAGAACAAAAAAAATTGCCGTGTTTCGGGGGACGGCCGGGAACGGAATAAAGGCATTTCAGTTCATTTCAAAGGAGAAAACTGGTTTGACATACGAATAATCCGAGTGACGAGCTCCATCACGGAACGAATTAAACTCATAAGTCAAGCTATCCCGTATATCCTCCTGAGACCCGAAGTTTAACGGTGTGTGCCTTGTCCTTTCTCCTCACTGTTTCTCTTTTTTCACAACTCATAACTATCCAACTTGATCACTGTCTCCAAACAGGAAGAAGTTTGGCAAAAGAGTAATACCCAATGGTCTTCATATGAGGATCTTACAAGAAAATACACACAATGTAGTTTGGGGGGTAATGTGATGTCCTCTCTCGAGGACATTGGGGTCTCCGGAGGAGATATACACAGTCAGCAGGCTCTGAAGAGAAGTGGTGTAGCTGGGGCAGTCCTGTACATGCAGCTTGTCCCGACCTCACTGTCCTCATCACGAGTCCTCACTTATTAAACCTTAAGATGGAGTTTGTTCTGACTGAAACCTGAATAGCTTCCTGCTTCCTCGACAAGTGCATTATAAAGACTGGATAATAAACAGCCACACAGCTGTAATAACTCGTCATCTTATAGGGTTTATGCATTAATTAACTGACTGACTTTGGACTTAAATAAATATTTATTCCAGTCACTCCGAGATGTTTAGGGTTTGTGCAGTGTTCCAGCTCAGGGGGAACAAACACACTGGTGGCTGTTCGTAGCTGCGACGCCGGGGGATGGTTATCAATTAGCCCCTTAGCTAGCTGGTCATAAAGTTCACAGCTGAAGAAAACCAAGACCCAAACGTCAAGAGTTCAAAACTACAGAATTAATGCACACACGAGTATAAACTAGGCGCCAGTTCTCAGGCTGATTTCAGTGAGCGCCTGAGAGACATCAGCTCCTGCCATGTTTCACTTCAGAGCCACAGTGAGCCGCATCCAAGTCAATCCGGTTATAAAATTAAAATAAAATAACTTTCTTGAGGCGAACAAGTATAACTAAGCACCAGTTCAATCTTTTAAAATCACCATTACGGCGAATAAACCCTAACTTTGAGGGGTAATCGGATAAAAAGCTCGCTAACCTTTCTCTTCTTAGAAATTTGCACCGCCATCTTGCCGAAGGCCGCAGACAGGAAAGGAATGTTGACCAAAGCGGAAGTCAATTTATACTAACATTGTGCTTCCGCTTGACGTGTAGAGATGGGAGTTGTAGTTTTCTGGGTAATTTCCGTTCAATGAAGGGCTATCATGAGACAAAGTTACTCAAAGGAATAAATAAATATCTAACGAGCTAAATAAATAAATAGATAGATAGATAGATAGATAGATAGATAGATAGATAGATAGATAGATAGATAGATAAGAACGGTGTTATGTTTTCTTTTCTTTCCTTTTTATTTCTTTTCCAGAACAAATCGAATAAACAATATGCAATATACAGTTAGATGGGGAAAAAAATTGCTATGGGTTTTATAGGCTTACTGGTGTTTACTTAACAGTAATAGTACTTAATAATTCTAACACAAATGTTCATTAGGATTCAGTGCTAATCATGTGACATGTCATCACCTGGGTTTTAAATAATATGCAAATTGTTTATGTTTTTGGTGGTAAAATTTGTGCACGCCATCCATCAGATAGCAAATTTTCATTCAAATCTGATTTAATTTAAAAGATAATAGATTTGTCGAGGCTTTAAAGGCAATTCTGCCTGAATAAATCTATTATCTTTTTAATTTTGTAAAAAAAAAAAAATGTAAATGAAGACTACATGACGACATCATTTCAGGAGTATTACCTACATGAGCTGCAGTTTATCCTTAATATATTTTTTTAATTGTGTACAGTAGAATGATTTATTATTATTATTATTATTATTATTATTATTATTATTATTATTATTATTATTATTATATAATTGACACAATATATTATGCACCACTGAAAGTAGGTGTACCATTAATTTGACAATATGGACTAGATGCATGATCGCTAATTAGCATAATAACATGTTACTATAAGATAGTATAGGATAATGTCCTATAAGTATAGGACAATCAAGCAAAATGAAATACTTCGCATGTAACATCTGTACAACTGTTTTTTTCTACAGGTGTACCAACGTGAACTATTTGGCCTGAATGCCAAGCGTTATGTCTGGAGGAACCAGGCACTGGTCATCACCTGGTTATTACCATCCCTACAGTGAAGCATGGTGGTAGCAGCATCATGCTGTGGGGTTGTTTTTCAGCAGTAGGAACTGGGAGACTAGTCAGGGTCGAGGGAAAGATGAATGCAATGTACAGAGACATCCTTGATGATAACCTGCTTCAGAGTGCTCTGGGGCGAAGGTTCATCTTCCAACAGGACAACAACCCTAAGCCCACACAGCCAAGATAACAAAGCAGTGGCTTCAGGACAACCCTGTGAATGTCCTTGAGCGGCCCAGCCAAAACCCGATTGAACATCTCAGGAGATATCTGAAAATGGCTGTGCACTGAGACTCCCCATCCAACCTGGTGGCGCTTGAGAGCTTCTGCAAAGAAGAATGTGGGAACTGCCCAAAAATAGGTGTGCCAAGTTTGTAGCATCATACTCAAAAATACTTGAGGCTGTACTTGCTGCCAAAGGTGCTTCAACAAAGTACTGAGCAAACGTTGTGAATACATATGTAAATGTTTTATTTATGGTTTTTATTTGTAATAAATTTGCAAAAGTTTCAAACAAACTTGTTTCACTTTGCCATCATGGGGTATTGTATGTAAAATTCTGAGGTAAAAGATGAATTTAATCTATCTGGGAATAAGGCTGTAATGTAGGATATTGTGGGAAAAGTGGAGCGCTGTGAATATTTTCCGGATGTACTGTAGATAAAGGGCTTAGGTCACTACCAGTCTACTGGGGGAGTGGCACAAAGGCAGGAAATGCCAGCAGACTGAACAAACTGAAAACCCAGACAGGTTATCTGGACCAACCTAGACTCCCTTGAATTGATTATTAAGAAGATGCTCAGTAAGCTGTTGCTCATCCTGAACGATGCATCTCGTACTTGTCATAACTAACCAGTCAGCAGCGCACTTTCAGCTCCAGACTGATGCTGCAGCAAAGAGTGGTGACACTTTCATTCTTGCTACTATCAGTCTTTATACCTCATCCGCCAGGTGTTTTCTATGATTCGAGGCACACAGACACACCTGCATAAAATTTACTCTAGCACAACACCACCTTTATACTTTGCACATTATCTACCTACCTCAGATAGTATACATTTATACTCTGTTTACATTTATTCTTTGCACATTAACTGCCTACATCAGACTGTCTATGTTTAAATTTACTGTTCTGGTTTTGATTATACTTATTAATTCACCGTCACGTTATTATCTGTGCACTTTACTTGACTTGATACTTCATTCCACACAACACTGGATGCATCTACATTACTTATTGACTTACAGGTAAGTGAGTCATGTGTAATGTCTGTAATTGTCTGCTGCAGGGACAAAACAATTTCCCTCATGCATTGTTATTAAAAATGATGTTAAAGTTGTTACACAAATAGTACTGTTTATTATTCAGCCACGATGTCATAATCTTCATCCACACTAATAATTTTACACTTTTCTGCATAGTTCAGGTAAATAATTTGAACAGTTTACAGATAGCAAAGAGACACACATTGACGGTTGTTGTTTAGAATAGAGACATTACAATGGGAAATCATTCTGAACACTTATTACAAAACACAACAAGCTGCTACATGAAATACAGGCACATTTCTTATAGTTTGAGCATGGTTAATAAAATAACAATTTTGGCAATGTACACATTTACAGTAATTCAGCCCAAATAAGATTAGGGTTTGCCAGTGGCGAACAAACCACAGGTTCATCAAATGGACACATGAGTTCGGTCCTCTGGCAGACACCACTGGTATTGGTGTAGCCTATTTCCGTGTCATTAATAGCATACACTCCAACAGACCCATCCTCAAAGCCAATATACACACACAACTTTTCGGATAGCGTTAGAGCAGTAGCATTCTTACACAGATAGAATTTGCCCACTGTCTTCCCATCTGTCACCTGTATGATAACCAAGATCTGCTTGGTATGGAGGTCACAAGAGTCATTTTGACAGCTCACTGATGGGCTGCAGATATATACTGCATATTTACCCAAAATGTCCACAAATCGTTGGCAAACTGGTCCCTCAGCATTCAAAGAGCACAGTTTACCTTGGCAAACGTCCAAGACGTTTATCTTGGATCCGGCTACAGAAATGATGCCATAACATCCATCTGACGAGAGCTTAAATAACTGTAGGGGATACTCAAACCCCTCTGAAAACAGGAACTGGCGGCAAACCGTCTCTTCTGTTAATCTCCATGAGTACAAAGCTCCTGAATTGGTAATCACAATTACATAGTCTGGATAGTCTGACAGCGTTTGGAAGGCAGCAACATCTTGCCATTCAGAACAGGAGAACTGTTTGCTGACATAACCAGACCAGAGACTGACAGCAACAAGAGCCCCCTTATTAATGCCCAGGAGGAAAGTACTTTCTGGGGTAATGACTGCATCCCTGAGATTATGGTGGATGGTACAAACTACATGTCCACTGCATAACTTCCAGACTTTTGATGGACCTGTTTCTGACAGTGACACTGCACAATTACCTTTTGGAGTTATTAGTATGCGAGATGCTTGGCTGCCATGGATTCGGTGAATGTTCTCATGCGTACTTGCGTTCCAAACATAGATATCACCGGAAGCAATGGTGATCAGGTAAACACCGTCTGCTGAAAGAGTCAAGCTCTCTACAGAACCATGGTGACGCATGTGGCCTTCCACTTTCCCACCCAACAATGTCCACTCCCACACCAGCTCAGACCCATCTGTAGTGTAAAAGTGCTCCTCATCTGGTTCCACGATGACGTTCACCACTTTCCCACCAGATTTCGGAGTGGAGGCTGCTAGTGAAATAAGCTCCATATCCCAACATACAATGCCCGTGCTTGTCACTGCTGTGAGGTACATATCCCTGAACTTTAGAAGTTTGAAAGCTGGGCTGCTTCTAATGTCAAGGTTTAACAAACATCGCCCAGAGACCCAATTCCAGACCAAAAGAAATGGGCAATTTTCCAACAAAGCAATGACAAAGTGTGCATCAGGATCCAGAATTGCTTGCACAAATGTTTTACCTCTAGGTGCATTTAATTGCTCTTCGGCAGCTAACAAGTGTCCTTGAATGATTTGAATCTGATGTCTTTTACAGATAAGAAGGTTGTTTTCTGTGTGGTCTATATTTAACACCTCTTTCTTGTTGCAGCTCCACCTCATTGTAATAAATACAGGCTTAGTAATGTTCTTGAGGTCCCATACAAACACACTTCCTGTGCAGTCAATACACGTTATTGTCGCTTCATTCTTGTGAAGGAGGTCATACAAAGCTATGCCCAAACAACAAATAAAGGAGGCTAAAATATTACCACTATGGGAGTCAAATATACTGACAGTACCCTTGCTCTGTCCACAATAAATCAAGTGACCATCACAAGAAGACATGCATGTAATACCGGAGGAGCATCGGATTGGAGCCATTTCCTTTCCCTCAGCAAAGACACTGACAGAATTGCTTTCCTTTGAGAATACAAATATCTTGCCACAGGCTATCAATACTCCCTTAACGCCCTTTTGTTTTTGTTCTGTGTGTTGGATTTGAAGTTGCTGGAGGTACAATGGAGCATTCATGTCCAATGATAAGAGGTTGCCACTCTCTGTGGAGAGAATAAATACATTTGCAGAACATCTGACATCTGTAATCTGTAGTTCAGAAGACTGGGGGATTTTGTAACCTTCTGAATCACAACCATTCCAGACCCAGGTAGAACCATTGTTCTGAATTACTAGCACATAGCCAGACTGAGAAACAGCTGCTCTTGTAATTGGAGATACTTCTACTGCTGGTGGTGCCCAATGTGTGGCAGGCACTGAGGGTGTGGGACATAATACCATATTTACTCCAAGACTTCCCACTGTACTATCATGTTCTGCCTGGTTGAGAGATTCCTTTAATTCAGGAAGAACCTGCAAAAAAGGTGAGAGTTTGGCCTGCAATACCAAAGCCAAGTCAGCAGAGCGGCTGTTTAGCAAACAGGTTGAACTTTTCAGTATTGAAATTAGGAGCCTGAGTTCCCTGGAAAATGCGAGTTGAGATGTCTTCTCTAGCCAGAATACCAACTCATCTACTAACCTTTCACAGAATGTTGCATGAAGGAACTCTTGTGACATTATCACTTTAACAAGCTCTTTAATATTTCCACTCTTCAGCAAGTGGAGAGGCAGTTCCTGCAATTTCCTTAGATTTGGATGTACGCACTCAGATGAACCACATGTCACAATGGACATGAAGGGCTGAAATGTCCAAGGTTGTCCAGGAACTTGCCTGTCAACATAAATGCTTCTTGGCGTGGCATTTTGGCTAGGACTTGCAGTGATGAGCAATGGCTTAGCCATGCCGCAAGCCCACCGGCCATTAAAATAGTTTGCTATCAAAGAGTGCATTTTCTGTCGATTGTCTAAGCCCAGGTACCGCTTTTGGATGACTAGGCTAAAGTGTCTGCTGACCCAAAACAGAGTTTGTGCACCTGATATGTTTTGTGATTTCAGAAACCCCCTCAGGTCTAACAGTAACCTCTCTACCACAACCTCTGGGACTCGCAGCTTATATGGTGCATAGCCCTCCACTGGGATGAATGGTAGTAGAACCTCATCATCACAAGACAGAATATCAGTCAGTTCGGCTTCTGTCAAACCAAACCTGGACAAGGTGAGATATTCTAGACTTCTGGCGACTATTACTTTTCCATGTTTTTCCTCAAGGTGGTCTAAAAACCCACCGATATTTGTGTGAACCCCTGGGACCAAGGTGTCAGATGTGATCTCTAAATCTGAACCCCAGTCACACACCTGTCTGTAGAGCAGCTCCACATACAATGGGAGACAGCCTTTTTTAAAAGCTTGATTTACATACATCTGTTGGCCGGATGTTATCTTTCTGTTACATGCCAAAAGAAGAGTTGTCAGCATCTGGCTACAGCTATTGCTGTTTACTGGTTGTAGGTCAAAAAACTGTGAGGAACCTGGGTAATATGTCTTCACGGCAGAGAGAAACCCAGACTTTGTTGGTGTTGATGAGATTAGGAGCTTAACGTTAGAGGGTAATATCTTGGGAAGCCAGTTAAGGTCCAGTGGTCTGTGTATATCAGGTATTTGGTCAAGCCCATCTATAATGATGATTAGGCAATTTAGAGTCTCTGAACTTGTGGTTAGGAGGTTGCTGAAAGTTTCTTTCAATTGAGAGATGTCTCTGAGACAGGTGTCATACTGCTGACTGTGGCATAAAGCTATTTGCTGGCATATACCACTGAGAATTTGTTTCAAAGAGCTATTAAAGTCTACAAAGTGTGTAATAACCACAGGGTTATGGTCCTTCATCCACGTTTGAATCTGAAAGAGAAAATTATATCAATTATACTGTATGTAGGCACAGACCATACTGTGCAAAATCTACACAATTTAAACCCATATTACTGAAAAAATACCTGAGTTGCACAGTGGGCCAAAAGTACACTTTTGCCAGTACATGGCCCACCAATTAGAATAAAGGGATATTTTGTGTCTTGCTCCAAGTAAGCTCTTATGTGGCTGACTTCGGCACGCTCAATTCTGTATAGAGTGGAAAGGATGTGACACAGGTTTCTCTGTTGGGACACTGAATCGTGGATCTGATCTCTTTTCTTCATGATAGAATGGTCTATGAGACTTGAAAGATCGGAATAAAGCTGGTGGCTCAGCTCTTCAGCATAGCTTTGTTTACCATCACACTCACTGTTGTTGTTAGTGCTGGTGTATATCAGGGCCTGGTGGGTTCTAACCAGGGTTGGTAGGAAATTATCACAGAGCTGTGACAGTCGGAACAATTGAGCTTGGTGCTCTGAATGTGGTTCGTTTCCTTTCTTCCTCTGTCCAGCCTTTTTACCAGTTTTATAAACATAACAAAGGGACCTTCTGATATCAGTTCCAGACTGGCCATCCAGTGCGAAACGGAGGTCGTTCTCAAGCCCTGGAAGTATGATAAGCAAATTCAGCTGTCGTTGCATTCCAAAATACAAAAATACCATCTAGGAAAACAAAATTGCTATAGACACATGTTTACCTGACCGAAAATATTTCTGAGCATTTTCTTGGTCAATACTGCCCTCTAGAAGACATTGGGTGACAACATCGTTTAATGTCTTCCTCACTTTTGCAAGTACATCATCCCAACAATTCTTGTCAATTTTCTGCCTTCGCTAGAGCCATAAAAATGCCAAGAAATTAGCAACTTGGGTTATTAATTCATTTAAGAACTGTTTCAAGTCTCTTCCAATCACAATACATCGAAAGGCTTTTACCTGGGAATTGTATGTATGATGCTCATGTTGACTGAGCAAGCGGAACGACGGGGGTATGGTGTTCTCATCCCTTCTGTAGCATTTCTCGAGGACTTCCGAGCTCAAGCCCATCTCCTGGCAAACCTGCAACACTGTGAAGAACTCAGAAAGCTCCACCTGACCTGGTAAACATGCAGCTCCATACTGTGACCCCACCAGGCTCTGAAAATCAGAGGCAGAGCAACTTAATAGGAAGTGGGAATGTATCAAGTTTGCGTGATACCACCCTCGAGTGTTAAACATCTAACAGTGTTGGAATGAAACCCAGCTAAAATAAATGTGACTAAATAGCAGCATTCGCTAATCACGTATATCTGAGAACTGAAAGGACTTTATTGGGATTATCCCATCCAGCTCAACATAAACCAACCTACTGAATTACAGATTTATCAGAGTAGACTATTCTTGCTATGAAGTTGTGCATGAATTACTGTAACATGTGATTTTTTTCAATTAAAAAGAGATACCAAATATGGCCAAAATTACAAAAAAAATGACACCTGACCATTCCACCCATATGTGAGCCTTCTCATACTGTTGCCACAAAGCTGGAAGCACACAATTGTCAAGAATGTCTTTGTATACTGTAGAACTAAGATTTTCTTTCACTTGAACTAAAAGGCACAATACTTCCAGAATGATAGTGACCTTGTGTACAAAGCAAGGTCCGTGGAGATATGATTCACCAAGGTTGACATGGAAAAACTTGAGTAGGCTGCACACAACCTTGATCTCAACCCCAATAAACACTTCTGAGATAGACTGGAATGCAGACTGTTCACCAAGGCCTTCTAATTTGACATCAATTCCCATCTTCGCTAATGCTCCTATGGCTGACTGAGCACAAATCTCTATAGACATATTCCAACATCTAGTGGAAAGCCTTCCCTGAAGAGTGGAGGCTGTTATAACAGCAAGGGGTAAATATTTCTGTGTTAATGCCCATGTGTTTTGGAATGGGAACAATGGGTATGGGTGTGATGGTCAGGTGTTCACATACCTTTGGCCATATAATGTTTTTGGGATGCACAAGTGACAACCTTATGATTAGTGAGTATAACATGTATCTTGGATTTTGACTGTTATCAAAAGGGGAGAAGTTCTGACAAAGGTCATGTTTATACTGGAAGTCACCAATTATTCATCCATTTTTCGGTATATTGTGCCAACAAGACCAACTTTAACTGAAAAAGAACGTAATCTCATACTTTGTCAAATAAAGAGGTTATACTCAAGATGAATGAAAGAATAAACACCTAAACACATCAGCTGTCATGAAATATCTTCCAAAAATGTCTGAATAACTACCTTTTAGCTGGTAAACCATCCTACCTTATCCACAGAGTACATTTTTTTTTTAGCTCTTATTACTTGACTAGATTGATATGAATAAAGGCTAAGCAATTTTAAGTGTCAGTAATTGCATTAACGGCAATGATGCGACATCTAAGATGTCGCTGTTTCCTTTCTTACCAGTATTTACCAGCTGGGTAAGATTGTCTATTAACTTGACCTGCATGACCTGTATGTTGCTAGTTGCAGCAGAATTCACAAAACATTTGTAAGTTCTTTAAATGTTAAAATTACATGTTCATGAAATGGCTTTTGCAGTATAGCATTGAGAAAAGACATCTATGTGAATGTACATGCATAAATTGATATTAAATGATTTCACTTTTATATTGAGTTGAAAATGATAAATAAGGGCACGTTACCACAAAGAAAGGGCCCAGCGAATTCTGCCGACACTCCTCGATTAATTGCAATCGCATCTGCTGTGTTGGCCACTTATCTGGATCTGGCTCTTCATAAGGGTCAATAACCTGCACAAAAGAGCCCATCAATATTGCTAAGCCTGACTGAATCCTGAGTTTAATCTTCTATAATCATGACAACTTATCATTTACCTTATCATCGGTTTCCTTTATTTGTTTGTATTTAGCAACATATGGTGCTCAAACAATATCTATGTAGCACCACCCACAATCTGTTCGGCTTTAATAATTAATACGCATGAATGACTGGAGAGAATTGGACTCGAAAACAAAAAGCTTCCAGGGAAATATACAATCGACCTATTAGTTTTTCTATTTATTTATTCCTGCTTTTAGATACACACAGTTACTTCTCTTACGTTTACTCAAACAAGTACATGTCCTTGTCAAGAATTAAAACAACTCACAAGAAAATGAATTTAAATCAGGGAAAAATAAAAGCAAAAGTGCATAGAATGTACTTGCCCTGAAGTCTACTCCATGTGTACGTCTGCAGTGGTCCCTTATTTTAGGGAACACATGCTCTCTCAACACCTTCCTTTCTGTTACAGAGTCTGAAACACACATTCAGCATATAAAGAGGTCCTGATCATGTACATCTACAGACCAAACATAAACAATATAGAGCATATGCAACATAGAAATCTATTCTTTTTGGTAACATACAGCAAAAATCTGGAGCACACTATAGCTTGCAATCCATACTTTTCTACATGCTAACTTTACTTACTAGACACTAAACCAAAACATGACTAATTGACAACCAAAAAAATAAAGTGTTCATACCGTCAGGGTTGGAACACAAGTAAATTTTCACACAAGCCATTTTATATCTATTGAAGTACTGGTCCAGGAATCCATCTCAGAAAAAACCCCACAAAAATTGGAGCAGATGGATGGATCGCTCATGTTGTCATGTTACTCCCTGGACTGAAAATATGGACTGGGTAAAAGGGAGGTGCTGTTAAGTCTTAACTCTGAAGCCCCTCCTTCAATACCTGGGAATTTTGTCCTGATATTATATGAATATGAATGGACTTACTCTCACCATTCTCTTTATTAGGAAGACCTGTACATCTGCACATTCCATGCATATATCTAAGCAGCCAGTTATGTGACAGCAGCACAGTGCAAAAAAACAAAAACAAAAAAAAAACATCAAACACCCGAATTAAGTAATGAATGTTGGTATCAGAAGGGCTGGTTTGAGTATTTCAAAAACTGCTGATTACCTGGGAACTTCACACGCAACAGTCTGTGGAGTTTACACAGAATGGTCTATTTTTTTTCAGTGACCCTGACACTAAAAGTTATGACTTTGAATTTAACTAGTTCCACGTTCTACTACTTCAGAAGGCTGTACACCTTTATACATTTGATAACTACAATAATTCAATTGAATTTTATTTGTATAGCAATTTTAACAATGGACACATATGGACATTTAACAATTGTCAAAAAGCAGCTTCATAGATGTATATAAATATATAAAATATATTAGTAGTGTCGCCTCTCAGCAAGAAAGTCCTGGGTTTGATCCCTGTGGTTGACCTGGGTGCCTTTCAGTATGGAGTTTGCATGTTCTCCCTGTGCCTGTGTGGGTTTCCTCCGGGTACTCCGGTTTCCTCCCACGGTCCAAAGACATGCACAATGGGCAGATCGGCTAGTCTAAATTGCCCATAGGTGTGAGTGTTCATGGTCTGTCCTCCCAGCCAGCAAGGTGGCATCATTCCATAGCCAAAACAGCATTGCGGAAAGAATTTCTTCTTTCCACAATGCCGTCACCAGCGGAGCCAAAGTGGCATCTGACAGTGTGGTCGGTCCAGGTGAGATACAGTGGAGTTCAAAATTAGAGAAAAACCTATAATTTCCTAAATGTCAAGGTCACTACGTAGTTCTATTTGGAAATGATCCAAACAGGAGTAAAAGAGCAGTATTTTAACCATATGTCATGAGGTACATCATTTCAGAAGCACAGTATTAGAAACTTAAATGAGATATTAGAAAAAGAACACTGATCAAAATTAGAGAACAGCAATGACTGTAGCATGAAGAAAAAATACAGTATGTAAGAAAAACAGATTAACAATAATACCTGGGAGGTATCTGAAACTGTTGTCTAATTTTTTATCAGTTTTCTTTTTCAAATATCTCATTTAAGTTTCTTACACTGTGCTTCTGAATGTATGTAACTCATGACATATGGTTAAAATACTGCTCTTCTACTCCTGTTTAGATAATTTCCAAATAGGACTACGCAGTGACCATGACACCCTCATTTGGGTGACAGTGGATAGTGCCATTACAGCTAACTCACTTCTATAACTTCTATAAATAAAAATTTGAACTTCTCATTTCAAATTTGATGCTTGCTACAGGTCTCAAAATAGTTGGGACAGGGGCACGTTTACCATGGTGTAGCATCTCCTCTTCTTTTCAGAACAGTTTGAAGACGTCTGGGCATCGAGGTTATGAGTTTCTG
>JAQMCW010000036.1:15849207-15860305 GCA_030068335.1 Chrysichthys cranchii | reverse complement strand
AGTGTTTGTCGGTGCTGTGCCGCGGCACACAGGTTGAAAAACACTGCTCTAGGCAGCACTTTCTGCCTTTTTTATATTTGTGTGTGTGTGTGTGTATTAAACCTCGAGTTGCGATACAACGACAACGATTACGCACTCAATTTCCAAAGATTCCCCCCCGGTTACTGTGGGCTACTGTAGCAGGGCAACCTGGCAGCTCTGGGAAAATGGACCCACTCCTTGTGCCCCCCCCGTTGTGCCGTCGTATTTTTCGAAGCAAAAATTGTGCCGTGGGTCAAAAAAGGTTGGGAAACACTGCTCTAAGACATCCCTTTTATATCTAATCGTGTTACACACCTGATATCAATTAACTTAATTAGTTGCTAGATGTTCTTCCAGCTGAAACCTTTTAAACTTTCATGCTTTTTCAGCCATTTGTTGCCCCCGTGCCGACTTTTTTGGGACCTGTAGCAGGCATCAAATTTGAAATGTGCTCATTTACTGGATAAAGGTGTACAATTTCCCAGTTTGAACATTTGTTATGTTATCTATGTTCTGTTTTGAATAAAATATTGGCTCATGTAATGTAATTTAGCATGATGGCATGTATATATTACAATGAAGATAACATACATAAACCTATAAGTAATCAGAGATCATTTTCTCATTTTTTTTATTTAACATTTGTACACAATAAATACAAATTACTTTACAGCTAATAATATGCAGAAAGAAATGTCTTGACCTGTTCTCTGATACATCCACTGCAGCAACAGTCCAATGTTATTACACCATCTTTTTCTAGCAGTGTCTTTCAAATAAAACAAAAGGCATTTTAAAATAGAATGATAAGACTTTGTGGATGAGGTTTTTCTTGCGCAAAGTAAAACTGTTAAAAGGAAACTAGGGGAAAAAAAGATAAGCCAATCTCTGAGAGGAGCCTTCTGACGGGATGGGCCTTAAACTTCAAAACAAGTTTGATAAAATTCAAAAGATCTCAATGAGATCAAGAGGAAAACAGGCTGCAACAAAAAGACAATGATATAAGGGCAGATATGTAAATTTTCTCCACTCTATTGAAAGAAAACCCAAAACATACACATATTTCCCGCATTTAAATTCTTTACAAGCACCATTCTGAAGCTGATATTATTTACTTTATTTAAGGTGACATTATTTACTGTTATTAACACCAGTAATGCTAATCTCTAGGAAACAGGTGAGTTCTTATTCCTGGAGGAAGAGAATAAATAAAAGGACTGTATTCTTTAACAAACCATTGGGGTATAAAACACTGAAGTAAAAAACAAAACAAAACAAAAACACACAAACACACACACACACATTTAGGCAGCTATGCTACACAAGGGTCCTTTGATGCGATGCAGACAAAAAAGTCTAAGATACAAAGCCTTATAGCTTTGGAAAAGTGCTGAGATACATGATATACCGATGAACGTAGGCATGTGCTGATACCTTAGGCGAAATAAAAGAGCACTGTGTTTGTTTTTTTTGTTTTTTTTATAGAAGGCAATCCCAGACCTCTGAAGGCCACAAGCTAAGATGTGATTTCGAGCAGAATGTTTCTGAGTACTTGCCTGGTCCTCAAAATTAGCTTTATGATTGCACTCAAACAAGTAAGGCTTTCTCAGACATTCTGTCAAGTTAGCATATTCTTGCCAGGCAGCAAGAGGAAGCTGGAAACATTTCAAAATGTTTATGAACTTCACAATTCTTGAAAGAAATCCTGTCAGGTTAGCTAGCTGACTAGGGCTACAATATGAATATTGTGAACATTTATGAATATAAATTCAAAACCCTATCAGAACTCCTGTGACGTTAGCTCGTATCAGCTAACCAGCGTTAGCAGTGAAAATTGTGAATATCTATTCAAAATACTCTCAGAACTGCTATCAGGTTAGCTCATATTTAGCCGGCTAACTAGCGTTAGCAGTAAAAATTGTGAATATTTATTCAAAATCCTCTCAGAACTCCTGTCAGGTTAGCTCATGTTTAGCCGGCTAACTAGCGTTAGCTGTGATTACTGTGAACTTTTAATGGATATGACTTCAAAATCCTCACAGAAATTAGTTTTTTTCAGGTTAGCCCATGTAAGCTGGCTGGCTTACAAATTATTCAAAAGTACATACAAGGTATTTATTTCTTCCTGCTCGAAGATTTCCAAACGTGGATTTAAAGAGATTCCTTCTGTGGTTTGTAATGCTAGGAGAATGCTTTTTTTCATGTGAGAGTGTGAAAAACATAGTGGACATAATCTTTTTTGTACTGTGTATATATATATATATATATGCAATAACTGAGGTCAGGCAAATGATATTGTATAAAAAGATCAATTCAGCACATGCCTAGTTAAAAACATGGTTAAACATACAGATATGGTCTAATGATTATATTAATAATAATTATAATAATATTGCAATATAAATAACAGGAATTTAGTACTTCAGAATGAAATGGGAATTGACCGTCTGATTTTGCTGATTACGATTTTTCTAGCAGAACAACACTATACACTGTATGTGATAGAAATAGAAAATAGAAAAAATAGCTGCCCCTTGTACAAAGGAAAAGCACTTAGGACGCTAATTACTATGAAATGGCCGGGACCCGTCTGCCAACACAGTCCATTAGATTGAGCCTATGCTATTGTGATGAGAGAGCAAGATAAGAATTAGGAAGAAAAAATTAAGCACTTGAAATAACGCTCGCATACTGATTGGCATCTGCAAACAGTTTAGGCCGCATGATAAAGTAACGGCCTAACGGCTCGCTCCCAGGGACGACACACGCCAAAAAATAACCCTCCATTCTCTGTCTTCCTTTTGACAACTAAATATTATTTAATACGTACAAATGGCAGTCTTCTTAAGGACAAGCTGAGAAAAGGCTAATATTGATGTAATTAGTACTGTACTCAGGATAACACGATATGGAGGAGTAACGTGTTTGGCTAAGAGGAATGACGGGAGAGGAAAACGAAAATGGAGGATCCAGCCCTCATTCTCTTGAAACTCCCTCTCACCCTTCCTACCTCGCCATTTTTCCCTTTTACACACAATCGCCTTTGTCCTCAATTTTATATTTCCAAAAGCATCCACTCAGTTACAATATATGAAGAAATGCTGCACATATTCTGAACATTCCTATGACAACAGTAATGTACTGTACTAATACAACATTAAATACGTATGGTCGGACTACACGTGGCTGAAGACGGGGCAAACTTAATCACCCACACCCACTGTACACCAAAAAAATGCCCCTGGAAATCCCTCAGTCACCTCCTGATATTGCATTTTCTGCTATTGATGAGCCTGTTGGATAGATATATGTGCAAGTTAACCAACCAGGCTTTATTACTCTTTATCATTTCTGCCATTGGTAGAGCACAACCTTGTAACTGGTAATGCCGCAATATTTTGGGTCTACAAATACAAATACAGGAATTGGTTTTGGCATGAAAGGGGTTAAAAGGCACCAAACAGTCTGTGACGCCATAAGAGGTTTTTTTCTTTCTTTCCAGGATTAGCAGGGAGAAGTCTTTGAAATGCAGTCCACCTCGTTCAGAGTGCCAGAAGGAGGGGCTTACAGGTAGCCCCACCCCTTTGAAGCCAGTAGGAGGAGTTTGAGGTCAAACGTAGATGAGTCCTCTAAAGAAAAGAGTGGAGCTGCTACACCAGAGTGATCTCTACTTCCTCGGTTTTTTCCACTTGTCTGCGGGGGTGTTGTTTTGGAGGAGGCGGAGCCGCACGGACCTAAGGAAAGAGCAGGGTTCTTTTTTTTTTTTTTAAACGTTTATAAAAAAATAACAAAACAGGCATTTTTGCATGTAAAGTAACGTCTAAAATGTTTTTCACATATCCTGCACGAGGCATCATGGAACCAAGATTAATTACATTGTGAGATTTCAGAAGAGCAGCTCATATTCTGCTCTACGCTTTTAAACGTGAAAAATAAATGGCACACTCCCAACACAGAATGCCATATAAGAAATAAGGTGTGGTTTTGGACAAAGGGGGAAAAAAAAGGAGAAAAAGTCTCCAAATTTCACAGATGGCCCAACAGATGGTGAATGTGATGCTTGATTACAGCTTCACTTATCACTATTAGTGTCTAAAGAAAATAACTAGCGTAGTTTCGCTCTATATGCCGACTTTAAACACAGAACTTGGCTAAAATGTGGAAGAGTGTTATGAGGGATTACATACAGGTCGCAGTTTTCCTGGGCCGGATCCATCAGGTGTGAATCTCGGTGGCTGGGGAAAGCCTGGGCTTTCTGGACTCAGACCAGAACTGTGATCTTCACAAAGACAAAAAGCAAAAGTTTAGAAATCTGTCAAAAGCAAGATTGCTCTTGAAACAAAAGACAGCAAGTGAAGTACACTTGAAAAGGTTTGGGATGAATGTCGTACTGTGTGGCAGGGCTTTGTGCAGGCCAGGTTGTTTGTGCTCTCCGTTGACGGACGGCGAGCGGGGCAGGTTGGGGGCGGGACTACAGGCCAGGTTGCAGGGGGGCTGATCATAGAGAGGTAAAGGAGGCAAAGATGACTGTAGTTTCACATTCGATGATACCTGTAGAACACAGCAGAAAATATGTTAACCCTTTAGAGGACACTGTTATTTATACAGTCTATGATGCAGCAGAATGATCCATTAATGTAAAGTCATGCAAAGCTGTTTTGAAAATGAAACAGATGTGGTACCATTTCTTTAAACGCTTGAGGACGGAACACGTCGACCACTTAACAAACCATGGGCATAATCTGATGACATTTTAATGACTTTTTAATGGTATTTCTGAAGTTATTGATGAGGTTGTTTCTTAGATTGTAAAGATTTAACATTATGTTATGTTATCCAGAGCGACTTACATTTTTGATCTCATTTACACAACTGAGCATTTGAGGTTAAGGACCTTGCTCAAGAGCTCAGCAGTGGTAGCTTGGCGGTGCTTGGATTTGAACTCCCAACCTTCCGATCAGTAGTCCAGTGTCTTAACCCCTGAGCTACCCCCTACAGGCTTTCTGTTGTAATCTAGACGCGAGCTAATTACGTCTAGTTTTATTTTGAATAAAAATGAATGGTATGAATGTAACACGAGAACCTTGGACTTCCTATGCTCTCTAGTGTTCTTTACAAAATAACTGGAGAAGTCATGAGCCACACAAACCTACTGAACCTAAACACATAAAATAAATCCTGACCTGAATATCGATCCAGTGTAAAGACAATATAATGATCTGTTTGGCAAAGCTGCTCCAATATACTGCCCGTTTCTTAACATTTTCCATACTATGTTCTATACATAAGTATGTGATCTGAGACCGAGCTACTGTACAGCATCTGGCAGTATATAATTAAGTTATCATTATGTCACATCATACTATTCCCTTGGCTAAATCACGTCAGTAGCTGAGTGGAAAAATAAATACCAAGACTGGTACAGTGGCAGATTAGCTCACTTTATATTTATAGTCATTAACTAGAGCGACTGGTCGATTAGAATGGAAAGGGGATTACAACACATTTTTATTAACTTAGCCACCCTTCATTTGTGGCTTCCTATCGAGATCAGATTCTAATCAGAGAAGTACTGATGACAGAGGAAGCGTCTGTCGTCTCGTTTCAGACGTGTTTTTTTTTTTTAAAGCCAACTCGGGACGACGCTAATTGTAGGAAGGAAGAGGGCACGCCTACTCTAATAAGCCCCCAGACATAAAGGGCATTGGAGACAGACAGGAAATGGGCATGCCTTGTTTATCTGGGGCATGTGTGAGTACTGTTGGAAAGGGCGTGTGTGACTGGGCAGTGTGCAAGAAAGGCAGAGAATCAGAACAGCTATCATACAAAATGGAAAATTAAGGGCCTAGACTAGAATTTACCCATATCCGTGTGAATACTGTGATTAAGCGCATTATGTATTTACATATGTATGGATGGATATTTCTTTCGAATATCAGTGTAAAAAAAAAAAAGGTACCCAAGGACGCATGGTCAGTGAGAGTAACACACTCGGTAAATAAATCATCTATCTATCCATCCATCCATCCATCCATACTGAAGCACAGCTGTCTTACCTGAGCATCCAAAGCCCAGTGTGCGTCTCCATTTTCTGCGGTCAGATCCTCCACCAGGACGGATGGAAAGACTCCCACTCGTCCATTAAACTCGCCTTCCCAGAATCCATCGTCTTCCTGATTGTCTTTATTAAGGATTCGAATGACGGCGCCCTCCGGGAACGACAGCTCATCATCCGTCTGGCCCTCGTAGTCATATATAGCCTTTGCAAAACTCACTAAAGAGAGAACGAGCCAGAGGGAAAGATCAATGAAAAGTCATTGGGTGTGACAATATAGCCATATGATGGTAATACTATGATGAGGAAACCTGAAATGTTATTGTTCATGTTGTGCTACACAAATATAGATAATAAAGTTGCGTTAAAAAGCTTCCATGAGTGTTATGGTGCTTTAAAAGTGGGGCAAAAATGTAAAAACATGATGATCAATGCTTTATGCTACATTCACACGTGAACACTTTTCTATGCGTGTGTGGTTTTCTGTGTGTGTGTGTATGTGCAACATGGGACTGGGAATTCATCAACACTGGGAAGTGACCAATAATTCTCTTAATTCTGTTCAAATTAGGTATGGAGCGGTAAAGTGACGAATCCTAACTATTGGCTCGAATGATTCCTTGTGCAAACTGAAGAAGCTTCTCACAACTTCAGTTCCTACCTGTAGTTAGTTCCCATTTACTGTTTGACCCACAAAAATGGAAGACAAACCTGCAACCATGCTTAGCTAGTGTCTAGAAAGCCATGTACGTCAAACAACCATTTATCTAGCAGTTTTTATTGGAGGATATCAAAAGACTTTAGATTACAAGAATATTTTTCATTTTTATGTTGAAAATCAAGCTCAATAGAGTTTCCATACATGACCAGGGTAGACTAAAATTAATTTTTTTCCCCTTAACTGTATCTATAAAAAAAAAAAATCCAGGAAAAATGCATATAAATTTAAAGGAACATTTATATAGGAGGGGAGAAATCCACGTGGTTCTACGACCTCCCAGGGAGCCATGGGGGACCATTTTGGATGTCCGCTGAAGTTAACAAATATGGTTCTTCACTCAATAAAGGGTTAAAGAAATACAAATGCCAAAAATGCTGCTTCTTTCTTCTATTATTCTGCTAACCAAACAACAGGCACTGCTGGCAGTTATGCCATAAATTTATCACATCGCTCTTGTTCTAGTACATATGTTTAGTGTGTACCACGTCCAAAGAAAATACTCAGTTCAACTTTGCCTCCATATTTCTGCCAATTTGTTCACTGGCAAGTCATACTATACAGCTTGTACAAGAAATAATGCCAGCACATTTACACTTTCTTGTAAATATAGACAAAAAGGAATTACTTATAGGACACAATAAGTTGAAATGCTTGTTTTTGGGACAGAAACTTACTGCTGGCATCCCCGTTGATGCTTCCCGAGGCCAGCTCAGGGTCAGTGGAGTTGCTTGACGTGTGTGAGCGCGAGTCCAAGGCAGTGAGCGACTGGAGCATGCTCAGTATGCTGTTGGAGGAGGGGAACTGCAGGTACTTCTCAGGTACATAGCCCACATGACCCGCCTTATTCCGCGCCTGCACACGACACAGACACACACATACTGACCTCGGAAAGCTCAAACTGTACTACAATCAACTGACTTTAATGTATTTTAGTTTGTACCACAGTGCTGTTAAATTATTAACTGGACACTTTATGGACAGAGTCTCAGGGAGATAACTGCAGCTCACACCAATTTGTCCTGAACTATTTTCCTGTCTCATCATGCCATGCTGTGTTTTACTCCTTACTTGAATCATTTATTCCCAAAGGGAACAACTGGTTGCTCCTAGTTACCATCAACATCGACTGAGAATAATATATATTTACTTAAAAGCAATAATGACCAAAAAAGGCATGGAATGGAGCGTGGTATGGTTCACGTTTAAACATGAAGAGTGTTTACTTTGACCCAGTCTTCCATGTCTCCATCCTCTATGACCTCTAGCACCTCGTGCTCATCGATGGTCAGCTCGTCTGGCTGAGACGCCTGAGACAGAGAGAGAAAACGAGAAAGGGAGAAGGTTATCCAGAGGTAAGAGTGTTTAAGTGTGTTTGAATGTGATCATACATAAGCATAACATCAGGAAAACCTCTGTGTTTTAATACCACTTTAAACAAATCCTTGTTGGTTACGCCTCGTGACTCGGAAATGCAAAACTGCATCTGCGTCACGCCTAGAAGTGGCTTCTTACAGCCCACAGGGAGCAGATTTTCAAAGTATGCTTTCTTTTTCCAATGAACATTATGTCGTTAAAAAGATTTCTTAGCTATTTGTACAGTTTAATTCCTTTACACAATATGTACAGACTCGTTTTGGGATTAGCTAACAAGCTGACCTGCAAAATAGCTAGGTTGCTATCTAGCCAGCATCTTGCAGCATAAAGCCTCTGTGTACACTTACAAACAGCTTTAACGATATTTTTCCTGGTCTGAAAGAGAAACTGCGTCAGATGACAATGCCCTTTGGGACTTCTACAGAGACACGATGATGTAGCCCTCCAATGGGTCATTTAACAAACTTCATTTGAGCTGATATGGTGTTGTGATGAAACCATATCATATACTGTAATGCTTTTGTAATCTTAGCACTGCAAATAGGATTGAACCAAGGCTGGAATGGAGAGGAGAGTTGACACGGGCGTGTTCAAAACCTCACTGGAACAATACCCAGAACAAAGAAGCAAATGTGCGTGGACGTGTACGAGTGTGTATATTGTGTCACCTTATAGGAGTAGAGCACTTTACAGGTGAGCGGGTAGTTCCTCAGCGTTCCTGAAGGACTAGAGCTGCTATCGTCGAATTGCTCCATGTTCTCTTCCAGTTCCTCGCCTTCGTCTCGCTCCAAGTCCACTGTGGTCTACAAAAACACAACAGGCAAGCTCATTTATAAAACCTGACTGACAAATACCTGAGGCATAAGAAGGCTGTTTACACACCTGCTGTCAACAGAGATGGAAGGTTAGCTTAGTGTGAAAATGTCAGACGGAACAAGGCCACGTCTTTATCTGGCATTGGGACGCTGCTTTTTCGGTCCCATTCCCACCCACCTGACTGGCCATGCTATTGGTCTACAGCGGATCAGGTGGCCATGATCCCGCCCCCATTGACCAAAACATTCAAGTAAATCAGAACGACTAAAAGTAAGTCAGAAGGATTAACACAGCCTGGGGACAGGATTGGTTTTTGTCACGCTTCTACAGGAGAGCTGTGACATTAATACGGAGGTCTGCTTGGAAATGCATTGGGAAAGGTTGGGGAAAACTGATCTGGGGTCAGACACAGCAGATGAAACAAACAGTCCCTGGGCATCTGTGCTAGAATTACGCTAAGTAAATACTCAAATGTTGACACGGTAAAGTAGAACCATTTACAGTATGTTCCATTTCCTGTGATACGCGAGGCAGTGCCTGGGAGTCTTATCTGTCCTTTAGAGCATTTACATCCATGTGCCACCTGGACTCTGAATGAATGAATATGCAAAGAGGCAACCTATGGGCACTGCTGTTCAAAAACGCTTCCTTTTATGGACTTAATCCTGTAACCGGATGCATTAAACAAAAGTATCATTTGCAATCAAATAACAAGAATTAACATAAACCAAATTAAAAAAAAACAACATCCAGAAAGGCTGTATACACAACAGGCATCTTCTCTATTGATGTGACACTGGCCTTTATTACCAATATGGAAAAAAAAATAGAGTAGCTCACGCAATGTGCACAATATAATGACTGAGTTCTACTTAGTATAGGTCAACTAGCCAGTATTACTATGATTAGTACAAGTAATAATAATAATAATAATAATAATAAAGATCATATATATCCTACCAATGAGGAGGCAGCTTGCCCGAGCTTTGACTTGGGAACCAAAAAATGAAAACAAGCACTAATGCAGCTAGATAGCATTTTGCCCGCTGTATGCCTGTGACATTCAGATAGCAATGAACAGTGAAACATCTGTGACTGAACATATCATTAAGATCATATTTGCTCATTCTTTTTACCCCACTGTACACCATGTTGATTTTATTCCCCCTTATTCAAGCTGTGACCTCATTAGAATTAACCAGGGTTGCCAGGCTTCAACACAATTTCCAGCCCAACTAGTTCTCAAAATCTACACAAAAGACCTGAAACTAGCCTTGGAAAGGGGAGATACGTTTACATAATATGCACCTACACTATATCTGTGAAAGATTTCATTCTGAGATTTTCTATAATAAGATATCATCGAAGGGCGGCACGGTGGTGTGGTGATTAATACTATCGCCTCTCGGCAAGAAAGTCCTGGGTTTGATCTCTGGGGTCGACCTGGGCGCATTTCTGTGTGGAGTTTGTATGTTCTCCCCGTCTCCATGTGGTTTCCTCTGGGTACTCCGGTTTCCTCCCACACTCCAAAGACATGCACAGAGGGGATTAGGCTAATTGGCGACTCTAAATTGCCTGTAGGTGTGAATGTGAGTGTGAATGGTTGTCTGTTTCTGTGTGTTGCCCTGCGGTGGATTGGCGACCTGCTCAGGGTGTAACCCCGCCTCTCGCCTGAAGTCAGCTGGGATTGGCTCCAGCTACCCTCCACGATCCTGAACAGGATTAAGTGGCAGAAGACGAATAAAGACAAATAAGATGAATAAAGAGGAATGAAGACAATATAGATGACACTCGTAAATGAACAGGGCAGTGTGATTCCTCCCTCAATGGACCAACAAAAACAAAAAAAATGTCTTGTAATATCCTCCAATAACACTCTAGGGTTAACATATGATTTGAATATCCAAGTATTTCAACTAGTGCCCTATAAAGGGTTAAACAGCACTAAATATTACTACCTACATTTGTCTGAATTTTCTTTTGCAGTCTAATTGCAATACAGTGAGCCCCCGCCTATCGTGGGGGTTATGTTCCGGCTTTATAAACCATTCCCACTCTCTTATTAACCTTTTCCACTCTCTTATAAACACGTCCTATGCTCTTAAACACTT
>JAQMCW010000036.1:15781441-15793456 GCA_030068335.1 Chrysichthys cranchii | reverse complement strand
CACACACACACACACACACACACACATACACATATATAAATATATTAAAAAAAAAAAAGCTGTAGTCAAAGCTGTGTTTTTCTTGTCGCACCCTGTCAAATGTCCCTGCAATTATCAGAGATCCTATCCTTATGAGGACATTTCCCCACCGAGATGTAAAACAAGCACACGCGCGCGCACACACACACACACGCGCGCGCGCGCGGCCAGCAGGAGACCAATCAGATCTTAGTCGAAGCTTTACCAGGCCCCCTTCCCCCTCTATTCAAAAACAAGAGTTGCTCTGTTCATCCTAGAAAACAATGTTTATTTGTGTGGACAGCTGTTTAACGGGAAAACAGTGTCACTGCCAAACCCTGAGAGGTAGAAAAAGCCTTGAACCCTGACAGGATGATTGCCTCTGCAACCTCATCCAAACCTTGTGGCAATGCATCACGTCCCATTCCTTTCACCTGGTCTCTGCTGTCTCACTTGCTGCTGAGGCACTGACGGTCAAATCGCTTTAGCAACACAGCGGCTAAAGGGTGTTAGAACGCAATAAAAAGACGCCAATCGAGCAAAACAGATACACTAGTTAGAATAAAGATAACAATGTTTTCTTAAGTATTACTGACTTACTGATACGACTAGCATATAGGAATTTGCTGTTAGCTACGTAACTTGAGTGACTGCTAGCTCGGTAACGTGACAAACTGCAGATTCTGCCAAAAATAAAGCAAAAACCTCAGGGATATCAGGTATAATTTGTCCAAAATGAACAAATATTTGAAGGCCGCATAACATATTTCTCACCACATTGATCTTATTTTAGAAACAGACGGCGAAAAACTGAAAAACTGACATGTAATGTAACTTTAACGAATTGTAGGTCTTTTGGCTCATTCTCAATATTTAGGTCAAATCAACAACACTGTTCTGGAGATTTGCACTTTTAATACTGGAATTGAACTTATCAAGTGAAATCAAGTGGAAAAACTCAAGCGCGTGATTTGTTCGCATCCTCCAGACTTGACGCCCCGAGTTCAGGGTCAAAGGCTGAACTCTCCGCGGTTCTGAAAGGAAGTTTATTACCCCTTTTCTGAATAAATAATAACGTCTCCTTTATTTTGAGCATCTGCAGCCGCTAACAATGCTCTTTAATGAGAAGAGTTATAAACAGGCTGCGTTTAATTACACCTCAAATCCACCAAACTGTCATCTGCACATGGCTTCAGCTGGCCCTCCATCTGACATTTCTGTGTTTGTGAGCCCTCATGGCAGTTACGTTTATGACTGTGCTCTATTGTGTGTGAGTGTGTGTGTGTGTGTGTGAGAACGGATGCCTGGTAGTATTTCTCTATTGCTGTGATGCCAGGTGTTGGTTCGAGATCTGAACCAGAGCCAAGATCAGCCCACTGTCATTACTGGGAGAACACAAAACACACACAATCTCCAACACGCGTTCAAGTCAGGCATTCAAACACACATAAGAGAAGACAACGTAATCGTAATCCGAAGGGTTAGTAATCCGAGGGAACATAATCTTCACGGCAGCATTTATTCTAGATGCTTTGAATTGCTTTGTACAAAGTACATCCTGGGAGTCAATTATATAATACATCACAATGTACAACAGATACAATATCGTTTTCTGGCACACTATTAAAAATGTTGGCGGTGCCCATGCATGCCGTTAAAGATAAGAGTGCCTAGGCATACAGCGTTATTGTGCTCCCCAGATAAAGTCTGCACCATTCGATAGGCGTTATTAGAACTGCTGTATTTTATGTTGGAGTCTAAGTGCGGATCAAAATAATATTATACACTGCGAGAAAACAGCCAATGCCAAATTTGGGAGTAGTCCCAGTGGTAGCGTTTATAACTTTAAGGGGTAATTCTCAGGGTCTTGTATGGTGCGTGCCTCTCATAATCAAAGTACTCATAAGAAGATTTAAAAAATTATCATTATGTAAAAAATCAAAACATATACAGTAAATCATTGATATGGTGAGGCTTTCTGCTGGTAAATGTTTATTTAATGTTTACCAAAGTGTCGTGTCTCAACACTTGATCCGTCAGTAGGTTTTCCTTCATGTGAAAGTCTTCAAGGAAGGAGGACTCTGTGCTTTTTGGGGTTCGCTACATCAAGGCAAACTGAATTTTTTTGTCTTATTAACTTCGGGAAAGAGAGAAAAGAGAGAGACGCTGGGGAGGGAATGACTGTTAATGGTTGCTATAAAGTAAATGATAGTTTTTCACGAATGTTCCCCAAACATTGTTACAAGAAATAAACTATTAAACAGCAGGATGTGTCAATCATTAAAATATTAAAAATTGCAATCATTGGCAAATTGCTGTGGTATAAGAGGAATAAAACTGTGTGCGGCATGCTGCTATAGGAAAATAAACCCCCGCACGCATTATTTTCCTATAACAGCGTGCGATTTATTCCGTAATTATTCACCGCCTGTAGGAATAAACCTTGTGCACTCTGAGCAATCACATCTAAAAGGAATAACACTGTTTGACAATTATAACAGTTCCCTAATGAGTGCGTTCGCTGACAGACACTCACATGAGCAGCATGACGAAAGGAAAATGATTACACACAAAACAGCTTCCCATCCTGAACCAAATCCAGGATATACAGTACAATGGATCCGGCCATGATTCAGGGGGACACACTCATTAATCACAGTGCTATATCATTTGTTTGCATAGATTTTGAATGATAAACGGCCTGGTTAAAGGCTTCTGGGCCTCTGAGTTTGCATTTCAAAGCTGACAAAGCTATTTTCTTATTTACTCCATCGATTCACAACTCAGAGGAGGTGATTAAACAAATGCTAATCTCTGACCTTCCCAAATCAGAGTTCACGTTCTGTAATAGAAAGCAGCTTCAAAGGCACCTTAATGTCTACTCCATTTGCCTTGATATTTCAGGACATTATTTAAAGGAGTCTTTGGCACACACCGTAAGTCATAAAAACCTATATGGCTGCAGTAAAAACTCAACAGGCTTCTACAGTGGACCCTATTGGTAGTTAATGCTAATAAAGCAGAAATCAGCTCATACGCTGTTGTGCGGTACCACCTGATGAATTCCTTATGAATCAGCTCAAAGAGGACATTGGAAAAATAATAATAATTAAAAAAAAAACAAGACATGCAGATAGATGACTGTTGAATTGAACAGGCGTCCTGTTAGAATCGTATAGGCAGAAATCTGAAACCATAAAATGACAAACACTGATCTGGCGGTTTGGTAAATTCGATAATATTGACCTGATGTTGATGAATCTTTTCACATGGCAGACAGATTCTAATGAGTGGTCTGCCATTAAAAGCCATCTGTATGCTCTTTTTTCTGTAATGTTGGAGCAACGTGTTTCAGCAATATCTCTGAATTTAAATCAAACGAGAACAAAAGCTTTAAAAATGTGATCCCAAGCATGATCTTTGTACGGAAAGCCTTTAGAGAAAATCGATATGGTCACCTACAGAGTGCCTTGTGCAGGTGAAATAGCCACAGTAGGGGTCAAACAAATGTAATTGCGTCTGATCCCCATGTTCCATTTTGGAAATTGATCAAACTTACTCACAGACACAGAAATACAGGAAAAACAGTCACACGTACTGACATACAGACAAAATAAACACCCAAGAGAAAGCACACATAAAGCAATTATGCAAACTACCACTCATATACCCGCAAAATAATGTCAACTTTCACATGAAACGATCTCAAATTCAAATCAAATACTCTCATATCCATCACTCTCACGTTTACATAAAATACTTTCACATTTACCTCTTTAACTTTCAGATCCCCTACTTTACCTCATATTTTATATAATTCGGTCAGATTCACCACTTTCACTCTTACATTTCCATAAAATACTCACATTTACCGCTTTCATTTTCAGATTCATCACTTAACATCAGAAATTTACACCAAATCCTCCAAGATTCACCTCTTTACTACTCACATTACATAAAATATTCTCACAGTAACCACTTTCGTCACACATTTACATAAAACACTCTCACATTCAACACTTTACCCAACACATTTACATAAAACACTCTAACATTCACCACTTTACTCCTCACATTTACACAACAGTCTCACATTCACCACTCTACCCCTCACATTTACATAAAACACTCTCACATTCACCACTTTACCCCTCACATTTACATAAAACACTCACATTCACCACTTTACCCCTCACATTTACATAAAACACTCTCACATTCACCACTTTACCCTTCACATTTACATAAAACACTCTCACATTCACCACTTTACCCTTCACATTTACACAACAGTCTCACATTCACCACTTTACCCCTCCCATTTACATAAAACACTTTCACATTCACCACTTTACTCCTCAGACTTCCATAAAACACTCTCACATTGATCACTATACCAGTTTAAAGCTTGTGTATATATGAGAATCAGAGTGGTAAAGTGGCAGCTGAGATATAAAGTGATGAAACTAAAAACACCCCAAAACACCCAAAAACACCCAAACAAACACACATTGTGTCATCTTACCTGTGCATACTCCCTCTCCAGTGTGGCCTTCTTCTGACTGTATGTCCTGTTAGAGAAAACACAGTAAGTCTTATTAAGTTAAGAATAAGGCAGCCAAATACCCCTGTGGACCAATCTTATGTTCCCTCCCTTGGAATTTTACTCCACTTAATCCCTGCCCTCCAACCACCCAGAGCCATTTGTCATTTCCACTCTGTCTCACGCTGTCAGACGACAGCAACCTTACACTCCAGCATGAAGAGGAACAGAGCAAACATTCAGATGAGCATTTTATTAGCTTTCGGCTCTCAGCTGGTTTGCCAGCTAGCCAGAAGGAAAAAGGTAGTAAAGTAAAAAATATATATATATATATGTATGTATGTATGTATAGTAAAGCAGCTGCAGTAAGGAAGAGCAGATGAGAAAGAACGAAGGCCTTGGGACCCCCAGTTTGTTTGAAAGAATACTGGACCTACAAAATATATAAAGGTTTGCTACACCAGTTTTTAACATGTATCTCAAGTTATGGGATCATAAGAGGTCAGCCAGATAGGTGTAGGTTTGAATTGCCCCTTCCAATCACATTTGCTCAAAGCATGCTGCTGGGTTCATATTTTCCTTTTTTTTTTGAAACACAGTGGACCCTTGGCTCACAAACTTAATTCGTTCCGAGACTCTGTCTGTGACCCAATTTGTTCGCGACCCGAATCAATGTTTCCCATTGACATGAATGTAAATACAATGAATGTGTTTCAGCCTCAAAACATGTTTTTTAAAGTGTATTATGGGTTTATGTGTGGCAATAAAACATAATAAAATTAAAATAACCTTAATTACAGCAACATAAAACTAAAATAAACAGATCAGATTAATGCATGTTCCCTTTGTGGTGGATACGTAGTTGCTGGCGTAGGTGGACGGTGGCAGAGGGATACGGTAGCGGTTCTCATGTTTTGCGATTATT
Source organism: Chrysichthys cranchii (assembly GCA_030068335.1). Lineage (NCBI taxonomy): Eukaryota > Metazoa > Chordata > Actinopteri > Siluriformes > Claroteidae > Chrysichthys > Chrysichthys cranchii. The sequence continues at coordinate 15,787,970 of JAQMCW010000036.1, read as the reverse complement.
TCTTTTTTTTCAACTGTTATACGCTTAGGCTTCTTACTCTCACTACCATTTCCACTTTCTTGGGACCCATAATGAAGACTTGCAGTGGAGAAATGCAGAGAAACACAACGAAAAAACGCATTCAACACGTTCACACCATGAGTGCTTGACCGGAACTGAATGTTTGTGCTGCAAAGCGTGGGTTGGCTGCATGTGTACGGCAGTACAGTACGTCAGTCGTGGCGTTGTTTGTCAGTCGGTACAAAACCAGGTCGGGAATTTAGTTCATACTTCGAATTGTTCGCCATCCAATGCATTCGCAAGCCGAGGGTCCACCGTATAATATTTTTTTTAAAACTACAGTTTACATTTAGAGGAAACTATACATCCATCCATTATCTGTACTAGTTATGCGTTAAGGGTCTTGGGAAATAGAGCCACCATGGGCACTATGGACACTCTGGGCTGGTAACACTTCTGTCACAGGGCTAACACAGAGACAACACAACCATTCACACTTACACACTTACACTTACAGTCAACTAAGCTTACATGCATTATACATATTTTTGTGTTGTGGGAGGAAACCAGAGAACCCAGATGAAACCCATGAAGGCACAGGAAGAACATACAAACTCCAGAGAGTGGCCTCAGATGGTCGAAAGGAAACTAGTTTCTGTCAAATATTTTAACTGTCATGCACAGGGGAAGAATGCAACATGTCACGCAACAGTCTGTGTTGTTTATGCAACATTCTCATGTTGAAAATCGTAAGAAGAAGAAGCATTTTAACAGACTATAGAAATTTTATTAATATGGTGTATACATCTGGGATGGCATGTAAGCAGGGGCATAGAGAAATCCTGAAGACAAGGATAAGGATAAGCTAGGATGGGACCTAATATTATGTCAGCGCTTGACCTGCTAGAATTGCTGCTTTTTCTTCAAATTAAAAAATTCCCAGAAATGTTTTATCATCTAAGTATTAAATATCAGGATCGTGTATTGGGTAAGTTTTGTTTTTAGTTAAGTAATCTCCCACTAGCATCTGGTAAAGCCTGGTACCTCCCTATCAGGAGGCAGTGTGTGTTTGTGTGTGTATGTGTGTGTGAGAGAGAGAGAGTTCAAAGCAATGGTGTACAGTTGTGTGTGAACTTGGATAAACTGGCTCTTATACAAGACAGGAATTTCCGCAGTGACTCCTGCTTGAAACCCCAGTGAACCCCATTATCAACGGAACGAATGCTGGACCAAATCCAAAACACGGCTTTGGGCTTACATAGTTTGTGCACACACACACACACACACACACACACACACACACACACACACAGAGCCACTTATTTAGCAATGGGTCTAATGTATTTATCTCTTGTCTAAACCTCTCTCTCTCTCTCCTATTTCATGTCCCGAACAGCCGTTATCACCACTGCAGGACTCCTTATCTCAATCTAGGGAGCTCAACTCCAAAAACCGTCTCTCTGTCTGCTTCAGAATGGCTAAGACAGAATGTCTAAGAATTTTTGGATTACATAACCCTTGAGAACACAATTAACCCTTTTAGAACCATTCTTACCTCTCTGAACCATTCTTCTGTATAAAAGTGGAGATTTAGGCCACCTGACAGCCCAACACATACAGGGTACTAGCAAAGCCGCAATTTTCAACCCCCCCGAAGTACTGAAAAAAGGAAGAAGTATGCTTTTCTAGCAACTACTGGGCGCCTCTCTCAACTATTTTTCCCTCAGAAATTCTGAAGAAAATTTTTTCTCAGGAACAGACAGGAAGACACACCCAGTTATCAGTGCTTCCCAAAATCTGTTTCCTCTCTTATTAGTGTGCTTGCTCTGCAGGCACACTATTATTCTTCTTAAGTTTTATTATTCTTATTATTTTATTCTTACTCTTATTTTTTATTATTCCGTTCACCCGTTTTTTCCGCCCCCTACTCCTCCTAGGGCTTTCGAGCTAGAGACACCGTTCCACTCTGAGACCTCCGTGCCGATCCAGGCATGATGGGTTGTTCAAATGGTTACGTTACCCCTTGTCGTTCGTTCGGTATTCCCATTTTTACGCGAAATTCTGCAGAAAACTGGTGCTCTCTAGGACCTTGAGGAGTCATTTGTGTGTTTTTCCGCCCAATTCTGGGTCAAAACCGGCACTCTCTAGGACCATGAGGGGTTATGAGTGAGCTTGCTGCTCGCAACATTTCAGCAAGCACATTTTGCATTTTCTCTGCGGAAATGCAGTCGTTACATCTATTCTTTTTCCACAGTTCAACTTTCAGTCTCCAGTCAAGCATCAAAAATTCCGTGGAGATTTTTCTATTCTCAAATACACTTTGCATAAACCCAGCTGGCTGGAAATTCCACAGATGCCCCCACAGAAAAGGCACAGATGAGAGCAGCTTTCAGTGAATCCGGAATCCGGTTTCTGCTCCACACTGACGTTGACGCACGTGTGGATTCAGCCGACATGTCAAAAGCACACACATAGGTGTGAACAGCAGCTTCAATCACAGGTCATTTTTAATAGAATTTCATAAGGACTTATTGAAGACATTTATATTTATAGATCGATTGATATATTTAGAGATTTACTGAAGCAACATGCCTACGAGTTTCCTTTAAGATTCACTGCTGTGATTGGACAGCACAAGAACACAAAAGGAGTTGTTCAAATTCAGTGAACTCACTGCCAGAATCCAAGACGTCCTGCTGATGCCCTTAGAGACCTCACTCATAGTTTTTTCTGGGATGGGCGCTAGAGCCAAGCCCTTGATCAGAATCAAGCAGTTCTGAAGATGAATCCATGGATTGGATCAAACAAAACCAACAGACTTGAATAAGAAAAAAATTCTAATAATAATAATAATAATAATAATAATAATAATACAATGACAGTCGTGGAATAATGCTGCACTGCATGGCAGATCGTTGTATTTCAGCTGAAAGTGGTGTAAGGACACCAGATGCTATAGTTCTTACAGTCAGTCAATGGTAAGTAGCCTAAGAATGACACGATTACTGTATGATGAATGGTTGAATGAAATATTTTACCCAATTTTCTCCTTAATTTAGTCATGGCTCGTTTCCACCCATCACACTGCTCTCCCCCGTCACCCGACAACTACCAAATATGCAGTGCCATGAATTGCTTAATGAATCCACAAGAGAGTTCTGACTAAATTATTTTCCCATTTACACTTAACCCACTCCTGCTTCTGAGGAACGAGGAATATGCAATGTGCGACAAAGGCGACGTCAACAAATCAGAAGTGCTACTGGCTTCTGAGAAATGAGGAACATAAAAGCAGAAACTATATCACCTGGTGAAGTTGGGACTAACCGAGCAGAAAGTCTTTGTAAAATTCAGCTATAAGGACGTCAAGCCCAGGGGGGTTTCTGCTTTGCAGCGACCTGATAGCCTCTTTAACCTCGGCTTCGCTCAAACTGAATTCATTAGAAAAGCTTTCTGGTGCACTGTACTGTCCCAATCACAATGCTCCCAAGATGCAGTCCTGCTGACTAATCAGAACAATTTATGAAATGTGTTTTTAAGAAATTACTAAATACCATAATGTTTGAAAAATTGTGTGGTAAGAGCCTCTGACAAAACCCAAAATGAGCACCAAAGCTTGTTTGAGCAGTCACACTTCAAAGAAAGGACATGGACATGGAGCCCACCACAGGGTGTTGAAACATCACACTGTAAAAGAGGAGACAGAAAGGTGGCAAATCTTGTAATGTAACATCTACGATGTTAAATGTAACATCTACAACTGGAGGTCTTCAGAAGGGGAAGTGAGACTCTTGTCCTGTGTGCAAATTCGATTTTGGTTCGTCTTAGGGACTCGGATCATTTGGCTCAGTTCACTGATATGGGCTGAAATTCCCCTCCCTATTTTCCTAAAATGCAAAAAAGGACTCTTTTAGCTCTCGAAAGAGTTCACTGCCATAATTTCTTGGATTATAACCAGCGAAGGTTCTGCTTTGCTAATCCAACATTCCAATTACTATTACTTCGTATCACATTTTACAAAAAAATCCATCTAAATAATTGTACCCGATCGCCTGTGCATACTGTACGCCTTCAAAAAAGTAAAGCGACGTGTCAAACTCGCGTCTCGCCATTCACAGCAACGGACAGCTTTTAAGTTGAGGAGAGATTTCAATGAAAGCATTTAAAAATAAAGCACACGAGTAATGGCCTTGCCTTCAATAAATAAATAAATAAATAATGTGTGGGTTTGTATGGAACACTAACTAATTTTATCTCCCATTTATACTAATAAACAAGTTCATTCAGGAATTCAGGGGTGTATTTTGTTCGCGGAGTCTAAAGTGATGCTAATTGATCATTTAGGCTGACGTGGGGCCGTTTAACAAACCACACTTCAGCTGAGAATGTAGAATTGTCCATAGGATGGAGACAAGTATTCCCTCAGTAGGGAGCTAGAGAAGGCATGTTAGAAACAGAAATCGCACATAAACACACAGATAGAGAGAAAGAGAAAGAGAGAGAGAGCCCTATGCATACAGTGGTGCTGGCATCTGAACAGTGAAAGAAGAACCTGTGCCGAGGAGGACATGTGGCTTCCAGACGCTACCCTTTCTAGCATTCTGTAAAGGAAGTGCCACAAACACAGGTCAAAGGTCAACTGTCCAGAAGTTAAATCCACCTGGGATCATCTTTGTGCCTCTCTGATCTGAATGGTGTGACAGAACATAAGCTGACAAACACAGCCAGCTAGAAGATCTATAAAATCATATTAGCATAGCACGCGTGAAGTGGTGGGGTGTTCAATGTAGCGGAACAAAAGTCCAGGGTTAAAGAATACAATGTGGAAGAGAAGGTGGTGGAATAAGAATGACAGAGACAGCAAGTCTGCAGATATTTTCCAGGAAGTCACCTGGAAGGGGAAGACAACACTTTAAGTCAATAATTACGCCCGGCCTCAGAATACTTAATTATAAAGCAGGACAGAGGAGCTAACGATCACGCTACGGTTGCTTTTAGGATCCCACGACTATTAACATGTCTGACTCTGAAAGACTGCTGAAATTCTATCCTTTATTTGAGTTATACTTGAATACAGTGCCAGAGTTGACGAGGCAAAATTAAACACTCCAGATGAAATCGTTACCAAAGCAGCTAGGCTACTGCTATTCTGACAAAAGCTCCCTTATGCGCTACAATTAATCCCGCCCCCTGTGGTGCTATTGGCTAATATGTCTTACAAACATTCTGCCCAGTGGGCAGCAAAAAACACCAGAGTGCATACATTTGAGTATGATTATCTATCAAAAACAGATCTGTCTAAAGATGTGTGGTGAAAAATGAACACATCTGATTTTACCGAAGGTTCAAGATTTGACGCGAAAGCCGTTTGAACGGTTCATCACTGCACTGCGATCTAGCAAAACTGAACTTGCTTAGTCTGGCCTAGATTTTTCGTTTTCATGATGTGTGTGTATTTAAAGGGGTCATTCCACGAGAAACTGTTTAATACTTGCTCTTTTTGACATACGATAGGTCACTCCGAGTTGCATATGCATGCTGCATGTGAAAATGTTCTTCTACCCCCATGTTGTCTGCATTCGCCATAGAAAGAACATAGACAGAAAAACGAGCGAATCAGAAAAAGCCTGTCGAATTTACATCACTTTGAAAATTAGTATTCATGACCTCACCCACCTTGGTTTGCGGCCGCCCACGGGAAGACAGTTTTGATTTTGCGGCCAGGAGAGAGCAGAGCCCGTCTCGGCAGGTTGAAGTAGAGGAGCTAACAGCACGTTGAGAACATGACGGAACATGTTCATGTCTGTGCTATTTGTGGCGATAACACATCAACATTGCATATCTTGCCCAAGGAAGAAGAACAGAGAAAAAAATGGTTGGAGTTTGTCTTTGGAACACCACCAGCGAAGTATAACGCTTAGTTAGTTCTGTGTTCTAATCATTTCGACCACAGTGACTTTTCCAACTTCAGTGCCTACAGTAGCGCTTTTGTATCAAGGTTCTTCTTAAAACCTGGATCTTTACCATCACGACGATCGACCACCAGCACACAGGCTGGAAGTAAAAAATAAACTTTTCTACACAAGGTTTCCCTCACTGGAGGGAGCGTCCCAGTGCTGTTAGCCAATCAGAGGCGATACATTTGCATGTCATGAATATTCATGAGTAAGAGCCGACGTCCTGTCGTTCTCCCCCCACCCACTCCTCCACCAAACTAGAACAGCCTGAAACAGGAGCACCAGAGCATTTTTTTTTCACCAAAACCGACTTACAGGGCATTCATTTATACTAGAGACCACTGCAAAATTAATGAAAAAACAATGTAATGAGCACTTTAAGGAAATTTTAAAAAACAATAATAAGAATAAAGGTCAAGAACTTTCATAAAGTTTAGATGAGGCCCAGCCATTAAAGCTGGCTTTCTTCCTTTCCACAGTATGTGTCGGGCATCTCGCACACACACACATACACACACACACACACACACACACACACACACACACACACACACACACACACACACACACAC
>JAQMCW010000036.1:15710023-15720044 GCA_030068335.1 Chrysichthys cranchii | reverse complement strand
GTGTCGCCCTGCTCCTGGTCTGGAGTGTCGCCCTGCTCCTGGTCTGGAGTGTCGCCCTGCTCCTGGTCTGGAGTGTCATCCTGCTCCTGGTTTGGAGTTGTCATCTCGCTGCTGTTGGGAGTGGCCCACGTGGACTACCTCAGTGTACATGCGGGAGCTGTGGGGACAGTGCTGGCCTGCTGCCGGCATGGGTGGATCTGCTGCCGTGGCCGGGACTTGGATTGTCGTGGATCATCTTGTGCTCGAGGCTCCGTTGGTGATCAGCTGAAGCTGAACAGACTATTGTTAAACCACAGTGAACTGGTGTTCTACACCTGAACTGACCACATAACACATGGATGGAGATGTGGGTTGTTATAATGGCACTATCTGTCACCCAAATGAGGATGGGTTCTCTTTAGAGTCTGGTTCCTCTCAAGGTTTCTTCCTCTTGTCGTCTCAGGGAGTTTTTCCTTGCCACCATTGCCACAGGCTTGTTCATTAGGGATAGGGATATTTTATATTTTATATTTTATATTTTATATATATATATATATATAATATATATATACACATGCACAGCCTTTAATTGGACATTATGTATTGAAAAGCTGCTTTGCGACAATGTCTGTTGTTAATACAAAATTGAATTGAATTGAAATGTGACAACAAAAAAGGAACAAAAATAGGTTGGTGAAACAATGGGCTGAAATGTTGTTTAAGGAACCACAAAGGATTCTACTAGAATGTTTGTTTTTTTTAAACAGTGTAGGATGGGGTCCGAAACAGTGTAACAGAAATCCTGATAGCCATATGTGGGAACGAAATTGTCCATGCTCTCTGGGTGGGAGGGATGACGAGCTCTGGACATCCGTGAGCTCTTTCCAGATAGCGCTTTCCTACGCGTGTGTTATGCTGTCCTGTGAAAAGATGCATTTGGCTAACTCTGCGTGTCTTGGTTAGCTTTCACCCCCTGGAATTGGCGATTTCTACTTGGTCTTGTTTCACACTGCATAAACATTAGTGGATGACAGAAACAAACAATCCTCTAGCCACACAAACTGCACAGAGTTCGACGGGGGAAATAAACAACACTACAGTTTTAAGGAGTGCACTTAAGGATAATTTATCAACCAAGACAGCAAGCAGCCACCCACCAGCCGTCCTCGGTGCCCAGCCACACTGAGCTCTGGTGAGCCTCTGGGTCGATGCTCAGCAGATCCTCCAGGCTGGCACGGGTGAAAGAGCCCCGGCTGGATCTGCGCATGGCACGTCCATCCATTGGGCTGTCAACGCTCAGTCGCTGTGGCCCAAACCCGCTGGAGAACTCCTGCTCCTCTTCTGAACTGGTAGTCTCAGGGGCCATGTCCTTACAGCCTGCTCCTTCATCATCTAAAGTGGCACAAAGAAACAAATACAAAGGCTTCTGTTAGAGTTATAGATGCATAAATTGGAAAAAGCCTAAACCCTCAAGCCACTACAGTCACATAGTACGAAACTAAGCCATTTGCTAATGACATTAACAAGACCACCAAGATGAATGTTGGTAGCTCAATGCAGTTATATTTGCATCTTGAAGGCAGACTTGTTGAACTTATTTCCCCCCTTGACTAACCATTAAATAACTGCAGCAGCACCATGGCCTTTTCACACCAGAGTCTTAAAGGTTGTCCAGTATATCTCTGTGACTCTCAGGTGAGCATGTGAATTTAGCTAAGTGTAAACGAAGGACAGAAAACTACGCTACATACGCATAAGGAAGCTTAAACCGTGCTGCTATGTGACGTCCACTAGACCGCTCTGTATTTCTGGTTCTTTCCAAGTGGCTACACAACAGATAACTTCAATGGAGCGAGAGCTATACGGCATCTCGGTAATGTGAGCATCATGGAATGACTAGACACAAACCTGGGAACGTATTTCAGACTTAAACATCTCACAGGTTCATTTTTTTTTTTATCCCTGTTTCCTCCCAATTTGATAATCTGGCAAGTTCTAACATTTCCCTGTAATGCTTTTTTTATGCTATTCTCTGAGCAGAGATATGTATTCATAAAAAATAAAAAATAAAAAAAAAGGATGAATGCGGGAATTGCATGAATGAGCATGACTCACTGCCATAGTTGGACGAGATGGTGGAATGTGATGCTTGGCTCTGCAGCGTGGATGAAGGGCTTGGTGAGTCTTCATCATCTGAATCGTCACTTTCAAAGGGCCCTAGTTCAGGCGCCCTGGGGGCAGGAGAATCGCTGAGCTCTGGAGAGGAGCGAGAGATGGAGATGTGGAGCTGAGGTTGGACAGAAGGAGCCGGCGGTGATTCAGAGTGAGACGGCGCCGCAGGGGCAGAGTGTCTGGTTTCCACGCGCTCCCTGAGGAGGGATAAAACAGTGTAAATATCATACGACACAACATATACTGACTCTGCGTATTCGTTCAATTTCTGCCCAGAAGGCACGAGCCGATCAAGACTGAGATCTGAGGGTCAGAATGATACTGTAGGAGGCAGAAGTCACTCTTGATGTAAATACAAAGAAAATAGGAAATTATTACTTTGTTTATCTCAGTGGCCCAATGTATACTGATAAGCAATATTAAACTTTAGGGCACAGTGAAGTCACTTTGTTCAGGGGAATAAAAACAAAACAAATAAAAAAAAAAAACAACTAAATGAAAATGCTAATTATACACCATCCACACATAAGTACAGTTTGTGCAATGAAGTATTGCACAAACCAGGTTTTTCTCATCATTATTTCATTTTATTCCTTCTATATTGTTACAAAAACAACAAACTACTTCGCTTACAACCAATTTCATTCCAGTTCAGTAAAACCCCGCATCATTACGGTGCTTGGACTGCTTCGGACTGCTTGGTCAGATACCGTGATAGGCGACTACAGCAGAGGGGACGCGCTTATTACAGGATATTTGTTTGTATCAGCACCACACCCACTCACTGCGGCTCATTAAGATTTTACCGGCTTGTCGACTTTACAAATAAATCACTGTAAAAGTCAGTCAATTATAAACCCAAACTAGAAACCATAATGATTCCCAAAAAAACATGTCTGCCTCAGATCACACACTCATTTAAACACCTGATGTGAAATTAGCGCCCGTCTCACCAAGGAACACAGGAATGTGGGGAAACATTAGCTAACACCAACAGCTTTCTACTGAATCTCTTAGATGTTAGCTAGCATCCCTGGTGAAAACACCCTAGCATAACCCAGCATAGGTGCTTACCCGCATGACCAACATAATGCATGCTAGTCATACTGACAATACCAGCATATGGTATGTTTTGGTGCTGGTATGCTGGTCATTTTTTCAGCAGGGATGATGATAAGCAGCTGCATGCTAATACACAAAGCAGATACAGATGATAAATTAGGGCCACTTTCACCAAGGAAGCAAGGACTGTGGGAAGAGTTTAGCTACTTCCTGAAGTGTTAGCTAGCATGATGATTACAAGATGAATGCTAATACATAGCTGCCACAATACACGAATTCCCTTGGTGAACACAAAGTGTACGTAGCAACGGCTAGATCCCAACGGTATCAGGTCTCATTCTTGCGGTCGTTCGTCTTTGTGTTTTAATTTGTAAGGAATTTAGACTGACTCATTGAAGCTAACGCTAAAGCCGAGCTGACTTTTTTTTGTGTGAAAAAGTCACCTTATGACATCACGCACATGATGACAGAGAAATTATAATGACTTGAAAGTAGAGATTTTTTAACTTAAATGTAGTAAACGTCAAAAGGGATTAGGTGAAACTGAAACCCACGTAAATCAGAGACACATTAAAACGAGAATTAAGGCCAGTATTAGAGCGGTTATATTTCCCCGATGCTAGTCACTGTATTGGCATGATCTGATACCACACGTACAGCTCTTTTATTATTACAACGCGATCATTTGGAAATGTTATCAAACTATTCCTTAATGCTAATTCTTGTATTTTCAATTCAACATAATGGTTGCTTAGATGAAATATAAAACTTGCATTATGAATGTACAACATGTGGTTTTAATGTATTCACGACCACAGCGCCTTTATTTATCATGCTGATAATTGTAACTTTGTCATTTATGAACAGAGTTTTTCCGGTCCAAACTATACACTGGTGCAACCAGACCTGCTCTTGAGTCCCGGCACAGCTGCGATGCAGATGATCCGTGCAGAGCAGACGGCGATACAGGCTTCCACCGTAGGCTCGGCCCTGATGCTCAGCACACACACCTGGCCTACATAGCCGTCACTATTACACACCCACACCTCATACACGTTCTCCGGGCTGCTGTGGCTCGGGGAGGCGCACGAGAACTGCATGCCGCTGCGGGTCTTCATGATGGGGATGGCTTTCAGGAACTCGGGGTCCCACTCGTCTTTATTCATAGCTATGGAGGGGAGAGGATGACGTCAGACACAATGGTCATAAAAAATGTACACACATGTGCCTTTCGGTTAGATAAGGTGGAATATTTAGTTCCCTTTTTACACATCATTCAGTACTGTAATACACTTATCCAGTGACACACCATTACACTTTAAGCCTCATATGTTCCCAATTTAGCTTTATTTATGGACTTTAGCTTTGTTGATACTCATAAATCATATCTACACATGTGAATATATAGAACATGTGTATGTTATTCCATACGTGTTCTCCATTAGAGCCCTTGGGATTGGATTAGGTAACCATGGGAAGGTTGAGTAATATGATCCTTATCAATGTATCTTTGGGATTTTAGTCCTGTCTGAATCCATCATCTCTAACTTTTTTTACTTTGACTCTTTTCTGTTGTTCATTGAAACCAAATTGAAACCAGGTCGTTGGTTGAGCTTCAAATGATGAACAACAAAGCATCGATGATGTTCAAAAGAACTTGTCGGAGAAGTGACACTTCTTGCAACTTGCTGTTAGGATAGAAAAACACCACGTCCATGTTTTGGCTATGTAACTAACCATCACTCAAGCTCAACTCGCTGGTCCGCTCCCTACAACATGTGCTTACGATAAAAGGAAAAGAAATCAGCTGGCATTGAAGAGGTGTTCGTGGTTCTTATCCAGAACAAAAAACAAGTCGATTTCTTCTAGTTTATAAAAACCATAGATACACAAAGTTTCACATTTCCTGCCTTTTTGGTATGATGCCATTGTGTACATTGTGCACACACTCCCATTTCTGTAACAGGCGGATACTCAGAAACCTTATCCCGCCCTAACAGTACTTTTGTCACAAGTCTATTAGCTACACCTTCCGTGTACCAGTAATCACTCAGTTTATTCAACTGGTTGGTTGGTTGGTAGGTATGGGTGGGCAGGTATGTGGGGAGGTGGGTGGGTGGGTTGGTAGGTAGGTAGGTGGGTGGATAGGTAAGTGGGTAGGTAGGTAGGTGGGTGGGTTGGTAGGTAGGTTGGTGAGTAGGTGGGTGGGTTTGGTGGGTAGGTAGGTATGTGGGTAAGTGGGTAGGTGGGTGGGTAGGTAGGTGGGTGGGTAGCTAGGTGGGTAGGTAGCTTGGTAGGTAGGTAGATAGATAGATAGATAGATAGATAGATAGATAGATAGATAGATTGAACTTTATTAATCCCTCAGGAAAGTTCCTCTAGGACATTTTGTCTGGTTTGAGATCTGGTGACTGGGAAGGCTATGGCATCGGATTTCCATCATTTTCATACTTATTAAAGCATTCAACTAAACCATGAACAATGTAAATGGGGTTGGGTCATCTTGGAAGAGACCAGGATAGAATTTGATCAATATCTGCAGTTAAATAGTAAAACCATACCAGGACAAATCGCCTCTCCAGCATAACAAAGGCACTCGTTTTCCTTTCATTTGTCACCCTTCTGTATGTGGCATGTGTGTCCAGTGAAATTTGGTGCATGTTCTTGTGCTTAATATGCACAGGACAAATCTGTACAAATAACTGTCCCAGGTGGAATTTCCTGAGCACTCTGTACTTCTGGTGAATAATGTGGATCCTGGTGTGGATATAACTGTATGATTACCAAGCTTTTTTTTGGCCTCCTCAAACGCCTGCTCGAAGTTGCTGCGTGCGTCTGGACTGCTGAACTCGAAGACGAATGTGCTGTCTGCAGACGCCGCGCTCAGCTCCAGTTTAGTGGGCAAGAAGGTCATGCTGAACGCCAGAGACTGTTTCTCTGCTAATTCCCTGTGAACCGACGCCATCAGGTCCTTTATCACATCATCCAGACTCTGAGAAAAGTGGGAGAGAGATTCGATAAGATGCCCTTGTTAACGTACTGTAAAGAAAGTACAGGAAATGTATATGATCATATAAAGCTAACTGGGGTGCACAAAGATTGTTTAACTTCAGTCAATCTAGTGCACGGAAATGCCTTAGGTACTAGCAGACTTTCTGAACTAGAAGATACACTATTTCCTCTCTAATGATACTCCACATTGTACAGTAAAACAATGTGGATAAATGTTTATCAGTCATAACTGTTGGAATACACCCTCATCCCGTCTGGTCACTTTATTAGGAACACTGCTCATTCATGCAATCGGCCAAGCATGTGGCAGAAATGATTATTTCTCTCATGCAACCACACTTAGCAGAAAAGCATCTCAGAACACACAATATGCAGGACCTTAATGTGGATGGACTACGATAGCAGAAGACGACATTGGAATATGTGGAAGAATGGGAATCTCAGGATACGTGGACACATGCTCACCAAACCTCCACTGCTCAGGATTAGAAAAAGACCAGGCGTGTTTTCTTAATCTTCTAGTCTAGTTTCAGTGATGATGGGTGTTTTATTAACATTAATATGCTTGGTTATTGGGATTCTTAAGGAAACCAAGAAAGCAGCCATATTGAATGTTTAGATTTGATGTTTGCGACTCCATATTTTCATTTCATCTTGTATCAAGGCTTTCAGTGGGAGAAGAATAAACTTAAGATGTCACTGAACCTGTTTTACTTGCCGTGCATCCGCCATCCAAACATCCATGTGTGTAACTGACCTGGTGAGGAAAGCTGAGTGTCTCCGACAGCTTGCTGATTTGGCCAAGGGTACTGAGGTCCTCATCCAGACGGCTGATGGTTTTCTGGATCATATCCCTGTTGGTGGCCTGACTAGAACCTGTAGACAGGACGCGGTTTGGAATGAAATCAGAAAGCTCTTCGGCTGAACCTCTCAGAATCGGCTCATCGAGACGGACGTCTTACCTTTCACTACCTCGATGTCCTCCAAGGGCAGTTTCCACAGGAACTTATATTTACTGGAGGTGTCAATGACACTAGCAGCAGAATACCTGAAACGGGTTAATGAAATGAATTCATTCAGGTTTAACGATACAGGCAACATCGCACTGGACTTTCCCAGCAGGATTTTGAAACAACCAAAGGCCAAGAAAACAGGTGAACAAGTAACGCATACTCAGTCATGCAGACAAGCAGGGGCACATTACTGAGATCAGTTTTCAAACATCAGAAAATTAGTTTTGTGCCTCTACTGGGTTTAAATACTGCCTCAGTTGCAGCGTAAACTTTGCTACACCCTGTGCTGTCTGGGACACTTTAGCTGACTGGATTTAGGGATTTATGATCCTGGGGTGGATTAAGGGGTTAAGCTTCAGTGGTTAAGATTCTAGTCCAAGGTCCTCAAGTAGACAAATCATATCCAATTACTTCACCGTGACATAGAAAGTGTTCAACGGGAATATGTACATTTACCAAAATCGTCTTGCATACCATTTTTGTGGGGTCTTTAATTGAACCATTTATTCAACGCTCTTAATGAGCTGACAACCTCCCCCCACCATCCTATTCAGTGCAGTGAAGCCAGACATGATAACTGAATAACTGAAGGAGGCTGGAGGGAGCAGACATTTCCCCGAGTACATCACTGGCTCGGAAATGTATTTCACAAAATTGGAAATCAGGAACAGTTCCCACATTTGAAGACAAACAAATCTGCTTTCCAACCTCTGACGAAGAGGGGACACTTTAAAATGTCGTCTTACTGGGCATGTCGTTTATTAATTTGGTGAATTAATATATTTATTCATATATTTTATGATTATAGGCCATGGATAATTCTGCTTCTAACCTTGTACAACTGATTTCTGCCCCAAATTTGAATCTGAAGATATCTTTGCAATTATGGCATTTTTCTAGGGTGAAAATAACTGGGGGGAAAAAAAGAGCAATACATGAAAGGAATGTAAAAATATAATATAGACTCGCTTTTGGGAAAAGTTCCTGAAGACTTCCCATGACCCAGGAAAAACACTACACTTTTTGTAATACATAATATAATATAATATAATATAATATAATATAATATAATATAAAATAATATAACAGATTTAATTAAGAAAGAATTAAACATAGACAAGAAATATCATTAAAAAAGGAAACATTTAGGTGCAGTGCCTTTAATATACACTAGATGGTGCTAAAGGAAAGCATCCAGGCAACTAATCACCAGCAGGTCATGTGTCTTAAATTGCAAATTCAAATTTGCTCCAATAATTATTATTTTCATGTTGTTGCATGGACATTAAGGTATTTTACACCTTGCATGGATTACGTTTCACAAACTGTCCAGGACAGTGCAACCGCATAAATAAATAAATAAATAAATAAACAAACAAACAAACAAACAAAGACAAACAAAAAAGTGATTTGCCACGAGAAACCTTGGGGTTATCAATAAAAGCAGTTCTTCCAAAATATCTAAATCATCCCTGATTAGAAGGTTGTGTTGTAAGTTAAACTGACTAATTAAAAAGGGTAAATATTCCGTATGGTTATTTTATCAGAGCTAACTGAACTTGATTTAAATCCACAGATAAGCTTCTGTATATACAGGGTGGGCCATGAAAAAGTACCCCCCCCCCCCCCACCCCCGAAACCAGTGCCACGCTCTTTGGAGGAGGCTGCAGCCCCTTACGCCCCATCTGTCGCCCCATGCGTGGGTCCATAGACGTGAATCGGGACCACTTTCTGCATCTGTTGGGAATTTTGTTTAAGTGAATAAAAACAATTTATATGCTCGTTCCTCCTATCTATCTGCTCTACTTTTTCATGGCCCATCCTGTATTAGTGACCCAATCATCCATCACTTTTCCCCTCTGGTTTGGGTTGTATACATGCCTAGGATTCCAGGATAATCACTCACACTGAACATCTTGATTACTGATCCAACATTTTTTATCCAGTGCCTTTATAGGATTTTTTTTTTTTTTTTAATTTATAATATTATGATGCAATATACGATCTTGCAGGAAACTCTCTGCATGACCAATTTAATAATCAAGTGCAGAGGTGGCCTATAATCAGTGAACAGAAACATGCTCTGTGATAACTAATAGGAACAGGATGTGTCATCCGAATAAATGTGTAACGAAACAAAACAAATCGTTTGTAATAACTGAACTGTACTGTACATGTGGGGTTGTAGACTTCTGGCAATTTTTTTTGTTAACTTTCTAAACTTGCCTAGGCTTTCCACAAAGATCAAGTTAAGGAGATAAGAAGATAAGCTCAGCTGCCAAAACGCCTGTAGGCTACAAATAAACGCGAGTATAAATATAGGTTTCCTGGTCATATTTAGAATATATTTATTCTGATATGTTAAAATAAGTACAAATAAACGCACTAAGTAGCATCTACTTCAGACAATACATTTGGTTGATCGGGACTGGAATCCTTTAAGGTGATTTGTTTCTGTTTTCCTTTTCGGAGGCAACAGATATATTAAAATGCTTGAAACTGACTTGACATTGAAATACCGTCGATCCTCTCATCTACGGACACCGCATTAATGGATATCGGATGCAACGGACAAAATCCGCCGGTCTGAATACATAATCCATGAGCCAGAATGTCTGGTCCGAAAGATTAAAAATCCCAGGTGTTGCGATCTGAGTCCTGTAGTTCAGCAATTGTCTCCTAGGTGGCGGTGGCGTGAGTGCTACGAGTTGTTTACAAGCGTCGGTTGAGCTGTGGTCGTTGTGAAGCTGTACTGTTTTTTCGGTGATTATTTGGTGTTTTTC
>JAQMCW010000036.1:15619988-15637654 GCA_030068335.1 Chrysichthys cranchii | reverse complement strand
TGGATAAAGGTGTACAATTTCCCAGTTTGAACATTTGTTATGTTATCGATGTTCTGTTGTGAATAAAATATTGGCTCCCATGATTTGAAAGTCGTTTAGTTTCAATTTTATTCAACGTAAAAGAACGTCTCAAGTTTTCTGGAATTCGGGTTGTACGTGCAGCAAGAGAATAAAAATTCAAGGCTGTGTTCCAAAAAAAGCATATTTCACACCAACAGCATGCAGTAAGCAAAGAAATTAAAGGTATTCCTTACACCTGTCCCAAAAGTCTTGGTACATTAACACTTTTTATTAAAATGAAATCATTCTCATGGCTACAGAACGATGGCTAAAGATTTTTTTAAAGGAATTCAAAGTCAGCGCGATTACATGCATAACGCAGATGTTTTACCACATTATGTAATAAATAGTTTCATTTTGCTAAAAAGTGTTAATTTCCCCAATGTACGAAGCCTTTTCAGCCACCCTGTATTCAGCAGAGTAGCATCAGGCCAAGGATGCAGCTCATATTTATGACTCTGAGGATTTCATTATCTGCTGCTGTATTCATCTTACAGAAGTGTTACAAGAGCGAAAATGTACATGGCTCATCATATTTACTGGTTATTAGAAAAAGAGCAAACTCCCCTACTTGACTTTTCACTGCCATCAGTCATTTAGCTCACACCATTACCGCATGATCCAGTAGCAGTACCCATGAATGAGCTATGCATCATAGGGTAACTGTTCTCATTCTGCTTTGTTATAAACACAAAAGAGATGAATCAGCTACCATTAGCTAGCTAGAAAAATGTACATTCTAGTAGAAGAAAAAAAAAGGGTCACTTCATTGTAATCTAACACAGCATCCGTTTGGCACTGGACTATAGCGTGAATATAGGGGCTGGGTCTCAATTTGTTTACTTGCATACTTGCTAGTGCATAAGTGCGTTCACAGTGAGTACTCAGGCAACATGTGGTGCACCCAGAGTACTCAGATTGTGCACTAAAAATGGTCACGTAGTTGAGTGTGAAACGCTGCCCCCCCACCATGATCACCATCTTGGGTACATAATACAAGGAGGCACCATCAACCTATTTTCAGCCAGCTGGCGGAAGAGATGTTGTTGATTGATGCTAGTGTTGACATACTTTCCACATCACAGGACATCTATGCATACCAGGAAGGGAAATTTAAAAAAAAAAAGTGTTCGTTTCTCAAGAGGTGACCAAAAAAACCCACAAAAACTCGCAAGTAATTTTTGGCGAGTTATCCGACAAGCGCGGCCAAATGTTGCGATCGTCATTTTCGTCAAGCGCACAACATACCGTCTTTGATTTGAGACAACATGACCCTGGCGAAATTCAAGCACTAAATAAATGAGTACAGAGCAAGCAGTGTACTACGTGGAAGGATACTAATGTGCTGTGTTCCAATATCCATACTTTCTGTACTTACTATGCTTAGTTTGAGTACGTACGGCGTTCCCATTAAGACTGCGGTGAAAATAAGTGTACTGTAAGGACCTGGATGGTGCCCTCATAATGGTCAAATCTTGGAGTGTGGAACAATGTACACTTTTCGCACTGAACCGCCGCCATCTTAGCCTCGTAGCGGAAGAGGCGGACCCAACTCGGCTCGAAAAATAAAAGAAAAATGGCCGCCGGAACGGATTTTCCACACAGCCTGCATTAGCGGAGTCATTTTGCAAGCTAGAAATCTGTGAAGGGTTAAAAATCTGTTTGCTGTTCAAAGTCGGGGATGATTTTTGGCGGGATGACGAGCCGTGGCAGCAGTCGTGATCGTGATTTCCGGTAAGTGCCCCATGGAGTAGGCGATTGGAAACAACACTTACCTACTGAAATCTGTTCACTTAGTAAGTGCGGACTGTGTACTACGTGTAAGTGTACTCATAAAAGTATGGATATTGGAACATAGCCATGGACGTACTTGAACTGAGACACAGCAAGAGACTTTTCCAGAAGTTAAGTGCATCTCCAAGGCCAATGTTAGTAAGCTAGCCTGCTAATCTCAACTAGCTAGCTAAAAATATATTGTAGAAAGCAAAATTGTCACGTCTGTTCACTTAAAATACACTGATGGCAGATTAAATATATAAATTGATGTCAATATAACCAGGTTTGAAGTTCAAAAACACAAACACAGCAAAGGCAGTCATCAAGACAAGGCGAAATACAAATACGAATAAATCAGATCAGTTTTATTTACTGATCCCAAATGCAAAACGGATAAACTTTCCTTAGTCCATACTTCATTTTTCTGTATTTGGGGTTTGTGCCATGTTATGGGGCCTCAGGAGTGATTCTGGATGCCTCATTTGTCAAACTATGTTTGACAGTCTTGAAATAGCCCTTGTTTTTGTTTCCTTTTTCACACTGAGCTCGTCCTGTTGCTTGGCTCCAGAAAGCCTTAAGATAGAAATAGATTTTCGCTGGAAATACACTCGAAACTAGAAATGAAAACAATCAGAGGGCAGGAACGACAGAAAAATGAATCTTTTTTTCCCTTAATTATTGACTGCATTGGGCTCCCTTTCTCGCCCCTGATCGCGTGCATGCCCCCAAGACTTCTTTGTGCCCAAAAGTTGAGGTAAAGCTTGGTAATTATTGTGATACAAAAGCTTCACATCGGCACGTCCCTAGTCAAGATGTTGCGGTCTCTATTGGATAATGTGAATGTGAGCAGGATAGAGGATTAGCCTTACTACCCGTCATAAGATTAGTGAGCTGACAGCGAAACGTTAAAAACCACCGCAGAGTCCTCCGTGATGAGACATCTAAGAAACATTTCCCACAGTAACATAACATGGGACTGTAAGCTCTTAAGGTTCGGGTTTTAAAAAGAAAAGAACAAGAAAAAAAAAAAAAAACAAACACACACACACACACAATATGAACATGAAAAGTCTGAGTAGCAGCATTTTGCTAGCATCATCAGCGAGTCAGTGTACAGCTTGACAGCAGATGGCATTAACTGTGTGTATTTAGTCATCATTAGCCAATTGTCAGACTTAAAAATAAATACATTTTACATTAGCTAAGTGTTCAGTTCTTCCCCGACTTCATGACTGTATGATTCAAGTTAGCATCTGCTAAGAATGTGATAACGGCTTGACTGCTGGTTTAATTAGGCTAGTTCCTAGCTAGCATTAGCTTATTATCTGATTAGGTCCAACAATCAGACCAATTGGACCACAATCAACAACAGCTAGGATTAAGGACAACAATATGTTTGAAATATGCTTTCAGAAGAGAACAAACTGGAACCTGCCTGAGGTCCAGCTCGGTCCTTGGATCCCTGGCCCTGACCCTTCCAGGAGGAGGTGCTTCTCTGAGGAAAAGTCTTTCGAACATCACTGCATCGACGTGAGGAGCATGCAAAGCGGCGAGCTGATGCCATGAGCCAAGGGTCTTGGCCGGTCTCCTAAAAGCATACCTAAGAGGGATCATGAGGGGTGCCCATATTGCCCTGCCAGGCCAATGGAGCAAATGCAAGTCACAGAAGAGTGACCGACTCTCCGGCTAACCCCCCCACACAGACTGTGGCCCTGCTGCCCACTCTGCCAGCTATGCCCTCGTCCACTGAAGAGACCACTTTGTGTGTCGGGGCAGCGAGTGGGCTTGTCCTTCAGAAAGGAACTTGCTAAAGGGTTTTTATTCTGATACTCACCAGCTAGTTCTTGGTGAAAAAGCTGTAAGAATTCTACAAAAGGTGATACCTTGTGTTAACGACTAGCGGGAAACTAGAAAGCATTTAACACTGCAATATGGTGACAAAAAATAAGAGGAAATTCCATATTCTGCACTTTATGGGCACATAACTAGATACTGAATGTTGCACGCTTGTATACAATTACAAAAAACGTCAGTGTGCATTCGCCGTCGTCATAATGTAGAGTAATTAAAAAAAAAAAGCTAACCCTGAGCGTTTATGTATTGTGTAAAAGCTATGTGAAAGCTTTTTGGATACCACTTGCAGCCTCACAAGCACTAGCTCTCCTCTGCGTGTCCACTTTTTCCTCCGTTGTTCTCCAAACTCAAGCTCAGTCAAGAGTCTGCAGGATGACTACAGTTAGCATTAGCCAAAAGTGTGATTACGTCCTCTTTCATTACTTTTAGTGCAAGAACAGTGGTGACACTTAACTTTAGCTAAGTGCTTGTTTAAACGTTCGCATCGATGCCCGATTATAGTCCATGAACCAACCAGACAACACATAGTATTAGGTGAAAGTCTGACAACAGCATGACGACAGAAATAACAACGTCAGCCAACTGCTTACGGTCACGGAATTACACTGACTACACTTAGCATTAGCATGGACTCGACTTTCTCAGCAGAAAGTCAGCCGGATGAGGTTTCTCTTGTCACATTGCACGTAAGTGTTATCTCCTAAAAAAGTTATCATCTCCTCTTGACTTTGGTAACTATGGGGTGATTACATGGAGAAAGCAGGAGCACTGTATGCTAGCTTTATATCACACTTCATTGTTGCTTGGTTTTGTCAGTACTTTGACATACGTGTATGCTCCTGATCTTGAAGACACCGTAGGTCATCAGTGTATGATAATTACATGCCAGCAAATCACAAAAAGCACCGTGAAGCGCTTAAGCATGAACCTTTATTCAATTTGAAACCCTGAGCTTGCCATTGTTAACAAGGGAAACATGATCGCAGTACAAACAGGGATCATTTTCCCGGCCTGTAATACACTACATAAATGATTCTAGCAGACTAGTATGATTTTAATAATAATAATAATAATAAAAAAAAAACTAACGAAGCAGTTTATCTAACAATGCGATGCAATGCTAGTGTACTTGGCTGCCAGTTTTACTCAGTGTACAGAATAAATTAAGTGAGCCTGTTATCAAATATGGATATGTTCTTGACATCAAGTAGCATGGAAACAACATGTATATACACAGATGTCTCAAAAGTGAACAAACACCATCATTTTGGAAAAAACACTTTCTAGAAACTTCCTTCTAGTTGCTCTGCCAAGTTGATGGAGATCCCTCACAGATCCCTCACTCTGATTCACTTGGAGTCGCTCTGCAACATCAGCGGCCTTACAACAGGAATTTATTCTTTTTCACCAATCCGCTTGACAGTCTGAAGACACCTGTCAGAGGGTCCTTTTCGACCTGAGCGGGATGCTGGTGATTCCAACGGCTAAGTCCATCCTCAGACTGACCCACAATACAAACTCTTTGAAACTCTTTGGCGTCTGGTGTTCGCCGCATGGCTAGTCACTACAAACTATTAATATCCTGTAATCTGACATGAAAAATAGATTACGTATTAACAAGTTTGAAGCATCAGGTGGTGACCGCATAGATAAAATGTAATGAGGGATGTCTATTTACTTTCGAGACGCCCATGTCTTCTTCTTCCTCCTAGCGTTAGTCCCGTGCCATGCAGGGTCCGCCGTCATCACAAGCCATCTCGGCATTGTGACATCTGATGCGACCGTGGAAACACCCCAACCGACGTGTCTGATGTTGGCACACTCACACCAATGGGCAATTTAGGGTAGCCAATCCGCCTAACGGACATGTCTTTGGACACACACAAAGGCGCCCAGGTCGACCCCAGGGATTGAACCCTGGACCTTCCTGCTCTGAGGCGACAGTGCTAAACACTTAGCCACCGTACCGCCCTTTGAGATGACCGTGTATATAGCATTAAATACTGATAAAGTAATATTAAGGTCAGCTTCAACACTATAGTTTGTCTGGGTAGCTAATGTTGCTAAGCTCTTATGAGGTGTAACTGAGACCATTTTTACGCTAGGCATTAACCTACATCAAACTGTCGAAAATAAAAAGCTAACCGGCTAAACAAATCCGAATAAAAACATGAAAAAGCCAAATGAGACACTTCCAAGTATATGGAGGCAGCTCTCTCGGGGCTTGGGATCATTTTTCCATGAGGAGACGCTGCCAAAGTTATGGAAAACAATGATTCCTGGGTTAAAAAAAACAAAAAAAAAACAGAGCGAAACTGAATAGTCCCACATCACAAAGACAGACAATGCTGTTCAGGCTGAATAACAGGAGTGAGAGAGAGGATGAGACCACATCAGAGGGAAACAAGTAAAGAAAAAAGAGCAAGCGGTCATCAGTGCGCGCGCGCGCACACACACACACACACACACACACACACACACACACAAAACTATGCGACTGCACTCGTGGCCAGATGAGAACTGCTCTGTTCCAAACACACAAACAACCACAAAGCATACACACACACTGCTTGATCGCAATGTACACATCGGCATTCATGACGTCCTTAGAAATGGAACCGCGCACAAACACAGACACACACAGACACACTCCATCATCAGAAAGTGCTGTTTCAGAGGGCCTCCCCTTACATCCAGACTCTGTAATTATGAAGGGTGGTTCTCTTCTAATGTGCGCGTGTGCATGTGTGTGTGTGTGTGTGTCTTTGTGCTTGCACGTGTGTTTGTGGAGGAGGGCCAAAGACACGAGCAAGACAAAGACAAAGGGAAAGTGAAAAAGTGAGGACAGGCAGGTCTGGAAAGATTAGAACAAGAGGTGGAGGAAGAGAGTCGCTCCCCTTCGAGAGTCACTTCTCGGATAAAGCGCCTAATATTTTAAACACCGCACTGCTGCAACACCACTCCTCAGTCGCAGTCATCATTCTGTTCGTGGTGTCCAAACTTGGGTGCAACTCTCCTACTGTGAATTAGGCGACTGGGTTGCCAAGGAGGACACATTTAATTCATTTAGAGAGAGAGAGAGAGAGAGAGAGAGAGAGAGAGAGAGAGAGAGAGAGGGGAATGGACACATGTAGGAAATGCACTGATAATTCCCTCCAAAATGTTTCCTCACTGGGGAACAGGCCTTTTCCGTTAGTTTGGTCAAAACACACACACAGAGCCAGAGAGAGAGAGATAGAGAGAGACAGGGAGAGAGAGAGAGAGAGGGGCCAGATGAATGATAGAAAGTTGGCCCTCTCTTTTCCTGCCCCGCCCTTCTGCTCCTGTTTATGTTAGCGAGACCACAGAGGGCTGGGCTTATCACAGGAAACAAACAAACTAAAACACGCTAAAACACACACACACACACAGCCCTTATGACTATGTCCTATATCCATTGACAGCCAAATGTCTCCAGAAGATCAAAACTGACAGATATTGCTACTCTTGTGAGCACACAGTACCCAGGAATATATAACACTAACACACACACACACACACACACACACACACACACACACACACACACTGGAGAACTGCCAGAGATGCCCTGGGAAACACAGAACCCCCCCCCGGGCAGCTCGATCCCTGGACAGCCCCTTTCTCATGCTGGGGTCTGTCCACCACATGACGGAAAAGCGGAAAATGCAAATACATCTCAAAGGTACAGAAATGCCATTTTTGACAAAACACTTTCTAGAAACTTGCTTCTAGCTGCGTGATTTATTTCAACAATCCGCTCGACAGTCTGAAGACACCGGTCAGAGGGCCCAGGTCGACCTGAGCAGGATGCTGGCGATTCCTGTCCTTTGCTTGTGAATTGTACAATCACTCTGTTGACTGGAACAAGAAGAATCTCAAGGTTTTGAGTAATCATACGCCGGCTAACTCCACCGTCAGACCGACCCACAATACAAACTCTTTGAAAATCACACAACTCTTTGGCTTCTGGTGTTCACCGCATGGCTAGTTACTATAAACTATTAACATCCTGTCATCTGAAATGAAAAATAATCATATATTAACACGTTTGAAGCACCAGGTGTCCACATGGATGAAACGGTGTAGTAAGGGGTGTCCATTTACTTTTGAGCTGTCGGTGTACACACACACTCTCATAGGGCAATCCACTATCCAATCAAGCTCTGAAGTTTATCTTGTGCTAATACTAGGCAGCAACACAGAGAGAGAGAAAGAGAGACAGAGAGCGACAGCGACAGAGAGAGAGAGAGACAGAGACAGAGAGAGAGAGAGAGAGAGAGAGAGAGAGAGAGAGCGACATAGACAGAGAGAGAGAGAGACAGAGAGAGAGAGAGAGAGAGAGAGAGAGACACAGAGACAGAGAGAGACAGACAGACACAGAGACAGAGACAGAGACAGAGACAGACACAGAGACAGAGAGAGACAGACACAGAGACAGAGAGAGACAGACACAGAGACAGAGAGAGACAGACACAGTGATATTTATGTGAAAATGAGGGAAAAAAATTAGGAAAAATTTTAAAAAAAAAAAGAAAAGAAAAAAGAAAGTAAAGGAGAAAGAGAGAACAGGAGACAGAACTGATAAATAAAGTGATGTCCTTCGTCTTCGGGGACAGAAAGATACGGGGGGGGGGGAAACACAGGTCTCTGATAAGTTACTGCAGTGTGACACACTGATACTCCCTTGAATTTCTTTATATGAAGTGAAGAAAGTCAGGAAGTAGGTATCTCTCTCTCTCTCTCACACACACACACACACACACACGGTCTGCTTCCCAAGGCTCTTTATGCAGAGAGAAAAGATAGGCCGCATTCCTGCTGCTTGATTAAGTGCAAACAACAGAGCCACCAGATTCCCTCTTCCTCTTCATCTCCTCCTCACTCATCTTCCTCATCTCACTTTTCTCTCTTCTAACCATTCTATTCTCTTCAGCCATTTCTGTGCTTTCTCTGTCCTGTGTCTAATATCACGTCTCACTTTTGCAGTCACCCTCCACCACTCTTCTCTCTCTCTCTCTCTATCTCTCTCTCTCTGATATCACTCTCCAATCTAGCTGCAGAGAAAACGAAGGAGATGATCTCATCTCTCTGCTATGCATCGTCTCCTTCTCTAGCTTTACATCGCAAAGGGAAAGACAGAGGTGTGGAAAATTTACTAGCTGGGGGCAAAGCAAAGCAAAGGCCATCATACCAACTGTCCGACTACTGAGACTACTTTAAGGTGATGGCTAACGCTGCACTGAATCCCAGAACGGAGAGAGAATCAAGGATTATATGATCCTCAAGTATCATTCAATACGAGTTATAGACCATGTAGAAAAGGTTACCTAGCTAGATAGCATTGGAGAATTTAGCAACCTGTTTATCTGCATCTAGACCCTCGTAGCTGTGTCACCAACAACGGCCCTGAAACTGAGGTCACGCAAGCTGATTTTAAAGCCTGCATGATGGGTGTCATCAGTTAAACGCCGTCGTCCAGGGGGTCAGGGAAATACCGTACAGAGGAGGGATTGGTGAAATAGAGCAGTTCAAGTATACCAAGAGAATGGGTTAATGACCGGACTCCGAGGGTTTACCGCACTCATTTTTAAACCTGACAGGGAGGGAGAACGAAAGATCGGGTGTGCAGACAGCAGCGAGCGCTTTGTTGCTCCAGGCCTGGAAGTCTCTAAGAGCGTTCTCCCAGCATCTTTCCCTGCAACTCGTCAACTACATCAGTAACCACAACAACTTCCTGTTTCTGCTCCCCGGCTTCCTGTCTGCAAAGGATCACTCCGCACCAGCGCTGTCAGAGGACCAGGCCAAGGTTCCAGAAATACACTCGGACATGCTCAGCCCCACACAGTGGTGTGTGTTCACCAGATGGAAGAAAATTTCAGCAAATCCTCGTGTTCCTCTAGACGCGCATGCTAAATTACAGTCCGCATTGGAGGCGTGCTTGCTGTTTTACAAATAAAGTGCACACCCTCGACAGTACAATGAGCACACGGGGGTGTTAATTCAACACCCTAAACATCATTTCATTCATCTCGGTCCTTCTTTAAGCCCTGTGCCCTATCCTACCTCATTTCTCTATCCTCGCCACTCTCTGGGATCAAGCAAGCACGGTGTTCAGGGCATAAAAAATGATCTCCGCCAGTTTCTCCCCCTTCCACGGGTGAGCTCAAGGTACGCCTCCCTCGGTCTCTTCAACCACAAGTATGTTTGGGTGTTCACACCGTCTGCTTGCGTCACACACTCCTTAAAGAAACGCTTAGCCTGCAGGATTTTGCTTCCCATCTCTGTCTGTCGGACTCATACAGCACACCCTAACCACTAAAGCCAGTGGTTCTGCTAATGACAATCTTCACCTAACACAAACATTACTGATTACATGACTGGTTCAAGCATGAGAATCCAGAGAACGATCCTACTAATTCAGCCGTTTTGTGAGAAACTGCATGCTATTCTCCTCCTTCTTCTTCTTCTTCTTCTGGCAACAAGAAATGTAAACTTTTCAAATGTTTAATACACTACGAGGCAATTCGCGACCATGTCCGAGTCAATTCGAGACTTACTACAATTCAACAAAACTACTGTGAAGCTACAGCTAGGTTACAGGTGAAAGGAAATGCTACATCCAGCGAACGTCAACCTACGTTGAAGCGGTCCTGGAGGCTAATGGGGGACCAGTGCCTTACGAAGGAACTGCACTGGGTTTTGTTTTGGTTTTTTCCTTTCCTCCAGGTGTTGTGAAGGTATATGTCATGCTCATGATTGATTAGATCTTTTTGAAGGAGTCAAAAGTTAGAGTGAACAAATCAGTAAGAATTTGGCATTTTTGCGATTTCTTTAGAGGGATTTTTTTTAGATACTACCCCGGTTACAGTACATGTTTCGCAGGCCATTTTCTTCAACATTCATTAACTAGGTCTTATTTGCAATTGCACGTGTACCAGACCTGATTGGGATATCTCAAGTCTTGAGTCATCAATCAGTGAATATTTTCAACCATGACCAAGATTCATTCTTGAAGACTGAACTTCAACAGATCGGTGTTCGGATCAGCAAATGTTTTGGTCATGACCGAGAGTCGCTACTCTCTCATTTAGAGGACGAGTTGAATCCGTGAATTTCTAAAATTCCGTTCAAGGTGGAAATTTTGAGTTCAAGTTTAGAAATTCAAGCTGTCTTTGGGTGCATGCGATAGCAATGGGAGGTAGGGTTTGGAAAAATATATATCTATTCCAGACAGACCTCCAGTGCTGTACCATTTATTTATTTATTTTAAAAAAAAAAAAACCTTTTTTTTTTTTAATCGCTTTGCTCTATTTTTCGCCCAATACATCACTTTGTTCGTGTTTTTAGTAAAGGCATGCTACTCTAGCAATTATACTTGGCTCTTCTGAATTGATGGCTGTGCCTTTTGTACTACAGAAGGAAACGATATCCAGTATGTGCAATAAACATGGCCCGTGGTGCACACCAACCAATCTCAAGATGCAATAGGGCAGATTCTAATGCGACCCAGGAAGCAACCAGTGACGTAAATTATAAAACGGCCATTCACGTACACGCACCCTGCTTTTATTTTCACTCATCTTTATTTATTTCCCAGATACAAGCCTGGACGATCAAGTCCTAACGCTCGTGCTTAATTAATTGATTTATTTTTTTTAAATTTACCTTTAGAGTGTTTTTTTTTCCGCCCCACGAATGTGCGTGTGCCCTAGCCTTTGCCTCAAATCAAGTGTGTGTGCGCGCATGTAGGAGACAGAGAGACTACTGTGAATGATGACTCAGATCGGACCAAATTATCCAAGCTGAAAGTCAAGGCCGGCAAGGCATTTTAACTCTTATCTAGGTCATAATGACACTTCATTAAACAGACAAAAAGAAGCGTTTAAATTTCACGAGCCAGGAATGTTGGCTAACCGATACGGTACCCGTCGAGGTCATTCATTTGCACCCATCACGATCGGCGGCCGAAATTTCAGCAGCACACAAAGAAATCAAGAACAGCCAGGCACCAACAAAATCGAGAGAAAGTACACAACCATAAAAGGTGCTGAAAGAGCACACGACCCAGCCTTGCCCTACAAATGGGTGGATTGATTACACACACACACAAGAAAGTAATCGCTGAAAAAGTGCAACACTTTTGTCATAAATCTCAATCCATATATACCCAAGTGCAGCGCACTCTTAAATCTGAAAGATATTGAGGCCGTTTCACAGGAACCGCAGCCAGGCAGCCATTAGCCATGTTATAACAAACTGTTCCCTGAGCTAAATTGTTATCTAAATACACAAGGAGGTAAAATGATCCATCCAAAACATGCCAGGAAAGAATGAGCAGGACTTTTCAAATGGCTAAAAAAAGTACCTACTTGCATTGAAGAAAGTTAAGCATATAGGGCATATCAGAAACACGAACGCACACATAAAAAGCAAAATGCTTGAGGGATAGAAGAAACAAAATGCCTAAGACAAAGCTTCCTATTTGGCCCAGTGTTTGCATCGAATCGTTCACAATCACAGACAAAACCAGATCTCCTGCCATAAAGGAGCTTCACTGGAATCTGAGGCGGTACGTTTCACAAAGAGAGCCCATCGGGCATGGAAACCGCTTCTGATATCCACATGCACACGCTGCTCCAAGATCTAGCTCGAACTGCCCTACAGGATGATTCATCCATCCCATGTTTGGTCTAATGCAGTCCAGCACTCCATTAACAACAAGTTATTCATAATTGCCCTGAATATATTAGTACCGTATTACATGTACCATTCCTTCTCAGTTGAAAAGCTTTAGTCTTTGTGCACACTTCAGTGCTTTCAGCCTAAAGCGAAACAAAACAAGAGGAGATTCTCTCTTCGCAAGGACAGACACGCGCAAGCACCACCATGCCTGTTTAATATTTACATACTTTGTCCCGTACCAGTGTCATATAAACATCAACCTCAAATAAACAAAAGATTCATGTCACCTACCACTCGTGGCTTGCTTTTAAGCGAGGCCTGGGTCAGCTCATCACTGGACTTCCTCTGTAGTTTGGGGTCAATGGGGGCCGTTGAAGGAACAGAGCTGGTTCCTTCCACGACAGCTCCATCAGCAGGGGCGTCTGAAGAGCCCTCGGGTGGATTCAAGGCCAGGATGTACTGTTCCGTCACATCCTCCAAAGATGGCGTTCCCTCTCCGTGTCGGTGTCTGGAGAGTTGTTGGGGTTCAGGGCTCTTGAAAGCGCTACGTTGCTGGTTAGATGGTGAAATGGGCACAAATGTTGCAGGCTCACTGGTATGACGTACATGTTTGGGCCTTATTTTAGGTACAGGAAGCTGAGACAGGATGGACTTGGAGGGATCTAGGCGATCTTCATAGGTTTGATTCTCTTGCTTGTCCTCCGACTGGTCCCCATCATCGCAAGACTGTTGATGTGTGACTTGGTGAGAACGTTTCTTATAACTGCGCCGGCTTATGCAAGGAGACAACACCTGGGCCAGCTTTGGGTCAAAGGGCAACTTTGCCTCCTCCGGCTCCTCATTGGCCACTTTATTAACTTCGCGGCGCTCAAGATGGCAGGGTAAAACATGCTCCGATTGGGATTGAGACCTCCTGTTGGAATACAGCCGACATTGCTCACTATTTAGCTCCCAAAGCTCATCTCTTTTCTCCGACAAGATCGGCTCACTGCTGGAAGGAGGAATAGGCTGCTCTAATTCATTAATAGGTTCGTTAGAATGTTTCTGGACCTCAATGGCTGGAGAAGCCAGTTGCCCCCTTCTGCTGGGGTCACTAAAGCTCTTCTTTTTCACTGCTTTTCCGTTTGCCTTCTCATCATTGAGCTTGTCCATTGCCCCGGGTTCGTGCACTATGCTCTGTATCACGGTGCTGTAATCACGCAGGGTGTCGCTATACACCGACAGGTCACTAGCAGCACTACCGGTGCACTCTGACAGATCCGCTGCAGAGGAATCGGCCCTTACACCCACCTTTGCGTTTAGAGAGAGCGAGCCAAGTAGGTTGCTGTCCATAGAAAAACTGTTACTGCCGTCCTCTGCGACCGAGCGACTCCGATGCGGCATGGGATCGCTGAGAGAGCGGTAAGCGGACTCGCCATTTGACTCCCCATTACTGCCATTGCTGGAGTCTGAGCCATTGTTGGCAGCTGAGGAGAATTTTCTCCGTCTTCGAAGAGCACTGGGAGTAGGCGGAGCCTCCAGAGAAGCCTGGTTTACGTTTTTACCAATGCTTATATCTCCTCCTATAGCTACCGCCTCATATTCTGTCCTCACAGATGGGGCAGGAGCAGAAAGAGACTTCTCTGGCATCATGTTGGGCGACTGTTCCTCATACAGTCCAGACTGAGTCCAAACAGTGAGTGTCTGGCCTAGCAAGTCCGTGCCAGAGGACAGCCCTCCGTATGAGCCAGCCTCCGGCTCTGTGACAATTCCTTCATCTGTCAGACTAGACTCATGTCCTGAAAGTTCATCCAATGACTTATCCCCAAACATGTTCTCCTCTGAATTTCCTCTTGGTAAACATTTTCCACTTTCTGTATCAGCCTGTTTTTTGCTTACAGTATCTACAATCTGTCCATCCATCCGCTCCACTTGCTTTGTCTTATTAGTTTCTTTATTACTTTCCACATCAAAATTCCCATTTCTTTTAAATCCTGCAATATCATCATCATCATCATCCTTATTAGCACTCATTTGACATATATCCCTTATTACCTGTCTTGCTTCTTGAACATAGCGATCTTGTAGAGGGGTTGGCATTGGCTCCTCGCAATCATAACAACCTCTGCAATCATCACTCTCCACCTCTCGATCAGAGATGACCACTCGATCTCCATCACTTTCACAGTCCAGTCTTTGCTCAGAGGAACTCCTCCTAGCTGACCCTAATGGTTTCTCTGAGTAAGTGAAAGATTTGGTCCTCCTCAAAGTAGCAGTGAGATCTTTTAACGAGGGCCTTCTAGAGTTCAACCCTGAGGTTCTTGAGCCCATTCTGTACATATTTGATGTGCTTCGAACACCTTGAAAGCTGGAATTCAGTCTTTCCTCGCCATCTTGGCCTCTCCGCTTCATCCTTAGCTCTGATAAGTCCGTTTTCAGATAACTCAGCAGTGACAGGGTTTCTGAAGCAATGTCAGGATTTGACATGGATATTCTGTCTTTATCTTTTTCATGACTGACCAAACAGCAGCTGAGTTTGTTCTCTGCAGCATTAGGAGTGCCTTCTCCTTGATTCAAGCTTGGCACCAGCCGGGGGCGAACGCGTACAGGGGCCCGAGAAAAATTGTCCCCATGCCCAAAACTTGGTGAGCGGTACATAGTAGCATTGCCGTGATACGTTTTGCTTAGGACAGAAGATGAGGCTCTGCTGGACGTTGAACTTGCAAGATCTTCAGCCTTTAGAGTTTCCGTGCTGGAATATCTGCTGCTACATTGTGACCCCAAGGGGGTGAGGAGAAATGAAGGAATGTTTACCTTTGACACACGTGATACAAACGGGACACTGCTGGTTCCAACTTGTCCCTCAGAAGCTTTAGACAGGTGCCTATAACTGTCCTGAACCGCAGAGGAACCTCGAGCTGCGTGCCCCCTCTCACACATGTGCCCACTGAAGCAGGCCTTAGAACGCAAGCTGTCAAGCCTACGTCCCTCCATTTGAGAATCACATGAACGCTGGTGGCGCTCCAGGTGCTCCATCATCACGTGCTGGTCGTCACTGTCATCAGACTCATCATTCTCTCTACTGCAATTGCTTTTCTTCTTTTTCCTCAAAGAACGACGGCGAACTTGATGAGCTAATCCTGCTGGGCTGTCTTCTTCACTGCCTGAAGACCTGTGAGAAAGTTTAGCCCAGGCATCGTGCTTGTTCCGTGAAATGTGTGTGCCAGTTTCTTCACTGCCGTACACGAACGAGAGTGTTTTTCTACCTGTCTGCCCTCCTGACTCGTCCTCCTCTTCTCCAGAGCTCAGCCGCTCACGAGTACTGACCGGTTCCACGGAGGAGCCCGTCTGTGGTTTTGAGGAACTATGTGAGGAATGCAAACTATCTGATGGCTGCGGCGGCTTCGCCCTCTGTCTCTGCCCTCGCAGCTGCTCACTGTAAGCACACGACTGGGACCCGAGAGGCAGCGCAACAGAACTACTGCGAGGTGGAGGTGTGGGTGGCGTGGGTCGGAGGTCACCGTCTGTCCACCCCTTGCTACTTTTTTGAACCTCCTTTGACAGTTTCCGCGTCACAGAGCTAAGATCACCATCAAAAGAATGTTTTTCTGTGTTAAAAGCAGAGTCCATACCCTGATATCTGTCCGCATCATGATCGGAGCTGTTCGTATCCTGCCAGCGCGCCCTTGGCTGCAGTGGCGACCGCCTGTCGCCTTTGTCTGAGAACGTGCTGCAGGAATGGTGAAGGTGACAGTCGTCGGATTTCAAGTCCTCTCCGTCGGACATCGACTTGTACTTCTTTCTGTGACCATCCCCGAAAAGCTCTCTAATTTTCGTAACACTCGGCCAGCTTGAATCGACATGTACGGTTTCGCCTTGGCACGAGCGATGGCGGGGATGAGCCTTGCACGTCGAAACTCCTAGGACACAAATATCATCTTCTGAATTTACAGCGTTACCACTAAAACTGTCAGATCCCTCACTGATCTCAGAATAATCATTCTTACCTGCCTTCAGGCCACCTCCAATCTTTCGAACCCTCCTCTTAGGACCTCGGTCCGAATCCGAGCCAGAGACGGACTCTCGACACTTATGATCCGAAAGTCTGTCGCTCAGGACTCCTGAAAGATCCTTGCTCTGATCAGGGAAACATCCTGAAATGTCCTGGGAAGACGGTCCATCCGAAGACCGAACCCTGGGGGAAACTGCACCCTGAAGGACGGAAGAGCAGCCTGACTTTGTGTTGGTCCCAAACTTTTCTGAGAGCTGGCGGACTGAGGGTGAAATGCTATGACTGGAGCCCTTCTTCAGCTCTGCCCTCAAGAGGCTGGCTGCTGAGATTTTGGAAACTTTTCTAGCCACAGCAGCACTGCGCATATCCGAGGGCTGTGCACCCGGAGGGGGAAGGGCTCCTCCAGTCTCCAACTCCTCCGAGCCGTGGCGCTGATCCTCGGCTCCCGACCCGCTCCTATTGGCCTTCCAATTGTGCAGCTTTTTGAAAGAGACACTCCGGAAAACCGCACCTTTGCTCTGCGCCTCCTTCTCCGCCATGGCGCCTTTGTTTTGTTTTTTTTGTTTGTTTTGTTTTGCTTGCCTGTTTTTGTTCAGTTCCTCGCTAGATCCCACCTTTTTGTTTTGCTTTAGTTGAGTTTGTGCCTCTTTGCATTAGTGTACACCCTGTAAACTAACCCTGCGTACCCATGGAGCCGGCTGCGGGTTTTACACAACAATCAGCGCAAACTTTACGGGAGTTTACACCTTGGGGAGACTGGCGCAGGCGCGCGTTGCGCAGCGTTGCCTTCCTTCCGCTTAGTTTCCATCCATGAAGGAGGAGAAGAGGCTCAGAGTCCGAGCAGCAGCCTTCCAACTTGGTGAACTCGGCAGCAAGTTTCCTCCCAGTAAATCCCATGGCGGAGCCGAGCGCGTCTCTGTGCGCCTGGACGCATCTTTGTTCCCGACCGACAGCAGTGTGCTCAGCGGGACACACACATCATTAGGGCACTTGTGTGCGGGCTTGTTTTACATGCCTAAAGGGCTGGTGGGAGTGAGGGCGGGACTGAGCATGGGGATGGGGAAGGGGAAGGGGGAGAGGGAGAGAGCCCCTGGGGTAATGGGGGAGAAGAGCCGAGCTTCCTCTCTGATGGGAACACACAAACACACACACACACACACAAACAAACATACACTCAAACACACATACAAACATACATACATGCACACACACACACAAACAAACATACACTCAAACACACATACATACACATACAAACAAATATACATACAAACAAACATAA
>JAQMCW010000036.1:15530241-15548998 GCA_030068335.1 Chrysichthys cranchii | reverse complement strand
TGTGTGAGAGTTATTTTACTGATATTGAAAAGAAGTAAACACCTATTTGGGAAGTAATTATTTAAGAAAACTTTGATGTAAATATATAAAATTCTTTTGGCGTTTGAAACGGAAATGACGTACGACAGCTATTTGTTGAAAAATAAACTTCTTGTATAAATACTGCATTTTATTTTTTTCCCTTGCACTCAGTGAGCGAAGCCACTGGGGAATCAGTTAGTGTTACTATAGAAACAATAATGTGTTTGAACAAGCACATGAATATGAACCTGTGATTTGTCCTTGTAATGCGGTTGGCATTACTGTCTGGACCTTCTGACTAATCAGAATCAAGAATGCAACAGAACTATGAAAAAAAAAAAAAAAAAGAATTTATTGCTAAATTTGTCCATATCTTAAAAGTGAATGTGGGCCTCATTTCTTCTCTTTGTGAAGTAAAATTTGTCCTCACTGATCTAGAAAAGGGAGTTTGTCCATCATCCCATCAGTCCTGCTCTGCACGTCCGTTTGGTCCCTCAGTTTTGACAATCCAGACGCTTTGATCACCTTTTTTGTTTGTACTTGTGTATAGAGACAAAAAGAAAAAAGAAAAACATGAGGCAAGTTTGTCTCTTTTTTTTTTTTCTCCCTCCCTCAGGTCTTATGGTGAGTGTGATTCAGCTTTGAGGAAAATCTGTGTGGTTCTTGATGTTTCAGGCCTCAGGAGACATAAATGTCTCATGCTGACTTTTAAAAGTCCTACAAGAAGTGCAAAGAAACCAAACATGAGAAACTAAATTCCCATACGTTCAAAAATGAGAAAGGGCGTTAACAAAAAAAAATGATTTCATCAAGCTGGATGACACAAGACAGCCATCAAGGAGACGTGAAAATGTGTCAGATAGTGGCTTGTCAAAAGATGACTGTGTTTGGTGCCAGAATTGATTTCATGCCAGTTATGCATTGTAGCTGGATTTTTTTTGTTGCTGTCTTCAAAAAGCATTTGTGTGGAAAAGCTAGTAACCTGGCACACAGGAAAAGGTAAGCTTCGCTATAGTAGGGGGGTAACATATTGCCACTACAGGTGCTCCTTAGTTACGATGGCCTGACTTATGATTTTTCAAAGTTACGATGACGATTGTGATCCGCTAAAAATTGTAAAATATTTTTTAAATATTTCAAATTTGGGGGCCGGTAGCGCTGGCAGGCCAGCTTAACAGCATATGACGTACGCGGACGTTCAGACGACGCCAGGAAGTATGCGGACGACACCCGGAAGTGCACGTTTGATGCTCGCATCTCTTGCCTCGCATGATGCCTCACTCTCTCCCACAACTCACGGAGTTACCTTGTGTATCGGTGTCCTGTACAGTGCGTTACCTCGGGTGTTTTTGTGATTATTAATGGAACAGCTTCAGCGGCGGCTGTCTGTAGCCGGAGCTCAGTATTTGTGTAGTGGGATGTCGCGACTGGACGGACCTCGGAGACACAGTGCTGCGGCCCACATCAGGTTTGAAACTGACAAACTCTCTCTTTTGACAGAAATGTGATTTAAATGAAATCTCGCTTAAATGTTAACTCGCTCCACAGCATAAAATATCGGTCTCCCTGTTAGCAACTGAACTTCAACTGATAACTACATATTCTTTAAAACTAACACAACACAACAGGACTGCACAAACACTAATTTTACCATATTAAAACTTTTTAATTTTCAGCACGAGGAGCATTATACGCTCCCCTCTGCCTCAACCAGGAAGATCACAACAGCATAAAGACGGCAGTCTTAAAGCGACAGTGTCCAGAATACACACACTTCCAAATTGCACTTTTTTCTTAAATGGGACTGTGGTCTGAACGCAAATATTGTAACTAATCAAATCAAAGAACATTTGAGTTCTTGTTGGTGAAGTTTCAAACAAACAGGAAAAACAATAAATTATAAACCTAGAATTTCAACCTGGTTACATAAGGTAGGCTAAGCTAGGCTGAGATACTTAAGCTAGGCTAAGTGGTTCGACACAGTTGTTCGACTTACGATATTTTCGACTTACGACGGGTGTGGCTGAACACACCTCCATCGTAAGTTGAGGACTACCTGTATCTGTATTCAGATTTGAACTGGATGTGGATATGGTCTAGACCGGACAGGTTATTTTTCCTTTTTTCTGCGTTCCTGCGTATTAAATGTGAACCCTACAAATACCTACTTGGAAACACTGAAAGAAAAAAAGTTGTGTCACTTGTAATAAATACCAATGTGCAAAATATAATTTTGTTCAACTACTGAACTTGTAGAGCTCCCCAGTTACAGTACATCACTCGAGTTCATAAATGGTCTCAACCAAATTCCATGTGGAACATTCTGGCCGACTTTATATCCAGTGTGACTATATAATCTAGTTAGCTACCCTTTAAAATGATATATTTTCCAAATCAAGCAACTGCTGTTCACAGTTGACAACAATAGCCACATAATATTATTTGAATCATATTTACTTCATTTATGTTGAGTTTGTTACAGTCCAGAAAAATGATCAAAATATCACTGGGTATGCTGTCAGGACCTTGTCAAACTGCGGTGCGTTGATCAAATGAATATTTTATTATAGCAAGAAAATACATATAGTAATATCCAGAAACATAGTAAAAAAAAATATATATATATATATATATATATATATATATATTTCTTTTAGAGTTCAGTTAGGCAGTGTTTGCTCAGCATAGGTCAGAATAATCAACCTCTTATTCTTATCTTTATTTCGAGTGCAGTATCTCTTCATTCTGAATAATGCATTCATATCCAGATACATCCCTACACTATAAAGATTTAAGTGTAATCCCAGCAGTGTTATCAGTGCAAAGGTGTGTGAATGCAACACACCTCACAGGCACTTGAATTTTAATGACGCATACTCCAAAAATATCTTGATGTTTGTCTGAAGTGGCATATGGGTAAAGAGAGGATGCGATAAAGACTGATGGAACCAGATTTTTTGGACGAAATGTTGACGCTGTATCTGTGTGCCCTTGTCAACTTCCTTGACAAACACAAATGGGACACAACAGGAGTGTAGAGGGGAGCACAAAGCTTGTCCTTGGCAACAAGAGAAGCACAGTTTTACCAATGAATGCAAAGATTTGTAGTGGTATTTCCTTCAAAATGTAAACCGGTCCAAATTGGTTTGCTCATTAGGCAGCATGCTAAATACCTAAATGGCTTTTTGGTCTTCCATAAAAGAGTATACCTAATTAAAACTATTATGGGTTAATTTACTTAACCTTATCTTGAAAGTTATTATTGTGTCTTTACTAAGAGCACATTCATACTAACAGTTTTGAAAAATCTTTGTGTCCTCCTATTATATTCTCTTTTTCGAAGTGAAATGATGGTCTGACCTTTTTGGTATTTACCGTATTTCTCCTTATTAGCGCGCCCGGGCGCGATGCAAAACACGGCAAGGGCGCGTCTAATTAGACCCACAAAAAACAAAAATCATAAATAACTCTTATTATGCCACGTTTTGTACGAAATGTAAATCTATTGTTTTAATCTAGAACGAGACGAAAGTTGACTGTGTTTATTATAGGATCGTCAGTAGTTTTACCTCGCACGTGTAGTGATGTAATTTTAAACGTCATCGATCTTGATCAGCTAACGCGAGCCGTCCTCGGTAAAAAAAAATGTCGACTGAACGTTCATTTACAGCTGCTTTTAAGTTGAAGGTTGTTGCGCTCGCGGAGCAGAGAGGGAAGCACTTTGCAGCAAAATCATTCAACGTCAATCGTAAACGCGTTCAAGAATGGTGCAAGGATAAGGAATGGCTTCAAGTTGCCCCTAAAACTGAAAAGAGAAAAATCCGGCGGTGGTCGGCCCTTGACGTATCCGGACATCGACACGCAGCTCATGAAATGGTTTGATGAACGCCGTGAATGCAGAGTACGTATTACTGGAAAATCGTTACGGCGCGAAGCTTTAAGATTACATCGGGGAGCGTCTGTTAGAGCGGGAGCGTCAGTAAGGAGAAATACGGTAGGTCTATGAGGCCCCATTCCCATACAAAGCCCTTATTCTTATTTATAAATAAGAATCATAAATACAATAACGATCTTGATCGGTAAATCCATAATGATAATTGACTTGTATGTTATTAAGGATACGATTTTTATTTGCTGTATATTTTGCTACCAGGAGCCCAAGTAGAGAGCATATGGTGCAGAGTGAGGCAATTTTTCCTGACAGTGTCTGGCCAAGCTTGCGGATGTGAATTTTGGAAGTTTGGCTTATGTTGAATTCAAGCCCACACATAAAAAAAAGAAAAGAAAAAAAAAAGACTAAAATAAAAATGGCTGTCTCTTTCAGGGTTCCCTGTGTCACAGGGAGCATCTATGATGGAGATGTCATCATAGAGACCTCATGCCTACCTGAGATCATGAAGTCCCTCACCAACTTACACAAGGTTCATCAGCAGACCATCCTTGACAGGTGCTCAGAGCAAGCCGAATGCTACGTGACCCTCTTGGGGGTGCAGACTGAAGACAAAAAGGTGTTCGGAAGCCTGCTACGGCCTTCCCCTCCTGCCAGTTTTCACTCACTCTGTCTGTCTTGCCACATTGGCATTTACAGAATCAATGTCCAAAGTGGGGGAAAGGGGGGGAGGGACGTTGGTCCAGGTCCTCAATGCAATACGGGCTTCCTGCATGGTCATAGCAAACACACTGCCTGTCCAAAAAAAAGGTCACCACATGGATTTAACAAAGCGAATAGGTACGAGCCTCCCACTGGATAATTACTGCATGGATGATAATGTTTCCGCTGGCAACAAGTTTTTTAACCCTAACTGATGAACTGAGCGGCTTCTCGTTTCTTAAACAACCATGTCTGAAGACACATCCTATGGTCGTAGAAAAGATCTGTTTCAGAAGGGTCAAATTATTGGCACACATCGATCAAAGAAAACATCTGCGGAAATTACTGAAACTACTACCATTAGGTTAAGAACTGTCCAGTGCATTATTAAAAACTGGAAGTTAGCGGGGAACCATCATCTTCGCGGAAGAAATGTGGCCAGACAAAAATCTTGAATGATCGTGAAATGTCTGGTGAATTCATATCGTAAACAATCAACAGTTGAACTCCCAGCTATATTCAACAGTGACAGTAAGAGCATTTCCCCAAGCACAATGTGAAGGGAACTCATGGGATTGGGACTAAACAGCAGTGTAGCCTTAAGAAAACCACTGATCAGTGAGGCTAATCGGGGGGGGCTTCAATTTGCTAGGGAGCATAAAGATTGGACTCTGGAGCAATGGAAGAAGGTCATGTGGTCTGATGAGTCCAGATTTCCCCGTTCCAGAGTGATGGGTGCATCAGGGTGAGAAGGAAGGTGCATGCAATGATGCAGCCATCATGTCTAGATGCAGCCGACAGTATAAGCCTGTGGGGGCAGTATTATTATCTGGGATTGCTGCAGTTGCTCAGGTCTAGGTTCAACAATGTTATGCGCTCAAAGAATGAGGTCAGGTGACTTCCTGAATATGGTGAATGACCAGGTTATTCCATCAGTGAACTGATGACACGGGCATATTAAAAGATGACAATGCCAGGCCTCATCGGGCTCAAATTCAGAGAGTAGTTTTTGACCAATGAGAGTAATTACTGGCCAATTAGTGCAGTCAGGGATTAAACTATCTAATGCATAATGTCCTATTATTAAAAGATTTTTTTTTTTTTTACACTTTTCCAAGTAATGCAGGACTCTCAATCAAAGGAAGACATCACCAGTTCTGGTGCTCTTCATAAACCTTTGGGTCGCCATTTAGGCCAGGATAACACATTATCATATTTCTATTGGCCCCTTTAAAAGAACCAGTATGGACCATGATGGGCACAATTAGAAAGGATCGCCTTTATGCAGGAGTATGCAATATCCTGAAGCTGTGAATCTGCCCCATCTTAGCACCCAGTGTTGCAGGGGGGCTCTTCAGATTAATCTCTCTAGTAGGAATCTCAAAACAGACTTTCAAAGCACAGGGTACTAGGTTTGTCATGTAGACTTTATGAACTGTCCAGATTATTGAGGATTCCATCGATTCGCACGAGGCATTTACCATCTGCAAGATGCAGACAGACTGTTTGCCCATGGTAAATGCTGGTTCCCTTGGTTGACAGGTCAACCTCTTTTTACGTGGGTTTTCGAAAGGTCAGTGCAGCGTATAAATTCAATGGTTATCTAATAATACGCACTGACAAACTGCGCAGAAGTTTACTTGCAGCATGCTTTTATTCAATGCTAGATTTAACTAAGAGATATTGGCAGATTCCTTTAATTCCAATGATCTGAGAGAATGTGGCCTTTACCACTCCAGTTGGCGTACATTAATTTGTTTGGAGCCCGGGCCAACAACTCACTGACAGAAACAAGTCATTTAGCAAGTCATTGACTGAATTTTCTGGCCACTCACTGCCTGTGCTACTGCCTGTTGGATGGAGGGAACTATAATATTTGGGCTCCCACTTGGGTCATGGGCAGGCGATGCCACAAATTAATAAGATGGCAGCGATTGTGATCTGCCTGAAACCCAAGACCCAAAAGGAGAGGAAGCAGTGATGGGGATGGCTGAAGCTGCGCTGGACTAACCCGTTATGGATAATGTTAGGGCCAACTCAGTGATGGCTGTATAAAACGTATATATTTTTGCACAACAAGGAGAATAAGATGAGAAAGTATAGTAATTGGAGACATAACTCATCTTTAGTACAGACTTTTCAGTGGATAAAATGCTGAACGAATTAACATGCTATTTTCTCAATCGAAAAACACAAAACAGCAGTGTAAAAAT
The DNA here is from genome assembly GCA_030068335.1 of Chrysichthys cranchii. Lineage (NCBI taxonomy): Eukaryota > Metazoa > Chordata > Actinopteri > Siluriformes > Claroteidae > Chrysichthys > Chrysichthys cranchii. Next base: position 15,542,173 of record JAQMCW010000036.1, on the reverse strand, counting down.
GTGATAAAAAGATCTTTTCACACATTACGGTTTCATGACCTTTATGATTTAGTATATCACAGCCACATGAAGGCATCAGACTCGGTTCTTTGCTTGACATCATTTTTTGCTGCTCTCAACTTAAAATAGTCAGCATTCTTCAAATGGATCTCCATGGTCCAGCATGTGGGATGGGTGCTTTGGAGTTTCCTTTTCCATCAGTATTGTTTACATCGATCATCCCTGAGATCAAGGAAGAATAGTTGCATATGCTGTGTTCATTCATTCAAAAAAAAAAAAATTAAATAAAAAAAAAAAAATCCAAAACATATATGAACGAATACAAATTCCACATGGGACAAATGGGAAAACAAAGAAACGGCTTTTTAATATTGTTTTGCATTTCCTGGCACACATTAAAACAGGAAATTAATAAATGTTGTATATATAAAAGTATGTGTACTGTAAACAATAAACAAAGTAGTGACTCATACAGTATTTAGTCCTTTCTATTACTTCACCAAACGCCAAGAAATCAAATATTCATAAATCCAGATATGAAAAAATGCCCACTTCAATCTATGAAACTGCCAACCAAATCAAGCACGTAGCCTATTCTTAAAGCTAGTCATTGGAAAAGCATGTGGACCCTGAAGCCTTATTCAGTTTTATAATAAAGACAGACAGTAATATAAATATAATAAAGATTGACATATGCAGGTTTAGTTTGTAGGTGATGGCTCCCTTTTCCCCGTCATCCTTTCCCATCACGCTGTATTTAAAAAGCATGTAGTGACTCATATTAACAGGATATCAGGCATTAACAGCAACCTGTAATCTCCCCTTCCTGCTACTCGTTTCTCAGTAATTGCTGATACGCGTTCGGGTTGTTCGCGATGACCCAGAGCAGCAGATGAAACCACTGAGTCGCATCTCACATCATTAGAGCAAAAGCAGCAAGCATAAAAATACACTTAGACTTGCCCTGACTTCATGTGTGTATGTGTGGGCGCCGTGTGAAACGGGCTCTGATTAGGACTTCTGAAGGTGTGACTCTCTGACCATTAGGGACTTATCTCTAGCTATAAACTTTCTGCCAGTACTGGGAATGAAAATGAAAATGCTGCTCTCGCTCGCTCTCCTTCTCTCTCTGTATGTCAATGTTTCACGCTGGGAGTTAGTAGAGTGGTGTGGTTTGAGACTTTGCTCAAGTGTGCTTGTTAAGTTTGTTTTCTTTATTCCTTTTTTTTCTTTCGCATGCTTTACTATTTTGTACATGGAGTACTCGGACTGAAGACTGGGGCAAGACAAAGACAATCTTAGCCATGGGTTCAAGCCTGGTTCAATTATGTTAAGCATGAATCAGACTGACCATGAATAAAGATTGTCTGGCTAAAAAAATGGACTCGATTGAATGGGAAAGGACACGGGCGACGGGAAATCAATTTATTCCCTGTAACAGTTAATTTTTCTTCACAGTGGGTTTTTGCTGGGCAAGTTTTTCCTTGTGAACGTAGAAAAAAAGAAACTCAAAAGGGAGAAATTGTTTCAAAACGAAGGTTAGAGCTAGTCATCCAAGCCTGATTTGCTAGAGAGCATTTGCTAGAGCATCCTCAATAACCAACTATTTTCTCAGGAGGCAACAATTTCATGACCTTACTATAAGGTTGTATTTTGGTTAACAGTAAATAGCATATAGGACATTATAATACTAAGGTCACAATTTGACTCATGTGGCAGACGACCAAACCAAGGCATTCCCTGTAGATGCAAGTGAAGGAAAAAGAGTTTTTAATAGTGAACAGAGATGAAGAAGTGCAAAACGTGAGGCAAATGGAAAAGCAGGCGCACCGTCAGGAAGAAAAACAAGGAAGTAAACTGAATCAGCATGAACTAAGGCTTGGCAGCTGGTGCTTGGCACCACTCCTCGGCACTGGTGTGACATCCAATAACTACTTTTGCTCAGAAAAGCTCATTGTTTGTATACACAATTTCACGGATGCGTTTCCAGCACGAAAAAAATGGTGCATGGAAATATATAAAGGTGGAACTGTGGAAGCCAACCTTCGAAATTCTGATCATGTGACTAGGAGATTTTCCAAATGATTTCGGACGACCCGTGAACCCTCCACGATTCCTCCAAAATCTAACCCAATCTCGCAGAACTTTTTTTATACATTAGATATCAATGTTCTGTCACATGCAACGTATCAAACTTTCAGTCGAATGCTCTGTATAAAACGTTTTGCAGTTGAACAGCAGGTTGGCCAGGTCTGGTTGTTTCACTTTAAATGAATAAAGTGTTAGTGGGCTTTCTGGAAAGACCAACAGCTTGTCAGTCAGGTGAAAATGGCCGTGTTATAACTATGGGTCTTATTCAGAGGTGCCAACGCATGTCAAAAGTTCATTCACTCTCAGGTTGGTTTTTTTCCCCCCTTTTGAGTTGAGCTTGTAAGACAGGAGTTTTATATATATATATATACCTCAGTAGAAGTGGCCTTGGTACAAACTGCCCAGAGACTGTTGTATCACAGGTCTTTTGCTTGAAAAGATGCTGGTCTGCACTTTAAAAAAAAAAAAAGGGCTTGAGGAAAGGGACACTGTAAACACCTCCACTCTCCTCTGCTAGCTGCAGGGTAAAGAAAGTTGGGAGCTCCAGGTAAAAGGCCTAAGATCACATTGCGTTTTTTGTTAATCACACTGTGCTGAAGTCATAGATTCAGTGGCAACAAATAATTCAAATTTCTTTCCTCTGCCAAGACTTACTGCTGCTGTTTGAGAGTGTACTTAGCATAAGAGGTATATGTTGTAACAGTGGCACTGCTCTGTGGGAATTGTGCACCATCAAAATAAGTACGCTAATACTCTGATGATTCTTTGGTTCCCTGATAGGGTTGCCAACCGTCCCGAATTACGCGGGTTGTCCCGGAAAATGGGTGATTTTGAAGTGTCCCGTCTGGGACAGCTCTAGTCCCGCATTCCAGGCACAGCCTTACCGGCCAATAATAGATTACTGTCAGCATAGCAAGTGCGTGGTGTGTTTTCGTGTCTGCACTGGCCACTAGTGGTGAGCGGGGACAAAATTATAGAGTGTGTGGTCAAAATGAGCGTTGAACCGGCTAAGGCCCCCCCGCTTGTCGAAACATTTAGACGCCGCCTACCCCCCCTCCCGGTTGCAACATTTAGACAACGCCACCCCCATTCGTAGACCGTCCCGCATTTGGGGTTGAAAAAATTGGCAACCCTACTCCCTGATGAAAATGACCACTAACTGTAACTAGAAGGTAAGCATATATAATAGAAAAATGTACCTTTTTGTTCACTTTTTCAGTGCAGCTACCTTTTCAAATGATCAGTGATCTGTGGTCATTGTGGTCCCATGTGTTACTATTTCTGTTATTATTATTATTATTATTATTATTATTATTATTATTATTATTGTGTATTACTATCAGTATGTGCTATGCACCAGTATGTATCAGTATTATTATTAACGCTGGAAAACCCAGACCACCTTTAAGGGTGAGCTAAAATCTCGGGTCATATATGACCCCGGGGTTGCTACAAGGTTAAGGATCCACTATGTAGGCTTTTGAGGGTATCTATGAATAGGAATGGAGAATATATTCCATAATATACGTATGGAATCCATAAGTGTGTTTTCATTAGTGTATAATTACCCGTAACTAGGAATCATTGGGTTTTCCTAAGCTTAGAATGAGCCTTTTATAGTTACATAGGTTGCAGGTGCACCTTTAAGGAAGGAAGCGCAAGAAGGACAACAAAGAAGAAGAAAGGAAACCAAGGAAGAAGAAAGAAGAGGGATCATTGTTTGCTGGCTAGCAAGTTCGAGAGACCAAATTTTATAAAGTGGAGGAACATACTTAGCATGGAAATGGCAAGGTAGTGTGAATGTAGATACTTGTGTGAAGTACGCTACAGGTGCCTGAGAGCCATGGTATGTTCTAATACTTGCTTGGATATAGGGAAGAGTAAGGGTGGTCGAATCCTCCAAAGTGGATACGATATTTTGCACTAAAGTAAATGCTTAGACCACAACGATATGCACATATGTTGCACAATGTCACTGCATGAAAATGAAACAAATTAAACAAAACGAAAGAAAGAAAGAAAGAAAGAAAGAGAACACATGAAACATGCCCAGTTTTTATCAATTTCTTTAAGGCGCTCTGTCTCTACTTTGTCTTTCTCAATCATACACACATAGTGAGGCTGTTTGAACATAGTTTGGTTTCACTTTAAAGTTAAGATCAGTGGGTTGGAGTGCCTTGAGCGTTTGCACTGATTTCATTTGAATTCATAGCGGTTCTTCAAAAGGTGCAGCATGGACACACACACTTACACACACACACACACACACACGTACAGGCGCACACACACCCATGCAATTAATTTACTCCTTTTAGCGCCTCCGTGTCCCATGTTTAGAGATAATCTGTTGCTTATTGCAGTCTTTGTTACATAATTTTGCTAAACAGTTCTGTCTTGCTTTAGATCTCCATTTCTTAACTTCAGTTTCTGTGTGAATGCACGCATGTGTGTGTGGGAGTATCTGTCTTAGCACCCTGGCCTTCACTTCATTTTCTTTCTAGCTAAACACATGTTCTTAGCCTAAGCCTATTTTCTGCCCCCTCCCTTTTTTTTTTTTGACGACGCTTTGAAGGTGAGGTACGTAACAACTTAAAACATTCATAAACATTTAATAACTTAAAAAGTATAATAATAATAAGAAGAAGTAGAAGGAGAAGAAGAAGAAGAATTTAGCATAAAAAGCAATGCGTGAACATTTGGCAGCTAATGCCAGCACAATTCAGAAGATTTATAACAGATTTATGAACGTTTCTAAAAGGTTTGTAAAATAAATGCCCTTCTATTGCCAGAGACAAAAGTTATTAAATTGCATGTTTAGATTTATCTGAATCCAAAATTATCATTAAAGCAGAATATAGAGTTCTTCAAAAAGTATCAAGAACAATGTTTTATAAAAATGCGATAAATATCTGCTGGCCTAGCCCAAATTTGTTCCAGCACGACAGTACCCCTGTGCACTACGTGAGATAAAGAAACATAGTTTGCCAACGTCGGCGGAGAACACCTTGTGTGGTCTGCGCAGATCTCCAGCCACATTCCCGCTTACCATTTTTTAACTGAATCTGTATGCTGACTGTCCACCAGGCCTTCTCATCCAACATCAGTGCCCAACTTCACTGTTCACAACGCTCCTGGGGCTAAATGGATATAAATCCCCACAGCCACACTCCCAAATCGAGTGGAAAGCCTTCCCAGAAGAGTGGAAGTTATTAAAACAGCAAAGAGGGTATCAAGTCTGGAATGTGATACTGACATAAACTGTTGAAACATTGCGTGAAAGTAGTAGGTCTCTGTGGGTGCCAAGATCCCTGTTTGGGGACCTCTCCTTCTTTTATGCTGATTCAAGGCCATTTAGTTCCTAAAAACCCACACAATATTTGATCCACTACCATAAGCTGTTCATAACTCCACAGGCATTGCTTTTCAATTGCACAGTTCAACAAAAGGCGTGTTATGAAGTCCCTGTTTTCTCTGACGCTGACGAGGCTATTTATTTATTTTATTAAACATCCAGGGGATATTTCATCTCGCAGAAACTCATAAGATGTTCCTACGTTCGCATATCCATACACTGGTTTTAAAACCCTTATAAGGAATGGCCTTGACAAAACCGTTTTTTTTTTTTTTTTTTTTTTTAAATACACTTTTACTTCCATCACCTCACGAATATCCCAGGTTTTCACCCAACAGTCCCCCTTCCTTTTTCCCATTTACTTGAACACGCCGAGCAGAAATCTTTCTTTTCAGCCTCTCATGCTTCACAAAATTGGATCTAATTCAGAGCGGGGTAAGTCGAGGACACTGGCAGTTCTTCATTTTCAAGGAAGAGAAAAAAAAGTGTACTTTGGCTGGTTAACCAGTAAAATTGATGTAAAATCTTATTAGATTCAATGAGGCTAACTTGGGAGTATTCTGTAACTTCAAGGTGAATTTTTCTCAACTTCTAAAGAAATACAACATCTCTAAGTCTCTCACTTCTCAGAGATTAATCAAAGGAACGTCCCCCCCTCACATAGGAATTCACGTTCCCGGACTGTGGTGTGCATGCAAATGAAGATTATCTTCGTGAATTGTAGCAAACATCCTGCCTCCTATATGCTGCAATAACTCACTGGCACTGAGATTGATTCAAGGACATCTGTTGTGCTTACGCCAAGTATCTTGACTGAACGAACTGTATAACAAAGAAAATATACAGTACAATGTTCTTCATTTGCACAATGCTAGGTTCGCTGAAGAGCCGTGGTGTTTCACAAAGCCCTAGCTTAAGGTGGCATGGTGTTCATTTATTTTTCATGGCGTAGGCCGGGCATCCAGTGAAAATACAACCTATAACTCCATCTAGTAAATTTAAGAAGCAAACTTATCTGCTCTGTACTATATCTGAGGGGGGAAATGCTTTGTCCAGGAATACATTAAAATGAAATAAACATCACTATCTTTCTTACTTCTAGCATCCATTTCCTTGCACATGGGAAGACTGCTTTTTTATATTTAATATTTCCATATATTTCAGTTCCTTTTTTTTTTTTTTTTTTTTTTTTTTTTTTTTTTTTTTTTAAACAAAGACATGTTTTCAATGGCGATTATAAACCACTTCTATATGTCAGTCTGGAGAAGAGCATATTGTGACCTTGGAAATGGAAATGGAAATACATTTTTTCATTTCGCTATACACATCAGTTCAGGTTTTCAATGTGACCTATGTGACGTAAAACTAGCTAGTCAGGTTTACCTCTTAGATGACAACCGCCTTTCCTTGTTGTAACACCGCCTAGCTTATTTATTAGCAAGCTAAGACGAGCAAGCTAAAGCAAGTTAAATAACAGTCTCATACTTTTTGTGTAACTGAAATGATTACCGTATTTTCCGGACTATAAGCCGCTACTTTTCCCCCACGCTTTGAACCCTGCAGCTTGTACAACAGTGTGGCTTATCTATAGATTTTTCTTCGCTAACTGCCATCAGGGGGCGCTAAAACGTGAAAGATGCAAGAGATCAATGCCAAGAAGAAGATATTACCGGTAGTTTTTGGCACTTGACGCAAGGAGCATGACACGCACATTAAGGTATGTAAATAAACATTTACAAAATCTTTCTTGTGTAAATATCTCATTTCACAACGTACAGTATATATCTGCGGCTTATAATGTGGTGCGGCTAATATATGTAAAAATATTTTTTTCCTTTTAAAATTTAGTGAGTGCGGCGTATATTCCGATGCGCTCTGTAGTCCGGAAAATACGGTAAATGATTTTCAGTTTATTTGAGACTCACAAAAGTACGACGGACACAAGATACCACGTGAAATGTGTATTAGCACCTTGGCCGACCATGTGGGTGGTTTCAGGCAGTGAACTGTACTTATGATCTCAGGGAGCAACAGTGCAATCGAGGTTATTACTAAGACTAGCTAGGGGGTGGCATGATGATGCAATGGTTAACACTGATGCCTGACAGCAAAAAGGTTCTGGGTTTGACCCAGCCAGCTGACTGGGGTCTTTCTGTAGGGAGTTTGCATGTTCTCCGAACGTGTATGTGGGTTTGCTCCAGGCACTTCCGTTTCCTCCCACAGCCCAAAGACGTGCAGATTTGTTCAACTGGCTATAATAAATGGCCCATAGCTGTGAAAGCAAGTGTGAATCTACATTCGCCCTACGATAGATTGGCAGCCTGAACAGGGTGAACCCCCGCCTGTTGCCTGGAGTCATGTGGGATTGGTTCTAGCTTCCCCCTTCAGCTTTAATGGATAAGCCATAGAGATAATGGATTCATGGATGGATTTTGTAGCTAATTAAAGACCAGCAGTTATGTAATCAAGGCAATCCAGGTTACATGGATGATATACCCACAGAAATATGTGCAAATGAGATGCACTTTTCTGGCTCCTCTTTCGATGAGTCCATTGTCCATATTTAAAAGCGGTGTGATTTATCATTCGAACAATGAACCATTTCCAGATCTCTCTCTCTCGCTCTCTATTTCTTTCTCTTTCTATTTTCTCTCTCTGTGTGTGTGTGTGTGTGTGTGTGTGTGTGAGGTGGGCACCTGCATTGCAACAATGTGATAAAAGGGGAACCATGTTTCCTGTGGAAAAGATTCGCCACCAATTGTCATTAACATCATCCTCAAACACATGAATAAAGAAAACAGAAAAAGGAGACCATACAATGGCAGAAAGCTGTATTGCTCTTATAATGAGGACATGGCAATTCTTGTAATCTTCAGCATTTATGATCGTGTTTCTCTGAACAGCGAACAGCAGCGAATCAATACGACTGAATTTGTACTTTCCATTTGAATATGTTTTTCCACTCCTCTGCAAAACCTTATCCGTTCTACTGTGATATCAGTCAAAAGAGTCCAAACAGGAAAGTGAGCTGGTAAATATTTCTTTTTGTCATTATTTTGCACCTCATCGTGACATGTTAAGTCTGTGGTGTTCGGTATTTCCATTTCATTTGCCATTCTATGTCTGGTTATGTTTGTTACGTTTCCCCTAACCTGAGAAGTTTCAGATGAGCGGACAGATTATTAGAATAATTCACTCACTATGATTATTACTATGAAACCCATGCCAGAGCATAATTCTTGATCTTGCTTTGTTTGTCCAGTAACAATCCATTCAGATCATAAGTGCTAATGATATTTTAACTCGGTCCAAATGAACACAAATAAAAGTAAATGTCACCAGTGATGGATCTGATGGAAACATGATGCCTTGCTTCTTTTTGCTCTAGAGCAAGCTTTTCTAGGAAATTTGGCGATGCACTGATGTGCATTTTTTTTTTTAACAAGACTGACAAGTACATGTTTTTTTTTGGTTTTTTTTTAGCTTTTCAATACAGATTGCATGTATTGAACTCTTCTTTCTGAGTTGAAATGCAATTATTAATCATGAAATGTCCAGATAGCAATCAATTCATAGCATCTGTTCACTAGGGAAGCAACATAAACTCGGCTGATGTCACATAGTATGTGATGCTGACATTAGAGCATTTTCATGAGCATGATTAAATGAGTGCAGAATCAGATGGGATTGGGATCGATCCATCCTTAGGAAAACTCATGATGCATCTTGAAGATGAAATAAATTTTGAAGAGCTTCAACTGCTGTGGGGCAAATGGGCATCTGGGGGAAGAGCTGTTTGAATTTGGCTTTCTAGCAAATGTAATTGAGCTAATGTAGATAGAAGCCGGTTATTGCAAGGAAGGAAAATATTTTATTACACTCATATAAGCTTGCTATTTGTTTTTAAAGCATCATTATAGTGGAGATAATGGATTACTCCAACAAAAACGATTATTTATTTATTTATTGCTGCCGCCTAGCAATATACAGTCATCAATAGTAGCATCAGAATGTACATAAGAGGACAAAAGGGGGTTTTTCACTGGGCTGCATTCAGAGTTAAAAGTGTATCGTGAGGAGTTAATACTAAATTACAAACACTGTCAGACAGTTGAAGGTGAGATTTGCTCACCAGCAATGTTTGATGAAAACACAGGCATGTCTGAATTATGCATGATTCTGACCTTGAACCTGAGTGGGTTGTTTGGTAGGAACTGGGCCCAATTGCTCTGATTCTTAGAGCAGACAATTCTTATGAATCAGGATGATTGGGCCCAGTTACTTCCAAGGGTAGAGTATGCACAGAACCCACTATGCCATTCTACTACTGAACTGAGCGTGTACTGGGATATCCGCCTCCTTTTATGGAATGCCAACCCCTCAGCATCCCCCACCAACGCCTGAGTGTGGAAGAAGCGAATAGCTATGGGGACACACACGTCGGCACCTAGAACATGTGGCAGAGACTAATAAGTGCTTTGCAGGTGCCAAGGTGTGTAAGCGTTTGTGTGGTTTCAGAAGGTCTGCTTCACTGGTGTGGTATGAGCCCACGTGATGAGTTTTCCCTCTTATTCTTGGGGGCATATATGTCAGCCCTGGAGGGGAGACCATGGGAGCTCTTGGCGTTGGGGTGTATTAGCGATCTTTCTGTCTTTGTCCCAAATGATGACATTCACAAAGCAGGATGGTGGCAGGATGGCTTCTGGTTGGGTTTCACCAACAGGATGCATGCGGGACAGGGACTCAGCCTTTATGTTTTTAGACCCAGGGCGTTAAGATAGAGAGACATTTAAATGAGTGAAGAAGAGAGACCATTGGGCTTGACAGGAGTTCAGGCCTATAGCAGTTGCTGAGGTACTGTATGTTCTTATGACCCATGAGGACTGGTGTGAATGGACTGAGAGACCTTACTGGAGCAAAAAGATTTGAGCACATTACCCTTATCTTATCTACTCTGCACTAGTTCCCAATTAAATACCGTTGACCTATAAAGCACTGAACGGTATCACACCGCAGTACCTGAGCGATCTTCTGGTCTTTTATCCATCACATCTACTGAGATCCAGAGGTGCAGGCCATTTGTTAGTACCTTGAATACTGAACGCTACACATGGGGGGGGGGGGGGGGTCATTCTCTTATAAAAACCCACAGTTATGGAATAATGTTCCAGTTAGTGTTCGGGACTCAGACACAATCTCAATGTTTAAATCGAGGCTGAAAACATATTTGTTTAGTCAAGCCTTTTGTTAACAGCATTATTAGATAAAGGCACAGATCTGGAGGGTTTTCAGGCACAGGGTGTTTCGGTAAACACTATCTTTAACAAATTCTATGTGTGTAGATTTTTAATTGGAAATTATATTCCGATATTCCTGCGAAGCTGCTTTGGGACGATGTCCCTTGTTAAAAGTGTTACTGTATACAAAAAAAATGGAATTGAATTGAATTGAATTGAAAGCGTGTGCTGCCCCCAACCAGTGTCACCACTTTGCAAGTGTTAGCTTGACATCCAGAAGCTCATGATTGCCGGTGTCATAGTTATGCTCAAAATGCATCATCTGCTTGGTGCCCGACTCCAGAAGTGTCATGAGTGGGGATCGATGGAGCTAAAATTCCTAATAATTTGCCTCCTAATAATTAATAATAAAAACACTGGAAAACTGAGAAGGCTCTAGACCGTCCATATGGCATGACTGAGTATTCTTAGTGGCATGATGGTGTGCTGAATGCCGTTTTCCATACATAAACATCTCCTTTTCTGTTGTGTATTAAATTGTATGTGCTGAGCAGATCCGGTGAACATACTCGCTGTTAAACAGGGGAGAAGATGACCCACAAAATACACACTAGAAATTGCATGCTAGCCACAGAAAGTGGATGCCGCCCTGAAAGTTGCATTCCATCAAGGCCTCAACGCTGAAAACCTCAAGGCGCTAACACGTCGAGATGACGAAGTCTCGTTCGATACTCTTCTTGACCTATGATCTTTTTGGGTATGTTTGCACTGTGAGGAACCTAAGCACTCTATAGCTCAGTGCCCCTCACAGTGAGATTAAATGCATATTTTTCATGCAATCCTTCAACTTATAAGCAGAGATAATGCACTCAAGATCTGTTTCTGTTCCCGAGCGCATTATCTCAGTGTCAGCGAACTTTGCGTATTGCTTCGCAAATGGTAAGCGTGAGCCAGTCATTATATACTGCTGGTAATTGGCTGCAAATGGAGAACACCTGTGATTCATTAGTGTTCATTACGCGAGTGCTGGTGTCGTTGTGAAGAATAATTTATGTTGGCCCTGTTTGTATGCTGAGAGGGATGATGGGAAATGGAGTTGATGGGTGATTCAGATGCGATGCTATGACAGTGCTTAGTAAATACATATAAATACAGTGAACCCCCGCCTATCGCGCGGGTTAAGTTCCGGCGCCCCCCGCAACAGGTGAAATCTGTGAAGTAGCACCGTGACATTTATTTTATTATTTATATA
>JAQMCW010000036.1:15461073-15472385 GCA_030068335.1 Chrysichthys cranchii | reverse complement strand
TCCAATAAAATAGATTCATGTTTGTGGCTATAATGTGACAAAATGTGGAAAAGTTCAAGGGGGCCGAATACTTTTGCAAGCCACTGTATATGTAACACATGTTTCACATTATAGTTGCAACTTGTAAAGGGTTGTTTTTTTGATTGTTTGTTTGTTTTGCCCCACTCCACTCAGCTCAATTGTGTCTGACTTCTCAGCTGTCTGGAATCACTTCAGAATATTTCTGCCAAATTGCAATCACATGTATGCATGACAGCATAGCTGGTTGCAATGTATTTTATTTTCCAATTTTATCACGTTGCTGCTGTTTCCATGCTGGTTTTTTTGAAGCACACATTCAAATTTTCCATTAAAGTTCATAGAAACTATATAAGAGATCACACCTGATTGACTCAGTCTCCGAGATGGCTCCACTTTACTGACTGTTGTAACAGATTTTGAGCTGATGCTGATTGGCTTAATCACTCCACCAACAAGCTTTGCCTCTGCATGATGTCCGAGGCTGCTCTCTGGCCTCCAGATACTGTCACCTACAGAGAGAGAGAGAGAGAGAGAAAGAGAGAGAGAGAGAGAGAGAGAGAGAGAGAGAGAGAGAGAACAAACATTGGCTTTATTCTAAAGATGTTTGAAAAACTGTGTATGTGTGTGTGTGTGTGCGCGCATCTGTCTAACTAGTCATCCATCCATCCTTGATTGTCAATTCATCTGTTTGTCCATATGCCTTCCTCTCTAACTGTCTGTTAGCTGTCTGTTTGTACATTTATTGTCTGTCATCATGTCTGTCCATTCACGTTTACTGGTTTTCTATCTGTCTCTTTATCTGCCTGAATGTCTGGTGATTTATCTGTCTATCTCTTAGCCTGTCTGTCCATTCACTTGCCTCTCTACCTATGGCATTTACTTAGATCTAAACTACCAACTAAAGCAAAGTTAAGCCACATCATCATAAACATGTCATAAAATTAAGCCATAACCTCAAAAGCCATTATAATGAATTACATAATTCCTTGTGTTCCAAGTGTGCTGTTTCTAGTACCCTTTTTCTGAACCTATTAGCCTGATAGTCTATACGGTGTTTATGAGAATGGATTTGTCAAACTTGATCTGCTTGTAAAGATGATGTTTATCACAAAATCCAACTACCTGCGGCTCTGCAGGTTACAGTCAAATACTCAAAGTACAAAATGTCAAAGTACATAACTTAGATTAGCTTTTGCTAATTCATTTAGGGACATCTAAGTCACAGACATACTAAAGCTGTTTTTCCTGAGTTTTAGAAAGTTGAAGACCCAGCTAGACATTCCATATTTAGGGAGTAGCACAGTGTACCTTCAGGAGAGAGAGAGAGAGAGAGAGAGAGAGAGAGAGAGAGAGAGAGAGAGAGAGAGAGAGATTCATGCATACATGAATGTCTCTGGGGTTAACGCATGTCTCCTTTCTCTGTCTTAAACGCCAGCTATAATTAAGCCATTTTCCAGCTCAGTGGTCGCTGCCCTTGTCATTGTGCTCAGGGGAATGCAAGCTAGAGAGACAGACCAATAAAACCTATTAGATCATGGCACTCGGAGGAATAAAAAAGGATGAGAAAAAAGAGTGATGGATATATGCTGCAAAGGAAAAAAGGAGGAAAAAGCAGACACTGCTGATAGGGAAACATCACTCCTCTGACCTTTCCTGCCTCTCGTTAAAGCCACAGTTTGATACATAGCAAATAAAAATGAGGCCATTAGAGTTCTGTTTGTCTTTATTGACTTCCTCCATATTGTAATATTGGCAATCTTAGAAAGTACTAATGGAAATATAAGTGTTTACATTCTAACTAATGCTCTCTTAAGAGTAGCTCATTAACCGTGGGGAGAAGGGAACAGAGGAATAAATGGATATATGAGAACAGCATAATCTGTGCAGTAGCTGTTACCCTGCAGTACTTTATTGGGCAATTCATCTAAACACAGAATAATTAGGGTCTGAATAGCATAATGCTGTAAAAAAATGTTTGTTTGTTTATTTATTTATTTACTTATTTATTTATAACTAACTAAATAAATAAGCTTATAGAAAAGACACATGGAGAAAAAAATGATGCCCTGACATCTAACACAAAGAGCTGTTTCACTTTCAATTATGAAATGCTAAAATAAATATTGTTTCTTTGCTTTAGAGGGTAGGGTAGCATAGCCTGAAATACAGGAGGTATTTTAGGGTACTTGATCATGGTTCTCCTCCTACATCCTAAAAATGGCAGCAGTTGGGCTGGCTATTCTAAATGATGTGAATGGGTGTGTGCATGGTGCTGATCTACATGCTGGAACCCCACTTAGGGTATATTCCCATCTCACTCACTGCATTCACTAAATAGGTCCCAGATCCCCTGCAACCAACACCGCTAAATTCTAAATTAAATATTTCAAAGACAAGCAGAGGGGATTAGTTTTAATTGGCTACTCTATATTGCCCATAAGTGTTAATGTAAGTGTGAATGGTTGGCTGCCTATATGTGTTGGCCCTGCGCTTGATTGGTGACCTGCCCAGGGTGTACCCCGCCTCATGCCCAAAGTCAGCCTCTCTGCTCCTCTGATCATCGGAAGCAGGTACTCCTCGCCAGAACACAAGTCCAAATCGGCAGGCACAAGAAGACATCCAAACAACGGGCAAAAGGTCGGGCGATCGGGCAAACAGGATAAACGCGGCAGAGCAGAAACGTGAATCACAAACACAGTCCTAAGTCAAAAACCGGAAATAACAACAAGGCAGAGCAGGGCAGAAACTTGAATCGGGAATCAAGATACAAAACGGGTCATACACGAGAAAGCTAACTGGAATCAAAAGGCTCGGTAATAACAGCGTCCATAAAGAGCATTAATACTTCGCACCGTATGTGCCAAAACGAGAGTCCTTTATAGTCATCTTAAAAAGGTGCACCTGGATCTTGTTTGGATCAGGTGATCTTGGACTTGATACACCGCATGCGCCGTAGGCGCTGCTGTGGTGTGCAGAATGCACCGCTTTCCGTAACCTGGAAACTGGTGCCTTTGCCGGTGCGCTTCATGCAGTTCCCTACTGCATCGCAGAAGCGCATACAGTTCGGGCGGTGCGCTTTCATGCGGCTCGCTTCTGCGTTGCGAAAGCGCATACTGTAGGGCGGAATCCTGACATTGCCCTGGTATCACCTAGCTGCAAGATGCATAACTATTCATAAAACCATTAAAATTCTTTATAGTAAATAACATGTGAGTCAGCATTTTTTCTTGTGGAGTTGGATTTAAAATTGAATCTAACTTTGAAAGGATTTTGTAGGTGTCATGGATCTGCCAGCGTGCATGCAGAACACCCATTTTCAGGCACTCCCAATAGCGGTGCATGGCGTAGGACTTGCACCGCTTCAAGGTCTACTCCATTAGCGGCGCATGTGTGAGGATTCATATCATGCTCGTGCATCACGTGGGCTGCTACAGATGTTCCGCATGTGGACTAATTACTCAGGCTTTAAATAGATTCTTTCTTGCACACATACTTTGTGTGTATCCTTGCCAAGCCTTATTCTCAATTAGTCTATGATCTTTGTTTTCGACCCCTAGCCTGTTTTCCAGGTTTGTAATTATCGTCTTTGCCTGTGTTGTGTTGTTTGTCGATTGGTTTACCTTGCTTGCCCTAGTTTCTGAGTTTGCCTGCCATCATTGTATTTTAGCTATAGTGTTTAATAAAGACTACTTTGGATTTTACATCTGACTCCTGTCTGCGCATGTACCGCATAAATCCTGTCTGTGTGACAGACTGTGTCGCCAGTGCTAGGACGCAGCAGGATTGCAGGAGTACAGCTACAGGTATGCCATGCCAACCACACTGCTGCAGAAGGTGGGGCTAGATATCTCAACTCTCTACGATGGCTACCAGTTTCTCCCAAATGGTTTCCTGCTACAGTGCAAACTTTATGAGGATTTCGTGGAGCTCAGACCCCTGAAATGCGTCAGGTCAAATGCATGATGCACTGGCTTACTACTCAGATGGGCCAAGTATCTGCTCGCAGTAGAGCACCCATGCATACAGGCTCCAGAGAGTTTTGGCACCATGCTAAAGTGGATTTATTGTGAGCTTGGGGGTAAATGCCCATGGAATTTTTTTGGGGAGCTGGGCTCACAGAGGAGCTGCACCTGCAGGCTGACAACAGGGTCTACAGTGACGAGAGCCCTCCAGTGCTTGTAAGGGAGGCAACCACTCCAGAGCTCCCTCCAGTGGCTGAAACGGAGGTGTCCACTTCAGAGCTTCCTCCAGTGGCTGAGACAGAGCTGATGGCTCCACAGTCCTCTCTCGTATCCGAGAAGGAATTAACTGCATCAGAACCCACAAAGATAACCAGAAAAAGAAAGAAAAGAAAGCAGGCATCCAAGTCTGAACCCAAGACCAAACCCTTGTCCATGTCTGAAACCAAGTCTATGCCAGAACCTGAACCTGAAGCCAAAGCCAAGCCCCATCCTGAAACTGAACCTATAGCCAAGCCTAAATCTGAACATGAACCTGATGCTAAGCAAGCTCTCCAGCCAGCTGAGACTTCACAAGCTCTCCAGCCTGCTCACATTCTCCAGTCTGCTCAAGCTCTGCAAACTGCCAAGCTAGCTCAAACTCTTCAACCTGTCAAGCTAGCTCAAGCTCATCACCCAGTCAAGCCAGCTCAAACCCTTCAGCCTGCCCAGTCTGCTCAAGCTCTTCAGCCTGTTCCACCTGCTCAAGCTCTTCAGTCAGCCCAGACTACACAAGTGTTCTTGCCCACTATACAGATCCTAACTCTCCCACCAATTCACACTCGTGAATCTGCCAAGTCTGTCCTCGCAGAACAACTGCCACCTGTCACTGCAGAGCCACTGCCACCTGCACCAGTCACAGAGCCGCCACCGCCTGCACCAGTCACAGAGCCACCACCTCTCATCACAGAGCCACTGAGGCCTGTCAATGCAGAGCAGCCATCAGCATCCATCACAGAGCAGCCGTCAGTGTCCGTCACAGAGCAGCCGTCAGCGTCCATTACATAACAGCCCTCAATGTCAATCACAGAGCTGTCTGCTCTCACAGAGAACCTGCTTGCAGCACCAGTCACAGAACAACCACCAGACTTTGCAGAGTCATCTGCCCTCTTCACAGAGACGTTTGCATCAACCATAGAGTCATCTGTCATTGCAGGGGCATCTGTTGTTGCAGGATAGTCTGTTGTTGCAGAGATGTCTGCATTAGCCACAGAGTTATCTGACTTCGCAGAGCCGTCTGCGTCAGCAGCAGAGTCATCTGCATCAGCCTTCGCATAGCTGTCAGGCTCCACAGAGTCGTCTGACTTTACAGAACCGTCTAAGCCAGGCACAGAGTCGCCTGGCCTCACAGAGTCATCGCCTGACCTCACAGAGCCTGCATTTGTCATAGAGACTACTACAGTTCTGACACATGCTACGATAACAGAGACTGCTACATTCTCATAACCCTTCACATTCACTGAGGTTGATACTGTTTTGAAGGCAGCTAACTTCACAGAACCTGCCATGTTCACAAATCCTGCTACAAAGCCAGCTAGAGTGTCAACCAAGTTTTCCAAATTAGCCACAGGGCCTGTTTCAGAACTTGCCACTGAGCTTGCCACTTTCACAGAGCCTGCCTTCATCATGAAAATGACAACAGTTCATACACATACCTCGTTTGCAGAGCCTGCCACAGAGCCTGATATGATCACAGAGACTGTCACAAAACCTAGCAAGCTCATGGAAATCTACCATGATCATTGTGCCTACCGTGTCCACAGCACCTGCTTTGCTCATAACACCTGCCACAATTGCCGAACATGCTACAGAGCCTACTGTGCTCCTAGTGCCTGCCACAAATTCCACACCACAGCCTACGCCACAGCCTACAGTCACAACTACGCCCGAGTCCACCCCAAGTCCACGCCTGAGTCCATGGTCAGACTGAAATTCAGAGTACCTCAGTCTAGTACCAGGCCCGAACCCACAGGACCTGGGCCTCCACTATGCCATAGGAAAAGGCACTCCAGGAGTAGCGCCCTTGGGGGAATTTCTGTCATGGATCTGCCTGAGCATGTGCAGAGCACTCATTTTCAGGCACTCCCAATAGTGGTGCATGCCGGAGGACTAGCACTGCTTCCGCGTTTTCCTCCACTCCGTTATCGGTGAATGCACAAGGATTCGTACCATGTTCGCGCATCACGTGGGCTGCTACAGGTGTGCCACATGTGAACTAATTACTCAGGCTTTAAATAGACTCTTTCATACACACACACTTCGCGAAGCATTGTTGGCCACTTTGTGTGTATCCTTGCAAAGCCTTATTCTCAGTTGGTCTATGGTATTTGTTTTCGACCCGTAGCCTGTTTTCCAGGTTTGCGATTATCGTCTTTGCCCGCGTTGTGTTGTTTGTCAAACGGTTTACCTTGCCTGCCCTAGTTTCAGAGATTGCCTGCCGTCATTGTACTTTTGCCATAGTGTTTAATAAATACTATTTTGGATTTTACATCTGACTCCTGCCTGCGCATGTGTCTGCTTAAACCCTGCCCGAATAAGATTTTTTTTAAAAAGCCTACAGACCATTACATATACCAGATCAAGTATACTAGTAGAAAACTAGCGGTCTGTGTGAGCAAAGGGACTGAATTTCTAAAGAAAGATTGATACTTTTCATACACTTCAGTACTAATATTTGAGTAAATGGCTGCCATGGGTATGAAAGTATGAAACAATACAGTGTGTCACCTGTATCAAGTTCTGCTTTGCCATAGGGCTTTGGGTGAGAGTAATCTTCCTTAAGCCTTTTGATTGATGACAGTTATAACCACACTTGTAGAGAATGAACACATTTAAGCACATTTTTTAAGATAAATGAGAATCAGGCCCATAATGGCACCACTGGGTTAAGAGACACCACATCAGAGATAAGATTATATGTGAAAAGCTTCCTAGTATAAAAAAAAAACTTCTCCATCTGTATTGTATTATTGTCTCTAGGCTCTCAGGTGGACAGGAAGTCTTTATTAACTTGGCTTCTACCATTTTGGCCAAAAATAACGGAAAGAAGCTTGAGGATAGAAATAGAGTAGAAAGGAATAAAGAAAATCTAGCTTGTACCAAATTCCACTGGGTTACAATCTGATTTGATTTTGAACATGCACACATGCACACACAATAACATGGTGAGAACAGGAAGTGTTTGAAGGGCTTCTTCTCCCCCAGTTATATGGTAATATTGTCTCCAGTCTTGCGCAGACATAATCTGTACCTCTTGATTGAGAATAAATGTCTTTCATCTTCTACATTATTATTAAACAGCTGCACTCCATATGGAACAATAACACCAAATGAAAAGATAACATAGATCATCTGTATCCTGAATTTATTATACAGGGTGTCCCAAAAGTCTCCATACATAGGGGAAATTAACACTGTTTACAAAATGTTATTTTTAAAAAGTGTTTTCCAAAAAACTGCTATAAGGGGCTATGCATTACATTGTCATGGTGCAACGGCATTCCTCTTCTTTTGCTTCAAATTGCAGATTTAAGTTAATTAAGTTCATATTGTGCATTTTTAAGCAATGCACAATAATTTGCACTGTTCACTGTTTGCCTGTGCACTTGGAATTCTGCCTGAATAGACCCCTTCATGTCCCAAAAGAATGTAACATGATTTTCTTGGAGGAGGGCTGACTTTGAATTTCTTCTTCGCTGAAGAAGATGGATGTCTCCACTCCATGCTTTGTCTTTTGCTCTCTGGGTTATCACATAATATAAAAATTGCCGTTATTTTTTTTATTCTCCTTCATATAAAATAAATAAAGTATGAAAAATGTTGGAAGCCATTTTGCTGAAAAGTGTTAATTTCCCCAATGTATGGAGACTTTTGGGACACCCTATGTAATCCATTATACTAACTGCCTGTAAGATTGTCCACTTTTAATTGGTACACCAATACACCAGTATCTGCAATATACTTTACAAAAACTTAAATAAACTGATTAAAAATTAAACACTCAATTTTTCTTAACACCAGGTATGAGGAAATACTTTGTACAAACTCTACTCAAGCTCACTCATCTTCTGCCGGTTAATCCTGTTCAGGGTCGTGGGGGGAAGCTGGAGCTAATCCTAGCTAACTTCAGGCAAGAGGTGGGGTACACCTTGGACAGGTTGCTAATCCACCACAGGGCAGACACACACAGAGACAGACAACTATTCACACTTACATTCATACCTATGGGCAATTTAGAGTAGCCAATTAGCCTAATCCCCTCTGTGAATGTCTTTGGACTGTGGGAGGAAGCAAGCACTTGGAGGAAACCCACACAGACAGAACATACAAACTCCACATAGAAAAGCACCCAGGTCGACCCCAGGAATTGAACCGAGGACCTTCTTGTTGTGAGGCAACAGTGCTAACCACTACACTACTGTGTACACTACCACCCCACCCCACCAGTACCGACCTGGCATAAAGCTCTTTGAGTTTGTGGAATGTTTATGTATCTCTAGAGGACCATGTGATGCAGCCAGACTCGGTGAAACAGGCGTGGACTCTAGCCCCAATGTGAAGAAGCCATCCAGGCCTTGGTAGTTTGTGGATACACTATTGTGCCTCTGTGCTAACAAGCTTACAGCCTGTAAAAGAGAGAAACATATGAAAAATCATTGAAAAATCACCTTTGTTATTTTTATATATTTCATTACACCCAAAAGCACCACTAAAACCATGATACAACTAAGTTACTAGCACAGTGTTGCACATAATGGTCTAGAAACATTTTATATTGGTAGAAAAAGGAGAAAACTCAAGCTAAATAAAAGCTAATGCAGCTCTGTGCAGGGTAAATAATGTAAAGCAATACACAGATCTGGTTGTTATCAACTAGATAAATTAAGCTGGGTAAAAAACAAAAAAATCGCACTCATCAAAGCTATCTGTTCTCTGTGTGTGAGTGATGGCTTTTTCTCTCTTTCTCTCCGCCGGCACTCACAGCAATCCTGTGCATCGGTATCTTGCATAGAAGAGGGCATATAGTGCTTTCCCCCACACCCACATCAGTTGGATGTATCAAATGAACACTTTAGACTAATGCTGACTACATTCAATTTCTGAGGTCAATGTAATATAATAGTTTAAAACTAATGCAAATTTCTGATTAGATTACTACATTACTTAGGGTAGACTGGGTTTAAATCATTTTTTGGTGAATCTATCATCTGAGACACACCCTGTTGTTCAGTGCTGACCTGTGTACTTCAGTCAAGATGACCACAGTCAAAAAGCACCAGGGTGCTCAATGAGAGTGGTGTATCATGTCAATGACTGTTGAAAGGAAATAAAAAATGTATGCTTTGTGACTGTTACCAGGCCACGGTCAATTTGATGCAAAATGAGTTTGTATGAGATAAAAACTTAAAGAACATGAACCAGACAAAAGTTGATTGATTTTTACAATCAATCAAAAAGTGTGCAGGCTTTTACTACAAAGGAAATTTGATTCCCAGAACTAAATTTGTCGAATATCAGTAATATCAAGCCATTGGGCTACAATCCATCCATCACTTATCCCATAAAGGTTGCAGGGAGTTGGAGCCAATCCCAGCTGTTTTCAAGCAAGAGGCAGGATACATCCCGGGCAGGTCAAAAAACTTTTGCAGGGCTAACACTGAGACAAACAGCCATTTACACCAAATCCACACCTATGAGCAATTCTGAGTAGCCAGTTGACCTAACCTGCATGTCTTTGGGCTGTGGGAGAAAATCAGACCACCCAGAATAAACCCACATAGACAGAACATGCAAGTTCCACACAGAAAAGCTCGGTCAGTTTGTAGGTTTGAACCCAGAACCTTCTTGCTCTGATGTGCCAGTTTTATCCACTACACCACACTACACCACCATTAGGTCAATAACTCCATACTATTATCATTCCAAAAGACTTTCTCTGAAAGAAATCCAAGAAAGAAAAACTGGAACCACACTGTATATTGAGCTTGACACACCTTCAATATATTTTAGTAAGCTCTGCCCTCAATTAATACCTTAAGGGAGAACGAAACTACTCTTAATTAGACACCGGAGAGAATTAATTAGCATAGACCAAGCGACACCCAAACAGCACCACAGAATCAACAATACTAGTGGCATAAGGCTAGATTGAACAGAGTCAATTAGATAATACACAAACGTACAAAGATTATGTCTTACCTTTGCAAAGAACCAGTAAAGAACTAATTCAACATAGAATATTTTAAAGCACATTTTACAAGAACAACATTTATTTATTCAGTTCTGTATCACCTCAAAAAATAAACACATTTTGTTTCCTATCTGTACATTCTCCATTGTTATCAACATAGGAGAAATGATGCACATTGCAGTGAAACAGACACACTTGCCTTGCTCACCAGGGATGGTTTGGTAAAAAAGGCTGACTGCTCTTCCATCATCGGGCTCAAAGAGGGGAAAGAAGCATCTGTAGTGACAAACAGAGATGGAGGGAAAGAAACTTTGTTTCTCTCCACGTCTTCCTCTATGTCCTGCAGTGCACATCTCTTTATTTCTTCATCAGAAGAGTCATCATCAGTGGGTAACATGTCAACACCATCACTTGACATATCTGAATCTGCACAAAAACCAACAGAAAAAATGTTAGCTTTTTATTATTATGCTACAAATGTGCAGCTAATGATGTAATTAAAAAAAAAAAAGTTATTTCAAGATGAAGGGTCCTAAAATTTCTTAAATAAACTTTTCACAGAAAAATGGAATGTACAGTTTCTCCCACAAATACTCCATCAGCCAAGACATGTTTGGTGTCTAAACTATACGTAGCAAACGTTCAGTATACATTATGGGCTGCTGCATCATTTATCCCACATTCCGATCATTCAGCGCGTGTTTCGCTGAGCTTTTCGTGGTTAGTAAAGCCCTTCGTTATGTCCCAAAAGTTATCTGTGCCTTCTACTTCTTCTAAGGTCACACCCAAGCACCGACGGAAGATACTAACAATCGACTAAAAGATAAAATTTTTGGACTTGTTAAAGGAAAGGACCAGCTGCAAAATGAAGTCCTACACATTTGTACAACATATTAACTATGCAACTATATACGTCTAACAAATTGTATGCCTACATTGTATTTTTTTCGTTTGTTATACAGTGAACCCCCGCCTATCGCGGGGGTTACGTTCCGGCGCCCCCCCGCAAAAGGTGAAACCCACGAAGTTGCAACGTTACATTAATTTTATTATTTATATATATTTTAAGGCTTTATAAACCCTTCCCACTCTCTTATTAACCT
>JAQMCW010000036.1:15272148-15282262 GCA_030068335.1 Chrysichthys cranchii | reverse complement strand
GAAAAGAAAAAGATCCCAGTGAGCGACAGACTGCAGTGATTCTGTGAGTTGTAGTGAAAGTCCTCTCCGCTCTCCCTCACACCAGCCACCAGTCTTTTAAAGGTAAAGTGCAGGTTATTTTGTTGTTGTCAAGTGTGGTCGGGTTGAGGTGGACACATGCGCAGGCAGGAGACAGCAGTAGCAAACCAAATAGGTTTATTCTAATACCCGGCAGAGTCAGAAAAAACAGGCAAAGGTCAACTAAGATGCAAACGGGATATCTGAGACTGGCATAAACACGAGAAGAACAAGAAACAGAAACTTAGTCAGAACCAGAGAAAGCAAACCCGGGAATAGTAAGGCTTGGCAAAAGCGCAGGAATTGGCAACTAATGCTTTGCAACTTTGGCGTGCTTGCGTGAGTCTTTTTATAGCTCCTGCAATCAATCCAAATCTGGTACACCTGTCGCCACCCATGTGACATGCCGAGCATGGCATGAGTCCCCATGTATGCGGCGGTGGCCGGTACAAAAGTATTACCCGGATGTAATCTTTACAACAGGTGTGTTGCATGCATGCGAGCAGATTCATGACAGTTTTATGTGTATTTACTTTATATTTTGTATTAATAATTCTTATATAAATATTTGTGGGTTGTGAAACGAATTATCTGAGTTTCGAGTATTTCTTACGGGGAAATTCGCTTTGATATACGAGTGCTTTGGATTACAAGCACGTCTCCGGAACGGATTATGCTCGCAGTCCAAGGTTCCACTATATTGTTAAAGTGAACTCTCGACAAAGAGCACATTTTGTGCAGGGCACTCTTCTCTACAAGCGCTAACTCTGGTTATTATCTCCAGCTGTTTGTATCTGACCTCCGCAGCCAGCATGTGACTGAGAGCGAACAAACCTCGCATGCACAGTCAGCAAGAAGTGACTTGGGTGCTAAATAGCAGTCACAAGTGTGAATCTCAAGAGTTTAGTCGTTTCACACAGACAAATCATCACTCACATGGCTTGGAAAGCCGCTGACGTGGAATCAGCAGGAACGCTAAAGTGAGTTCTGTCCTCCGTTTCAGAATGCCTTACTGCGAGAGCAGCACAATCAGAAGAAAATGCTCATTGACGGCACGGCCGAAATCAACCACAACTCTGAAAACACACCCAGCACCAATGGCAAGGTAAAAAAAAAAACAACCAACGGGACACAGTATGAGCGTTTGTGAATGTGGAAAACACTGACTTTCAGCCGGTGTAACAGTTTCACATGCGTGAAGCACAGAGAGCATTTCTGAAACGCTTCAACTCGGTAGAACAAGGGGCTCGAAGTAGTGTTTAAATCCACTGACGCAGGATTAAACTGGTCATTGTAATGACCTACAGCCACTACAGAGTCTCACACTTTATATATTTTTTTTACTGGCGCGATATCGAGATGGTAGAGTTCTGTTTTTTGCAGAGAAGTCGGGAAAATTTCTAGAGGCACACGTCATGCTACAGCATTGCGAACAAAGGCGTAAATCCGAAGCAGAAATAAAAATCCGGCCTTCCGTCACTACCCAGCATAAGATTGTGTGCTTAATAAAACCATGTACAACACACAAACATTGAGGCACACACTAGAAACCAAAACAGTGAACAGAAGTATCAGTGGCCCTGCTCTTTGCCCAATTTAAGTGCAGTTTGAAATGCGAAAACTCTTCAATCACACCCTATTAACCACGAGCCGATGACCTTAAACGCCGTAAGACCTGGCTAATGATGCGTCTTCCCCAACAATAATAAATCATCTGACTGTCTTTCAGTAGCTTTCCACCAAATTACAGAACAAATAAACATCGGACCTGTTCGGCTCGTTTGCATTCGAAAAACGCTCTCTCGCTCACAGGCCCTTCTGATTGGCTGCAGCTTTTTACAGTCATCGCGTTTACTTCCTTAAAATATGACCTTGAATGCTTGAATTAAATTATTAAGGATCTGAAGAGGATTCTTCTGATTACATATGGCTTAAGAAAGGGGCATCGCAAGACTCACAAGACTCGCAAGACGTTTCCAGTTTTTCTGGTTTTGTTGCTATTAATTTGCTAAATGCCGTCTGGTTCTTGCGTGGGCGAAAGTCCATACAGAAATACGCAGTCGCGGAAATGCTAAAGTGTTCAGCGTGTAGGTGCAACTTCCAACCACTGATTTGAACCTCGGGTTTTTTTTGTTTTTTTTTGTCCCCCCTCCTCTCCCCTCCCCAGAGGTCATCAGACGGGTCTTCAGGTCCTGACGAGGAGCTGGGCAAAGTGTCCGAGCTTCAGGAGGTGATGGACAGACAGAGCAAAGAGCTGCTGCAGATGAAGGAGCGCGTGGTTTCCCTCAGCAGCCGAGTGAGCGAGCTGGAGGAGGATCTGGACACGGCCCGCAAGGACCTCATCAAATCAG
This sequence comes from Chrysichthys cranchii, assembly GCA_030068335.1. Taxonomy (NCBI): domain Eukaryota; kingdom Metazoa; phylum Chordata; class Actinopteri; order Siluriformes; family Claroteidae; genus Chrysichthys; species Chrysichthys cranchii. The sequence goes on along the minus strand of JAQMCW010000036.1, from coordinate 15,279,854 downwards.
AGGACATCAACACACGCCTCCAAAGGGACATCCGAGAGGTGACGCTGGTCATCACTTATTTACTCCACATTTTTAACAGACTTGGAAAAGTTTGTCAAAAAAAATGGACACACACCCACACCCCATTGCTTTGTAGCCAGTGGGTCTTGAATTTTCTTTATTTAATTATGACGACGTCACAATCATGGAGATCAGTCAGCTACTGTTTTTACACTTATTTGTTTAATAACTCTGCGTCTATTTGACACGAGGTTTAAAATTTGTCTGCTGCTCAGATTTTTTTTTTTCTCCCAAAAGAAACATAAATAATGCAAACTTGAATCTGACCTCTATTTTAATAATACCAGGACAAGTGCTTTTAATGTCAAACAGAATGTTTAAAATATTTTAACCCAGGCTACCATGAATGGGGAAAAAAAGCACATGCTTTTAAGAAACAAAAGAAGAAATCACAAATTTTTCTTCATATTCTTTATAATATCTGTTTTAATGTAATATTTGAATTATTTGATTATGCTTATTACCCATGTGTTTTTACTCTGTGTTTGAACCTCGCGAACGATCCGTGTCTGTTCTCCAGTCTCTGGCGCAGAAGGACGACATGGAGGAGAGGATAACGACCCTCGAGAAGCGCTACCTGGCAGCTCAGAGAGAAGCCACGTCCGTACACGACCTGAACGACAAACTCGAGAACGAACTCGCCAACAAGGAGTCTCTCTTCCGCCAGGTCTTTCTTGTCCCCCCATCTCCAAACACATTCATTAAACCGACAATGAGTTCACTCTTTAGTAAAGCGTGAAGCATAAGGAATGAACCATGACGCGGCGAGCTGTTCTCAGCCACACATGGATTATTTTTCTATATCTGCAGTGGTTTATTCCTCTTCCACGACAGAAATTTTTATCCATATACGTTCAGAGCAGAAGGAAGTAGAAAGCATAAAAGCTGCCTGTGCTGAAGACCGATCTCAGCCTGTTACCCAGCTCGAACACTCGAGACTCTTAAGGAAACATCATCGCTAGTGAGAACACCATGTTTTGGATTTTTTTTAGTCAGTTTATGTAAGGTATCTATTTAATAAGTTGTGGGATAAGGTCCTGTGTCCACCAGATGTGGGTTTTTTTTGGGGTGCTGGTGGCAGCCACAAGCTTATTTTCAGAGCAATTCTCTTACGTCCTTATTGTTGCTAGGTTAGCAAAAAAATAAATGAACATCTAGCACTTCCGCATTGCTTACTTTAGAAAAGTTAGATAAACGATGGAAAGAAATCGCATCCCGGTATTGGCAGCAGCTCTCGACGTGGGAACTGCTACACCTTTGAAAAAGAAGAGTCCATGTTCGTGAGATCCACCATGCAAGAAGGCGGGCAGTGTTGATATCGTAAGTCCCGCCCCTTGGTGATTTTGATGTCGCTGTAGATGAGCTCGGTGTTGAACTATCTTCAACTGAAAGCATCCTGAGGGCGTTGGGACGGGACAAAGGTGCACGCCGAGGGTGTGGGCTGGGTTGTTTTTTTGCGCCGAAGGCGTTGTGCGGTGTCAGCGCGGAACTCGATGGGATTTGTATAATGAATAGACTGGCCCAAAAAAACGCATTTGTTAGACACAGGGCCTTAAGTTGTTAATAGAAATGAAAACACATTAGAAAGAACACAATGAAAATAAACCCATGTTTTGCCTTGCAACTGTCCTTACTGCTATTGTAGAAAATTCATCAACTCCTTCTAACCAATCGGAATCGAGAACGATTTCAACAGCTGTATTAAAACCGTGGAGCGACCTAATAACATGCTAGCTAATCAGGTGGTGTAAAATAAATAAATAAATAAAAACACCCTGGCTTGATCCACTCCTCTAAAATGCACCTCAGAGAGCAGAGACATGAACCGTACTCGGTGTTGAAAATGATACTGCTTCTTACTCGTCACGTTAAATCTGAGGACACACGTCTGTCCGTACTCGCACGATACCGTGATTGGCGTTACCCATAATGCACTGCCAGCATCACAGTGTCGTATGAGTACGGACAGTCGTGCGTCCTCAGATTTAACGTCTGATGCATGAAGAAGAGGCCAGAGCTGGGTTTTTTTCCCCCTCCTGAAACACACTTGTACATTCCCAGTGTACATAATTATATAGGACTCCTTCCACTTTTTTGTGCGCATGTTTATTTCTGGTCTCTATCTCCATCCATTTTTAGTTTTGCACAAAGCAGCTTTTCCCCATTTTTGCATTTCCGCATGAAGACGTTTCTTTTCGGTGAACGGTGGTGATTCTCAGGAGCAAAACAGGGAGAGTGTCGGTTACGCAAAGTGGGTAAGGCAGTGTAGTACAGGAGCATTTCGGTGAATGAGAAGCTAAGCCATGTGGCGATCACCGTATAGTGTGAGTAAAGCTCATGGAGCGTACATGTGTTGGGGAAAATATCGCGTCCTATTAGATGTCCGTTACAGATCGTGCTGAAAGAGACGTTTGAACACGGTACACATCCTACGTAAGTGATTGATTACAGCCGCTCAGCTCTAGGGGTGCTGTATGATTCCCAACCCTGCGCTACAACCCCAGCTTCCTGACAAGTAGGCATCTGCGAAGAAAAGGATTTATATGTGACCGCCGCCTTTTTCTTCAAACAAACTAACAGCTGTGTAAGCAACCTTAAATCACTAAGTGACCACCAGTACTAGTTACTGCAGTGTGACCTGTTGGTCTCACACACGCGCGCGCGCACATTTTTATGGCCGAAAGGGTGTGTGTACATATGATCATCACACCTGTGTGAACTTCTTGGACGTCCTATTTAAAAACCATGGGCATTCATATGGAGTTTTAATTTTCCAGCAAGTAATTCTCACTCTTCCTCTCAGTGCGTGGGGGGTTGAGACGCTGCACTGGTGATCGGAAGGTCGGGAGGTCAAATCCAAGCACCGCCAAGCTGCCGCTGTTGGGCCCTTGAGCAAGGCCCTTAACCCGCAACTGCTCAGTTGTATAAAGGAGCGAAACGTAAGTCGCTCTGGATAAGGGCGTCTGCCAAATGACGGTCGTGTAACGGACTTCACTGTTCACAGGAAAACGAAGCACAGCAAGTCCACCATACAAGGACTTAAACACACATACAGATTTAGAAACACAAACACACAGAGTTCCAAATGGCTGAGAATACCAATCTAGCACTTGTCTCAGCTGAGCCTTATTAACATAAAACTGAAGCTAACTTCAAGAAGCGGGGTGAAAAAAGAGAGGGACTCTTGTGAGGGTGATGACAGGAGAGAACTTGTCCCATGGACATTGGTATAAAAGGATTAAAGGCACAAGTCACTGTCGTGTAAGAGGAATAAAATACTCTGAGGCGTGCCGTTGTAGGAAAATAATCAAGCTGCACCACCTTGTGGGTCATTTTTGTACACGTAAGTGCATCTCCTTTATCTGGTGAGAGACGACAATTGTAATCCCGCCCCTTCGTTTCGATGATGTGCTGATTTCCCATGGGCTGCGCGTGACCGATGTGTTTTTCTTTCTCAATCAGACGGAGGAGAAGAACCGGCAGCTGCAGGAGCGGCTCGAGCTCGCCGAGCAGAAGCTCCAACAGACCATCCGCAAAGCCGAGACGCTCCCCGAGGTGGAGGCGGAGCTCGCCCAAAGGGTCGCCGCCCTCAGCAAGGTTAGGCACACCCATTACGCATCACGAGCCGTTAGCGTGGACCTTTTAATAACACCGACTGGCGAATTTTAGTGCCTGCTGAGTGATTTCCCGCACGAACATTCCACCAAAGTTTGGTTTGTAAACTCACAAAGCAGCAGCAGCAGCCAGGCCGCATCCTGTTCACCGTCATGGCAAGGATTTTCATGGTGTCTGGGTTTTTTTTTTTTGGTCTGAATCTGCGTTTTTGTTTGTTTGTCTGTTTTTCTTTATTAAACGTTCTCTCTCCTCCCTTGCGGTGTCTCTGTGGACACGCTGTACTTGAAAGTAGCGTAATCTGATTAAAAGGCTCCTTTGTTCTTGTCGTTCTGCTGAATGAGGACTTTTACCCTGTGTCCTCTTTACCTTTTTGTCATGCTTGCTTTAATAGCTGTTCTCTCTGTGTCTCTCTCTCTATAAGTACAGCATCTTCTGCAATGAAATCTCTTCTGGTCTCCTCGCTTGCTTTCCTTTCTCGCTTTCTCCTACTATTCTTTTCTTAGTCGTTTTCCTGTCTTCTGATTTCTGTGCGTCAGTTGGCAATCTATCGTCTCTCGTTTATATTCGGCTTTTCTTCCCTCTTCCCTTATTTTTCTATTTATTTATTTTCCCTCTTCTTGTCTCTGCCTTTGTTGCATCTCTTTCTTTCTCACACTATTTAACTCCTCTCTCTCTGTCTCTGTCTGTCTCTCTCTCTCTCTGTGCGTCCTTCCTGTCCTCCCTGCTTGTCCTGTAGTCTGATCGTTCTGTGTGCTGTGCCTCTAAGGACACTAAGGAGACTAAAGCACAGAGGAAGGTACACTGCACTTCAGACAAGAAAAATCAAAAAGCGGACCTGTATGTCCACCCATGTCCCCTGCCTGTTCTACCCGTCTGTGGCCGTCCCCCCACCCCCAAATCACTTCCTGTTCACTAAAACCACATCACAACCCTAACAGGAAATCCACCGGAGCCGTGTTGTGTACAGTACTGGTGCCATACGCTATGGCAACGTTCACCAAGAACACACACACACACACACACTATATAGACTGTTTTCTTTGCTCGCGCGGCCAAATTACAGTTAGAATTAGCGTCACTATGATGAAGGTCTTTTTCTTCTATGTTGAATCTTAAGCATTGGCACAGCTGGGCCTGAAACCCACATCAACATGACTGACAAAAGCTTCAAGAAAAAGAATAAAAAGCAAAAGCCCCCAACGTACCATAGACTTGACACCCACTTCATTTAGTTCTTTTGGGAGTACAACAGCCATTTTTTACTGATCTTGGCATGCTCAGAGTCTTCTCAAGTTATTAGAGGGATCTGTTAGGAGAAATAAAATATGTTCATAAGTATGCTTTCATTAGTATTTTCTTAAGCTAAGTAAGCTACGAGTGAGTGAGCCCTTTATATCTACATAGTGAGAAGGTCCTCCTCTACTGAGCCGCCATGTTGCACCACTACAGTAGCCCAGACTGGACAAACTTCTAGAGAACGCTTTTCAAGTTGTGCATTTTTTGCAAGCGGCAAAAAATGGGAAGGAATGGAAGGCAGATGAAGAAGACGAAAGACAAGGGGTCAGCGTTTGCTGGTGCTGGCTAACTGTTTTTTTTTTTTTTTTTTTTTATTTGGGTTCTCAAACCTAACAGATGTTACTATACGTCCATTATTATTTAGCACGGAAAAGCGAGGGAATGTGAACGTAACAACTTAGACGTACGCTACGGGCACCTGACGGACACCATGCGTTCGGAGGTATGGAGGTGGTTGCAATCAGCTGATTCCTTCATAGTGTGGACCTTTAGCAGTGTAAAAAAAAAAAAGCCCTTTGCTGGATTCATAAAACCATTCTCAGCATTCGAGATGCCTGTACGAGGGAGAATCAAAAAGTAAAGGCAAAGTACATTTAATGGCTTTAATACAACTATGGGAAATTCATCACATCACTTTTTTCACACAGTCCCCATGCAAGACGACACGTTTGTTGCATCACCCAACTAGCTTGTGTATTCCTGCAGAGAAGATGTTTCTCGGTTGCTCCCAAAGCCAGGTGAGCCCCGCTGCCTTTACTTCATCATCAGAGGTGAATCTGCGGCCGTACAGCACCTCCTTCAGAGGACCGAAGATGTGATCGTCACTCGGCACCAGATCCGGGCTGTGAGGAGGACGTGGGAAACGTTTGAACGTTGCACTGTCTCTACTGTCTCTGCTGCTGTATGAGGACGTGCATTGTCATGGTGCAACAGGACTGTTTTGGGCAGCATTCCTCTTCTTTTGCTGTGAATTGCAGGTTGAAAGTCATTTTGCAGCAATGCACAGGAATTTACACTGGTCACTGTTTGCCCATGCGCTTTAAAATGCCCCAGAATAGGAACCTCCATGTCCCAAAAGAACGTTAACATGACTTTCTTGGAGGAGGGCTGACTTTTGAATTTCTTCTTACCTGGGAAGACGGATGTCTCCACTCCATGCATTAAAGTTGCCTTTACTTTTTGATTCTCCCTTGTACAGAGCTGACAGTTCTTTCTCGACAGACATATTGACGAACGACGCATTAGTTAAGGAACATCACCCTTTTATAAACAGACCCCTTGCCTCATTCAAACACAAACAGGCTCTATTGTCTTTTCCAGAAGTCTTCAGGTCAGCCAACCTAATGTTCAGGCCAGAGCTCAGATAGAGAAACCCTGCAGAATGCATTTTCAGTGTTGCTTCAGATCACTCACATTGCTCGTCACCCCATGAAGTTTCATGTGCTGTGTATTACAGGGCTGCAACTAACGCTTATTTTGAAAATTGTTTATTGTGTTTGGTTTCTTTTTTTCTTTCGTTGATGACTCGATCACTTTGGTTTGAGAAATACACTAAAATATGCCAGTTTTTTTTTTTTAAATCGGACCTCCTAAATCAGGGGTTCTTAAACTATGGGTTGGGTCGCGAAGGCACCGGGCCATTCCATCGCAACCTTTAGCCCCCCAACCCCCACCCACCGCGTGCACTTTTGTCAAGAAAGATGGCGAAGTGTTCTTTCAAGGGAGTCTTCTTGAATCTTGGATTTACTTCACTCTCTCACTAACTTTTTTCTATTATTAGATCTATATTTCATAATTGGTCATGCTTGAGATTTGTAACCCCCCACCCCGGTCGCAACATTATAACAGAGCGCGCGCAACACCCCAACCCCCGCTTGCAAAATTTTCTCCGCGGGGGTGGGGGGTGGTGGGATTGGGTCGCGACATAGCGGCAGAACCTGAATTTGGGTCGCGCCCAAAAAAGTTTAAGAACCACTGTCCTAAATTAACCTACCTGACATTTTCCTTACTCGACTCTTAGATTTTGATGCCTGGAATCAGGACACTGACGTGAACTAAAAGATTGCTGATATGACACACGAGGGACGTAAGCGATGACGTACAGCGGGCTGGTCATTATTGTGACATAACCTGTGACGGGGCAATGCAGGAGGAGGCTTCAGTTACCCTGGATGAATTTAGTTTGCAATAATGACCGACTCGCTGTAGGTTTTTCCACTTATTACATGCCTGCTTATTTAAAAAAAAATCAATAATTTGACACACAAAATCCACAAAGTCCGTTAGATTAAACAGAAACTGAAAATTGACGTGAGAGAAACCGTGCATGATTTCTATGGCACAGACTGTAGAGGGCCGTAATTCACCAATCAGAATCGAGTATTCCACAAACCGTGTAATAATAAATATTAAACTATGTAAACAAACCATGTAATAATAAATATTAATGACGTATTAAGAAAAATAAACTATCTAGAGTTTCTCATCACATTGCGATGATCTCTTCATAATCTAATTGATTCGATAGTTATCAATGATATGGATTACTTGTTGCAGCCCTAGTGTATTGCGAGTTTCTGGTTGCTGAGCTTTGAGCTACAGTGGGATGCGAAAGTTTGGGCAACCTTGTTAATCTTCATGGTTTTCCTGTATAAATTGTTGGTTGTTATGATAAAACATTACAGTTAAATATATCATATAGGAGACACACACAGTGATATTTGAGAAGTGAAATG
>JAQMCW010000036.1:15186508-15197732 GCA_030068335.1 Chrysichthys cranchii | reverse complement strand
GTGTGCCGTCGTATTTTTCTGATGCAAGAAGTGTGCCGTGGCTCAAAAAAGGTTGGGGAACACTGATCTACTGTACCTACTAACTCACAGAATGCAAAATCACTGCTGATGAAAAGTTATGGCTGTAACAGCCTCAGTGCACACCAAATCTAGGTGGTATTTCACTATGTGTAATCACTTGATACCCTTGTTTTGAAGGCTGCATAAATCTACAGGCTTTGTTAGAAAGAAATCAGCCCCAACCTCTACTTCATACACATGTATGTCTTCATATGACCACTGGAGGTGCTGTTGTTCTTGGCTCCAAAATAGTAAAAAAAAATGAATAAATCAAAAATCAACAAGTCCATTTGTTAATAGCGAATGAGAGCACTTGGATCGCTCTGCTAGCTCGTTCATACCAGACAGCACTCCCGAACACACTAATACACACGCGTACATCAAGAATAATCCAGAAGCATGTGATCTGCTACCCAGCTCCAGGTGCAATGGAGTTTTGCTATGAAAAGGATCAGCTGAATAAAATGTTAGACTTGGACTAGATTCCAGCATTCGAGGAAAGACAGAGCTTTGAAATGTGTCCTACCTCAATGAGGAAGTCACCGGTCCGAAGCCCCGCCTCCCATGCAACTCCACCCTCGTCCACTGACTCCAGATACTGAAGAGCGGGAAAAGCAGGAGTAGGTGTAAACTCCTCGATGGGCGTGTCCGCTTTGGAGCGCATTGGAAGGTAGAAATGAGAAATGTGGAAAACAGTTAAAATGACTTTGAGTGTCAGAGTGTATGACAGTGTGTGATAGTGTATCAGGATGGGTGCGAATCCTTATTGGGATTGGATTGTTAGATGGTTTTTTAAGAGATGGAGAAGTGGGTTGTTTATGTTTCGTTCCTTTTATTAAGTTACTCAGGCCTAATAAGGGAAAAATGGTTGTTTATAAACCTCATAGCACCCCCCTCTCCTCATATGAGGACATTACATGTTCCCCCAACTACATGCTGTGTATTTCCTTGTAAGATCCTCATATGAGGACCGATGGGGGTTACTCTTGTGCACTGTAAAAAATGACCGTAGATTTTTACGATAACTTAGCGGCAGCTGGGTTTGTCTGTAAAACATATTTACTTAGTGTTGTAATATCTCTATGTTATAAATACATAACACATAAGCCAGCACAGCTCTTTTGGCTGATACAGGATACAGTTTCCCCAACTATGCTAGTTCTGGGATTAGCACACCCATGGGGCAGTGGTAGCCTAGTGGTCAGGGCATTGGAAGGTTGTGGGTTCAAGGCCCAGGACCAACAAGGTACACTGAGGTACCCTCAGCAAGGTACCGTCCGCAAGCACTGCTCCCCGGGCGCTGCGCTGTTCGGCTGCCCCTTGCTTCACAAGGTGAATGGGTTAAATACAGAGAAGTCATTTCACTGAGTCACGCTATGTTGTGGTGTGGTGTGTTTCGCGTGTGATAATTACTAGTATCACATCATCATCCAACCTTCAGAAATGTATACAACACCTTAACCATTGAGCTGCTCCGATTTGGTGTGCGAAACTGGCTTCTTCAGTCATGCACTGGGGCTGGTGATGGCTAATACTGCTGCATGTAGGAGAAGCATTTAGCCTTCAGTTGGACATCATGCACACGGCATGTCTAAACACTGCAGCAAGCCTGCACTGATTCAACTACTGATGTAACTCCACTGAGAGATTGTGTTGTATCGATGTGAGGTGTATAAGCTAGTTGTGGCGGTGGCTCAGTGGTTAAAGCATTGTGTCGCAGGTAAACTGGTCATGTGTTCAGATCCCAGCTCTGTCAGGCTACTCTGATTGGGTCCTGGACCAAGACTCTTCAGCTCCAGTGTATTTTGCATTGAGAAAATGCAATGAGTCATTTTAAACTCTGTAAGATCTTACAGTACTTTACCGTAAATATGTTTTACAGTTGTTTCCTGTAAATTCCACCGTACTCTCCTGGCAACCCAAGCAGCCGGTAAATTACCGTCAAAAACTACAGTCATTTATTTTTACAGTGTGCCAAACATTGATCAAGTTCAATAGGTATCGGGTTCTAAGAAACAGAGACCGTGGGGAGAAATTCCAAGGAACACAACATTAGAGTTTGGCTCTCAGGAGGCTAAAAGGGGAGCGCATTAGTGTGTTCATGAGTTTAAAGGAGTGGCTTGGCCGGAGATGAAATTCAGAAGGTGTTCCTCTTACCCCATGTATATATATATGAACAAAACAATAATTAAGACATGTTTGGTGTGTGAAATTGGCTTCTTCAGTCATGCACTGGAGCTGGTGATGGATGGCTAATGCTGCTGCATGTAGGAGAAGCGTTTAGCCTTCAGTTGCACATCATGCACATGGCATGTCTAAAGCATCAAACATTCACCTAAGAGACCCCTTTTGGTTACATAACACCATTTTTACATAACAATTTGTAAAGTAGAAGAATAAAGGCTACGCACATATCCAATAAGGATCACGTCCAGCTTACCGGTGCTCCTTCAGATCTTGTGTGAGTTTGTCCGATACTTATTGTATGTGGCGCGACACCGACCTATATACCTGTACTGATAAAGAACTTGATTCTGAACTCGTACATGATCACTACTACCATTTCCATCTCTGTGATGTCCTTCTGTCCAGCTTATGAAAAAATACAGTGTCATACAGTGGGAGAAACCACAAAAGCAAGTCTAAGATTAATGAACAATTGGACATGGTTGGAGTGGGTTAGGATAAGTGAAATAAGGGTTTCCCCATTTTCCTGGTCCTTTTGTGTCCTGCTATGCACATATTATTGTTTCCCGGTGTAAGACACATTAAATTATATGAGGTTGGGGTGTAAAGTCTTCAAGTCTACATTGAGCATCCACTTCATCAGGAACACATGTATACAGTACCTGCCCATTCATGCAGTTATTTAATCAGCCAGTCATGTGGGAGCAGCGTAGTGCATAATAAAAGCCTGCAGATACAGGTCAAGAGCTTCAGTTAATGTTTACATCGAACATCAGATTGAAGCAAAAAATATGCCCACTGTGGCGTGGTTGGTCATACCAGGTGGGCTAGTTTGAGTATTTTAGAAACGGCTGATCTCCACAGAGCGACAGTTCTCTGGGTGGAAATGTCATGTTGATAAGACAGGTCCGAGGAAAATGGCCAGATTGCTTTGAACTTCCAGGAAAGATCTAGTAACTCATATAATCATTCTTTACAACTGTGGTGAGCAGAAAAGCATCTCATCATGCATAAAAAACACTGACTCATGAGGTGGATGGACTACACCAGAGGACCACATCAGGTTACAATTTTTTTCCTTCTCTGATCTGGTCATCAACAAGGTGTTTCAGCTTGCGGTCCCTCCACTCACCGGATGTGGGTTTTTTTTTTCTTCACACCATTCTGTGTAAACTCCATCGAGTGTTGCGTGTGAAAATCCCAAGAGATCAGCAGGTTCGGAAATACTCAAACCAACCCATCCAGCCCCAACAACTATGCCAAGTCACTGAGATCAAACATTGTGCCCTATTCCGATGTTTGTTGCAATCCTTAAAGCCAAATGAAGCCCTTGAGCTGTATCTGCATGAGTTTGATGACCATTTTCTCCATTAACCAATAGCATGTCTTGCCATTGGTACCAAACACTGCATCCATTACTGAGGTTGGAAGCTCTGTCAAATGATGTCTACTTGAAAAGGGAAGTCTTATGCAATTTAAAATACATTTCATAACATCCACAATGGGTTCATTCATATAACACCTGCAACCCAATAGTGGAAAAAGACCAAATTAAAGCGTATAAATGACATTTAATGTGTCTGTAGACTGATAAGGCAAGATGAGATTGCAATATTGAAAATAATTGGGCTGGGTTATTCCTGTCAGGCAGGTAATTACATGTATTTGCTCAGCTCAGAAATTAGCTCTATGTCTCATATTTGGCAGTCATGTGTCTAGCTATTTACAGCCGCAGGTTTGACATTATAACTTAAAACCTCTTGTGAACCTCCTGACTATTGAAACGGTTACTTGGGGAAAGTTTCTCTGAATTTGTTTGTGACAAGAGTTTAGATTCTCGCTATACTGTAGTGAAACTCGAATCAAATCAGCTACAAGAATGGGAAATAGTGCTAAAAACCCACTTTAACACGTCGTTACCACATCCATTTGTTCCTCGCGATGGGTGTGCTAATGATGGCAAATGTGTAGAACATTGACTCCTCATGGCATTTATTAAGAACAGCCGGATTAGCAGAGTAGAAAATCCGTCCAATAAGAGTCCAGATATGCTTACAACCGCAAAATATGACATTAAATTATTTTCAGCGGATAGGTGTGTCGTTTACAGAAAGTGGGTTTTTTTTTATGTTACAGAGTAATTTTCCATCTCCAGCCCACACTCACGTCTTCCTTTTTATCATCTCGTCTTAGCATCACTTCCATCACACTCTTTAGCACTAAATCTGTTCAGCGTTTGATCTAAAATATGAAAAAAACAGACATACCCTACTTTAAACTTCACATCCACACGACTTGCTCCAAAAATGTCATTTTGTAATATGAACATCGATCAGCCATACCATCAAAACCACCTGCCTAATATTGTGTATCTCCACTTGTGCTGCAAAACAGCTCTGCCTCCTCGAGGCATGGACTCCACAAGACCTCTGAAGGTGTGCTGTGGTATCTGGCACCGAGACGTTGGCAGCAGATCCTTTAAGTCCTGTAAGTTGCGAGATGGGGCTTTGCATGGATCAGACATGTTTGTTCAGTACATCCCACAGATGAGCGATTGGACTGAGATCTGGGAAAAGTCAAGTCAAGGCCTTGAACTCTTTGTCCTGCTCCTCAAACCATTCCTGAACCAATTTTTACCATGTAGCAGGGTGCGTTATCCTGCTGAACGAGGCCACTGCCATTAGGGAACACTGTTGCCATGAAGGAGTGTACCTGGTCTGAAACGATGGTCAGGTAGGTGGTACATGTCAAAGCACCCCAAGGTTTCCCAGCAGAACATTGCCCAGAACATCACACTGCTCCTGCCAGCTTGCCTTCTTCCCATATTGCATCCTGGTGCCATCTCTTCCCCAGGTTCATGATGCCCACACACACCCGGCTGTCCACGAGGACAGGGGTCACCATGGGTGCACTGACAGGTCTGCATCTATGCAACCCCAGATTCAGTAAGCTGCACTGTACTGTGCATTCTGACACCTTTGTATCATAGCCAGCATTAACCTTCAGCAGTTTGTGCTACGATAACTCTTTTGTGGCATCTGTCGAGACAGGCTAGCCTTTACTCCCCACGCTCATCATTGAGCCTTGGGGGCTCATGACCCTGTCATTGGTTCACCAGTTGCCCTTCCTTGGGCCACCTTTGGTAGGTACTAACCACTGCATACTGGAAGAACCCCTCAAGACATCCAGTTTTGGAGATTCTCTGACCTAGGTGTCTAGCCATCATAATTTGGCCCTTGTCAAAGTTGCTCAGATCCTTACTCTTGCCTACATATTTCCTGCTGCCAATATATGAACTGTTCACTTGCTGCTTAATGGGTCCCACCCCTTGACAGGTACCATTGGAATGAGATCATCAATGATATAACTTCACCCGTCAATGGTTTTAACATTAAGGCTGATCATATTATATACGGTCGATCCTCTCATCTACGGACACCGCATTAACGGATTTCGGACGCATCGGACAAATCCCGGGAGAAATAAGTCCTGTAGTTTGACAGTTGTCAGCTAGGTGGCGGTGGCGTGCGTGCTACTAGTTGTTTACAAGTGTCAGTTGAGCTGTGGTCGTTGTGAAGCTGTACTGTTTTTTCGGCAATTATTTGGTGTTTTTCACTGTTCTTCTGCCCAGTGACATGGGACTATTCACATCAACGGACAACCTCCCCCCAATTAGTCCGTTAATGAGAGGATCGACTGTACATATGTGTGTGTGTGTGTGTGTGTGTGTGTATACATACATATATATATATATATAGACACACACATATACACACATACATTTTATATTTGATTTGATATATATATAAATTTAGATTTGATACTTTATAGGCGATGACTATAAATTAATTTAATGGAAGACTTTGAAAGATACAAACACACACACACAGAATGCAAAATGTGTCACTCTTTCCTGTGCTTGTGCTTCTATGTGATGGAAATGCAATCATCCCTCAGTAAGTAAGTAAAGTAACCCTACCTCACATACTTGTTCGACACTGTACACTGTGTGTGTGTGTGTGTGTGTGTGTGTGTGTGTGTGTGTGTACTATATTCTGTTATTAATTAGAAAATAATGTTCTCGTGCTGTATTATGAGTGAGGGAAGGGCTCAATGCCCAAGGGGGACTTTCTGAACTAACACACTACGGCACTGAGGGCCAAGTAGCAATGGCATGTAGCCACGCCTTCCTGCCCTGATTGGCTGGATATTAGTGCTCATATGTTTTTCTCCTCTTTATCGAGCTTAGGATGCCATAGATACTAGAGTTTTCTAGATACCACGGGAATATAAGGGGAACTTCACCAAATGTTTTAAAAAGTCTTCAGCTTTCCCTCGTCCTACACACAGGCTGTGTCACATTTTCTCGCTTTATTACAAACGCTAAGTTAAAATCAAGATAACGTCGACGTGCAGTTGACATTATGCAATCCGATCCATGTGGGGTAAGAGGAACTCTTGATCTGAGCTCTGCTCTGGTGTGGTGCTCAGGACTGGAACGAGGATGAGAACAGTTTTGAAAGAAATGACACGCTGTTGTGGTGTGTTCGGTCATCATTAGCGGGAGTTAAAGGACCATGATGATGCATTTAGGACGAGGTGATGATGAGGATCATGAGAAAGAGTTAGAAACAGGGTCAGAGCTGTGGATTACTAAAAGCTCGATTAAACCTGCACGTGTTTGGTCTAAATGGCCTGATGTGGATGTTTGGAGAAGAAACATTAATGGACTACGGACGTACACGTGGACGGAGAACATCAGTCATTACAGTCGGTGTAGCTGTTGTGTAATAGTTATGAAAGATGTGTAATAGTAGGAAAACTCTTGACATGATGCTGATGCTGATGCTGATGTTAATGATGATGACGATGATAATATCTTAAGTCCACACCTCTGTTTTCTGTGGTGATTAGTGCTAATCATTAAAGGTGTGATGATGATGATGATGAAGGTGTAAAACTAAACAGACCCAAAATAAAGACTGGGTTGACACGTGATCTCAGTCCAGATTGCTAATTTCTGGATTAATGGCATGATGTGGGTGTATTGGTGGCTCATTAGAAGGGTGGCTCTAATGATGATGATGATGATGATGATGAGGTAAAGTGAAACACAATTTGGCTTCAGGAAATGATATGGGTGCCCGAGAGCAGATTAATGAGATGGGTGGTGATGATGATGATGATGATGATGGTGGGTGGTGGTGGTAGTGGTGATGAAGGTAGGAACTCTGGCTTACCTTTGGCTCCTCTCAGCACGAAGCCGAATCCCTCGTTCTCCTTCTTGTGCAGCACCACGGTCTTTTCATCGATGGCGCAGTCGCTGCGGAGGAAATTGCGAACGTAGCGTCCATTATTGCATCCCATCATCCTCATCATGGCCACCGCCTTGCGGCCCGAGTGCATGTTCATCATGATGGAAGGTAAGGGAGGATGGACAGGAGGGATGGAATAGGTGGCTGGGTGGGTGGGTGGATGGATGGCTGGGTTTCAAATGAATGGAGGGGTTAACGCATCCCCTCTTTTCCTCCGTCCCTCGGAGAGCGAGTCGCTCACCGAGGCCTCGTCGCTAAAAACAACCATCACCGGCTCGATGAATAAATGATGAAATAAATGATGAGGAGCGGCAGCAGAGGAACGAGAGGAAACGTCGAGAGGAAAAATGAGTGCAGGGGAGTGATGGTAGAGCACACAAGCGCAAGGATCGTGCAAGTGAGTGCGTGTCATCAGCGGCCAAGTAGCAGCGGTGACATTTTCATTCCTGCGATCCCTTTGGCAGCATGAAGAAGCGAGTGTGTAAGAGCAGGAGAGGACTCTCACTCTCTCTGGCTCTCTCTCTCCCCCTCCCTCCCTCATTTCTCTCTCTCTCTCTCTCTCTCTCTCTCTGACTCTCTCTTTTCCACTATCTCTCTCTTGCTCTTTTACGTAACATTATGTATCACTCAGTCAGCATCATTTCCAGTCTGGACATGTATATGCAGCGTTATTATATAGTAATAATAATAATAATAATAATAATAATAATAATAATAATAATAATAATAATAATAATAATAAGAAGAAGAAGAAGAAGAAGAAGAAGAAGAAAATAACTGAAGTAAATAACTTTCAACCTAATATCAAAACTCGATATACTGGAAATATATCTATAAAGGGTGCAAGTTGCATCCTGTGTCTATATGTGTGTGTGTGTGTGTGTGTGTGTGTGTGTGTGTGAGCGAGAAAGAGAGAGAAAGAGAGAGTGTGTATGCATGCATGAGTGTGTGTATGAGTGTGTGATTGTGAGAGACTTCTGCAGTCCTAGCAACAGAGCGGAGGATGCTTAGTTGCCCTGGCAACCAAGTCTGTTATTTTTTTTTTAAGATGCCGTGCTGATGGAGGTTCAGGTGATCACGTGATCTAAATCTCACACACAGGTGAATGTAATTCTGTGAATCCAGTGACGGCGTTTTCCATCCCATAAGATTATGTCTACGCTTGCAACTTTTCAAATGCACTTCAATTGAGATCCTCTCCTCGGGGAATTTGTAGAGTTTAGTATTTAGGGTTTTTGGTCCAAAGAGACTACGCGTGCTACTAGATGGTTAGACAAAGACGCGGCGTCTCACACACACACACACACACACACACACACACACACACACACACGTAATGAGCTTTGGTTTTGAGTCCAGACAACGCTGACATTTCTCCCATAAGTATGATTACGATAACCATCAGCGTTAGAGAGATATGGAGTAAGATGTCATGTGTATCATTGGACATGTTGGTTGTTTTTATGTGCTGACACAACGGGTGAGAAGCTGGAGTGCAAACTGTGGGTGAAGGCCAACAGGGTTGCCAGGGTTGTAGCATTGATGTCAAATGGAGCGAGCTTAGGAACAAGGCTGTGGGTGGAATTAGTCAGGTGGCATTTTCTGGGATAGTTTACAAATAATCGGAGGATGGTGATGATGATGATGTTTTAAGGCAATAAGCAGAATTAATCCGTTTTCCACAAACATAGGTTATGGCAAGCGAAGGGAACGCGTGAATTCAGGTATTGTATGTACTGTATATTATGATGGACAGAAAAACGTCTGTTGGAAGATATATTGCCAAGACTGGGAGAAAGAAAGAGGGATTATAAAGTGGATAACGTCAGTATGAGGCAAAAAGACAACAAAAAAAAAGTGTAATGCAGATATTTCAAATTAATCATTTTTGGGTGGATTGCTGAAGAGGCCTACTGAGCACAAGAACAAGGGCCCAAAGTGTCCATCATAAATTTACTCTTATTAACTACCTAGGCCAAAAGTCCCCCTGAATGCTGAAAAAATATAATAGAAAAGAAACCCCCATTAAACCTAGCAGGTTTCTGTCGTACTTTGGGGGGCCGAATGGTTTGTATGGCATTAAAAAGCCGCAGACTTTTTTAGGCATCATTAAACCTCTACTTCCTGTCATGCTGAATTACATCTTCCATTTGTTTCGTGATCCAATCCTGGGTGTTATTTTATTTGTAAAAGAATCACTGGCGTTTAACGTCATGTCATACCCTGCCTATAGTGGGCGCTGAGGGTGTGGGTCCATACCTGGAGCCCTCCTGGTTCATAACCTGTCCATGACCATGGTGATCTTGTAGTCGATTCAGAAAAAGGAAAAAAAAAAAACCCAAAACCCATTGTCTGCTTTTTCAATGTTCCAATATTTTGGTCTAGTTAGTTTTTTTTTTTTTTTGATGACCTGGAAATTACGCTGAGACCTGGCATCCCTGGTGGTCAACTACTTGTTCTTCATGAGCTCGTCCGTCTCTGTGGAAGACCGAACATGCAAATAGAGACGCTCTTTCATATTTATTTATTTATTTATTTATTTAGGCAATTTTTTGCTACTTCAGGTTTTGGCTGTTGTCCAATTCCATCATGAACCTTCTCGCACTGTAATGGCTCTTTTAGGTATTAATAATGAAAAGTGTAACAATTATGTTGAGACCTTGGTTGAATCTCGGTCAAGATCCGAACGCTTAGGGTCATTCTGACTTTGTGTGACTCCCAGCGCTGAATCTGACTGGAAAGGGCAGACGAACTATAAAATCCATGTGTACTGCTGAAGCTAGGCTAACATACTGACGAGTGAGGAAACGAACACCACACAGCTGCTTGCTCGCTAGATCTTAAAATTGCAATTTGTTTGAATGAACTCTGAGTTCGTCAGTTCACTGCCGTCGAAAAACGGTCCATTAACCGACGAAAGCACTTTGCAAATGTATCTCTAGTAATAACAAATATTTGATTCCCAGTTATTGATCTATTAGGTCTTTCTTTCTCAAGTCCCTTTATCTCCTCTTGTGTTCAGGCTGCAGTTTGCAGTTCATGCAAAATTTAACGGCACCTTCTGTCAGTGTAAAAAAAAAAAAGGAAGAAAGAAAGAAAGGGGAAAAAAAAGCCCAAGATGAATATTTAACGCAGTGTTGTGTTTCAGCCCCCCAGGGAAAATTCAGCTTGAGTTTGAGAAAAAAACAAAACAAAACAAAAAAAAAAAACCAGGCTGAATGATCTCATTAAAAACCAATCTCACTGCAGCGGCACATTTGGGTCAGTGCTGCAGAGAAATAGATATGATAAATGTCTGCATCACAAACAACAAGCTGGGCTTTCAGGGGGTTTTGCACTTGTGATGTCACTGTCGATTTTGCAGCCTCAAGAACACAGTGTGTGTGTGTGTGTGTGTGTGTGTGTGTGTGTGTGTGTGTGTGGAGGTTTTTATATCATGGTGAGTACCAGATGTCCCACACGATAAGAATGTTTGACAGTTTTGTGGCCGGTCCTTAGAAGAAAAACGACCTTTTTATATTTTATTATTTATTTATTTATTTTTAAAACAAACATACAGCTTTTCAAAAAATAAATAACTAAATAAATTATATACACACACACACACACACACACACACACACACACACACACACACACACACACACACACACACACACACA
>JAQMCW010000036.1:15136087-15146165 GCA_030068335.1 Chrysichthys cranchii | reverse complement strand
ACGGTGGACGGTGAGGAAGGCTGTGGTGGATGGTGAGGAAGGCTACGGTGGACCATGAGGGAGACTGTGGTGGATGGTAAGGAAGGCTACAGTGGACCATGAGGAACACTGTGGTGGATGGTGAGGAAGACTGTGGTGGATGGTGAGGAAGGCTACGGTGGACGGTGAAGAAGGCTACAGTGGACCGTGAGGAAGGCTACAGTGGACCGTGAGGAAGGCTGTCGTGGATGGTGAGGAAGGCTACGGTGGACGGGGAGGAAGGCTGTCGTGGATGGTGAGGAAGGCTACGGTGGACGGGGAGGAAGGCTAAGGTGGATGGCAAGGAAGGTTACGATGGATGGTAAGAAAGGCTGCAGAGGATGGTGAGGAAGGCTTTAGTAGTCATACAGGAAGTGTATATATTAAGATAATGCTACTCAAACAACAGATAGACAATTTTGACAGACCAAACTTCACTGTTATAGCAAACCATGGTTCAAACTCCAAAAGACCTCTGAGGTATACCTAACTCTAACACAAAGTGTAATAAGCCTGGTGTAGTATTCAAGATGAGGGTGGCACGGTGGAGTAGTGGTTAGTGCTGCTGCCTCACAGCAAGATGGTCGTGGGTTTGATACTGGGTGCCTTTCTGTATGGAGTTTGCATATTCTCCCTGTACTTGTGTGGGTTTCCTCCCACAGTCCAAAGACATGCACAGAGGGGATTAGGCTACCTGACTACTCTAAATTGCCCGTAGGTGTGAATGTGAGTGTCAGTGGTTGTCTGTCTCTGTGAGCGAGTGTTCAAGATTGTGGTTCCATAAAAAGTGGGTGTCATGTAGCAGGTCTGTGGTGGAAGTACTAGACCTACTTGTTTAGGTCTGACACCAAAAGCCATTTCCATTGCTAGCGTTGCCAACTTATAGATTTTGTTGCGAGATTTGGTGACTTTTTAGACCCCTTTAATGACTGTAATTCAAAAAAGATCCCAGCGACTCTTCCAGCACATGTTTGTAGCCAGGTTTCCATTACAGTTTTGAAAAAAAGACAGAATAAAATTACAAATAATTTGTATAGTTGATCCTCGCATTAATGGCCTTATCAGGGGAGAGGTTGTCCGTTGACTTGAATAGTCCGATGAAGTGTTTCAGTGTGGGGGGTTAAAATAATGGAAATCCAAGGAAAAACACCACTAAGGTCCATAAAAGTCCTCCCCAAGTACTGTACACATGACAAGCAGCGTAACAACCAACATAAATAGGTAAGGACATTGAGGAAACATTGAGGTGAAAAACACCAAATTATCGCTGAAACAACAGTATAGCTTCACAACGACCACAGCTCAGCCGACGCTTGCAAGCAACTAGCAGCACGCACGTCACCACCACCTGGTGGGCAATTGCTGAACTACAGGACTCAGTTCGCAACACCCGGGATTTTTAAACTTTCGTACCAGACATTCTGACTAATGGATTAATGTATTCAGACCAGCGGATTTTGTCCGTTACATCCAATATCCGTTAATGTGACATGTCTGTAGATGAGAGGATCGACTGTACTTATATTTTGTAATTATAATTTGCTGTTCCCATTGAGTGATGTTATGTGATTAAAGTTGGGTTTTGTCTTCTCCCAATAATTACTTCTGTCACAAAAGCTGTTACAGGCAGATTTGTTCTTTATATCATGTGGCAAATGCCAAAGTTGTGTTTTCATTTCAATTTTATGAAATATTGATTTATTTATCTGAAAGACTACCTCATGCAAGCATAAAAACGTTTTAGTGATATTTCAGAGTTGTTTTTTTTAATTCACGGTTCCACTGGTCAATTTTTTGATTGCTATTTCAAATTGCACGTTAAGCAGGTTAACAGATACATGGCTACCGACAGCCACAGTTATACGAGTTTGGACAGCAGGTTCACTCACTCGTCATCAAATGTGTAACACTGCACTGTGCTTGCAATGACTTGTGCTTGTGACCAATCAGTGACAACCATGACCCCTCCATCACCAATCACAATGTTTGTCCCACATATGACATTCTCTAAGTATTAAAAGTGGGTACTCACTGTTCCTGTTTTTTTGGTCTGCATTCTTGATAGAAAGTTAGAAAGTTTAGTTAGACAGTTCAGCATCCTGCGAATGCGTAAAAGTTTTGTGCATAGTGCCATCACCAAAGAAGACGTTTATCGATGAGAAGTCAATTATTTAAGAAATAAACAATAATCTATAATTTTCTATTCTGACAAAACTCTATTCTTTTACATTCTAACTTAACATCAGCTTTCTTCATGCACCCTTATATAGACAATTTGATATGTTATTGATCATGAGGAATAACTAACCAGTATGTAAATCATGTAGTGACTTCTAGTCGACTTTTTGAGCTAGCTTTATGTACGTTTCTCCCAAGTGGTATAATAAATTTCATCAATATTACAATCTCATCACAAGGAAAGTTGTAGCATGACACTTGTTTTTTGGACTCTATTCAACAATGAGGGACACAGTACGTCGGCATGTTAAAAGACGAGGCTCGGACCCAGAAATACGATCATTATGTCATGGCTCTGTAGTAAGTTTTATCTAAATATCAGATGAAAAGATTTTAAGAACTGACATGATTTTTTTTTTTTAGATCAAGTCCTAAGGTCTAAAAAGTGTGTGTGTGTTCATAATCTACAGTGCAATCTTGAAGTGCAGAGCAACAAACTAATAGATTCGGTGAACTGAAATAAAAGTGAAGGCTGGGAGAATAAAGCTGTCAGTCAGCCCGAACACACACACATAAACTATAAATAAACTCTAAAATACACTCTGTGCTGTTAAAATGGAAGAGAATGGCCTTGTCTCTCCTGACCTGTGCTGTCAATCATAAATGCCAAAAGTGCTTTGCTGTAAGGAAGTCTCTAAATGCACAACCATTAAAGGCAAAGCAGACCAAGTGTCCTTCATATAGGTCACAACGGGAGAACATTATAATGTTTAGAGATAGAAGGATAAAGGAAGCGCATTGTGATCATGTTCAAAGTGCTGTGTGCATAAAAGCTCAATTTCAAATTCACTCAATGCTCAGTTTTTCCCCCCACAATGAGTACTGATCTCTAATGACACTTTATATTCACGCTCAGACCACAGCGGTGTTGAATTCTGAAATCGGTTTCATTTCCAGTAACAGAAAGGTGATGAGAGTAGTGCTGGCTATAATTCAAATAATACATACTTCAGATTAATGTATTATTGCACTGGTTATATGTCATTATTTCTTTAAAAAGCAGTATAGTATAATTTTCAGTATACTAATTTAAGTATACTGGACTAATACAGAATCATTTCAAATAAATAATGAATCAATTTAAAAAAAAAAAAAAAAAAATCAAAATACCTAAAGTCTTCAGTCTTACAGACAGAGGATTTTGTGCATTCCAGGTTCTCAGTAATATGGCAAGCTGAATCATGGTGCTGACTTCAAGAGAAAGTGAGACCAAACACACTCTGGTAAAAGCACAACTGTTTATAACTGCTGCAATGTACAGTGAGTATGTCTCGGTGATCATCTTGTTGAAACATCTCACCTGATTTAGTTTCTTGGCTGATGATGATAAATTCTCCTCTGTTATGTCTTGGTACTGTACATCTTTTCACTGTTGGTATGGTGTTCATGGAATCTGACCAGAGTATATGGGTCCAAAAGAGTTCTGATTTAGCTAAATGAGTTAAGTCATACAACCCTGTGCTACATTTTTAGTAGAGGTATAGGAATGGAGATGATTGCAGGGCAGTCTACTGCCTGTTGCTCTCTGTGTAGCTGCTGTCCCTGCTGCTTTCAGGTTGTCCTGCAATTCTTTTCAAATACATGCTGGCTTCTCTTGGGTCTTCCTCATAATTCGTCTGATTAGCGCATTGTGAAATCTTGGTGTGGCTACATGAATGTTACACGTCCATATCATTGAAGCAATTATACTGACAGAGATGTTTAAGGTGTTGCAGCTTTGTCCATTTAAGTACTGTTTACTAACGTAAGAACTTTAGGAACCCCTTCACTTTCACTATGATTGCTACGTGTTGCATGAAATCTTTCCAATTATTGGCAACATCTTTTAAAACGATAGCAGGTACAATTTGCATGAAAGCATGTGTTTCTAGCAGTTATATCTAAAACTTTACTGGTTTTTTACACGAATGTTGTCAGGTCCATAATCATATTGCCACTGAAAGTCTGAAAGTATATACGCTCAAAGCTCAAATGCTGACCTTTAGCTTTATATTCCTTTCATGTTTATATCCAAGTGTGGTGAACGATATAGGAAATGCCACACTTGAATATGTTGGAGTTCCTGTTTTTAAGACTTACCAATAGTTTACATTTTGTGGTGTTTTCTTGATTGTTGAGAAGTGACAGATAGCTCCTGGAGTGTGTTCTTGATCTTGTCGACTGTTGTGAAGGGCGTTTTCGTCTTTTGCCATCCATCATGAGGTCTTCCATGGTCTTCTGGTGCTCCTGATTTTCTTCCTGAGTGGGGGTGGCAATCACAGCGCAGCCCTGTCTCCTTGACTATACGCAAGGATTTACATTTACGGCATTTGGTAGATGCCTTTATCCAGACGATTTACATAAGTGCTGTAAAGACAATCAGAAAATACATCCTGATACTGGTTACAGGTACACTAGGAATTTCTAGGAGTATTACTGATACTAGGACCCAGACTAATAATACCAAAAATCGAAAAACTCTGTTGGGAGATAATATTATGTTATAGTATAAACTACTCATGTTGTATACTGTTGGGAGAAAAAAAGCCTACAGACAAGTCTCGAAAAAGTTAAGAGCCCACTGCAAAACCAACCTTATTCCTCTTGATGGCATTCCAGAGGTTTTCAATGGGGTTCAGGTCTGGAGATTGGCCTGAACAAGACCGGGCCTTGATAATATGGTCCTCCATTCACACCTTGATTGACCTGGCAGTGTGGAATGGAGCATTGTCCTGCTGGAAAACCCAATCCTCGGAGTTAGGGAACATTGTCAGAGCAGAAGGAAGCAAGTTTTCTTCCAGGATAGCCTTGGACTTTACAGGATTCATGTATCCTTCACAAACAAAAATCTGTCCCATTCCAGCTCCAGATCATCAATGATCCTCCAACAAATTTTACAGTGGGTGTGAAACACTATGGCTTGTAGGTCTCTCCAGGTCTCGGTCTAACCACTAGACTACCAGACGGTAGAAAAAGCTAAAAATTGGACCCACCAGAGAAGATGAATTCACTCCAATCCTCTATAGTCCAGTCCTTATGGTCTTTAACAAATCTCAGCATGGCTCTTCTTCGCTTCTCTGATAAAAATACTTTTTTTCTAGCTTCTCATAACGATTCGCACGATTGTCCATGGTTACCACAAGCTTCTGCGCAATGACACATCTGATATATTGGTGATTTAAGCTTTAGGACTGTGGGAAGGGTGGTATTTTACCAGGAATTTCATTTGTCTAACAACCAATAAGCCAATGACCATAAGATGATCATGAATAACTACCATCTATAGAAGTATAAATCTAGCAGATAACCATGGAAAGAGATCTGGAAGCCGATTATATTTGTGTAGACTTTTATGAGTTTTTGCATTACTCCCTTAGGGGCTATGATTTGGATAAGGAAAACCTTATCCAAAGTCTTGTGAAATCTTACTTTACATCTGTTCAGCTCAGCTCTGAGACACCAATCAATCGAGTTTGAGCTGACAGAAAGAAGGGAAAATGCCATTTAAAATGATAACCATAAAGTTAAAAAAAAACAAACAAACAAAAAAAACCCCCAAACATTTCTATTTTCACCTGTGCACATGTACACCCAGCATCAGGATGAACCCTGAGCATAAGGAAAGCTTTCAAGGCATTATTTTCCTTCCAAGATGAATCAGAATCTCTTCAGAGAAGTGAAGATAGATGTATAGTTAGTAAAACACAACGAAAGACAGGAATGATTATAGAGCTTGAAGCCTCTCAGTGTCTGCTGTATTGGATAAGTGACCCTAACGTAAATTTCCAGAAAAATTTATGCTTAAGATTCAGAATTTATTCAGTGGATGATCTCCTGTATACTGTAGGCTGCTCTGAGGAACTGCTCTGTAATCACAAAGACTGCAATCCCACTATTCACCATCACCCAGAAAGGAGATGGGCTCTCTTTCGATCCTGGAAGCTCTCAAGATTTCCTCATAACATCTCAGGGAGTTTTCCCTTGACATGATCACCTCTGGCTTGTTCTTTTGGGATCTAAACAGAAATCTACATCTGGATTTCTGAAAAACTGCTTTGTGGAAATAGACGTTGCTCAAACATTTCACAAATAATATTTAACCGAATAACGGCTCCTATACAAAGTTTTCTAATAGCTTTATTTAAAATGAACTTCCTTAAAAAACCAAAAAAAACAAAAAACCAAAACAACCATTCCATATTGCACACATTTCAGCCCACCAACTGAGAACAGACAGTTTCTCCCACTCAGTCCAAGGATTCTCCTCAAAAATAGACCCTATATAGAAAATAGGACGATTTAAATACACTCAGTAGTCTTCATTTTAAATAGAGATTCATTTTGCTCTAAATCATCCCATATTTACAGATCGCTTTAGTGTAGAACAGCATTATACAGAAAGTAAATCAGCCTGTAAACAATCAGTGTTCAATATAGTACATCATCTGTAGAATATACACACACACACACACACACACACACATACCCAGTAGCATAAAATACACCAGTGTTTCCCAGCTCTGTTCTTACACTCGTTCCTGCTTGCACGTCACTCACGTCGGCCCCTCACAGCACCCCCCCATCACACATGCCAACACCCATTTATCACCATTGATATACGTTAATGAGTTGACAAATGAGTGGAAGCTAGGTCACTGTGTTAGCTCCCTGTGCAGCACGTTTTACTCGCCGAGCATTTCGTTCTTGCACGTCTGAGAGACTGTACGCATTACCCACAATGCCCCGTCGCAGTTTTAACACAGAAAAAATGACTTTCGCATGATTTTAATAAAATTTGAATGAGTGTCTAATGAAATAAAGTGTACAGTCAGCCATGTTAACTGTGACAAAAAGCTAGACCTTGGTCCTCCATCAAGGTCATATGACCTCCCAGGAAAAGCTGGGCACTCAGCTCAAATACAACACTGACTCTTCTTAGCGTTGCTCTAACGCACCACCTCTTAGATCTTATTACACAAGGAAAATCAGAGCACAGAAACATTCCAGCCACACCCTCAGTGTGTTTCCTGTTAAAGCACAAATATCCAATTTGATTTCGGTGTGCTGGGGCAGAATAACACACTGCTTCAGCAAAAACACTGTTTGACCCGTGAGTGAAGGAGGTGATGAGCTGAATCGGGCACGTTCGAGCAGGAAACACGATGTAATGTGCAAACGCTGGCATTAATGCTTCTCGTACCGTGCGTTCACCATCTTTAATCTCACAGTAGAATTAAACACACAAACACACGCAGCGTCCGAACCTCAGAGTACTCGCCACAGTCACGACCTACACCAGCACACTTTCTCTCATCAAACGTGCACATCGGGTTAAAGGGTGAGAAAGGGTGTGAAGCAAAACACTGTATTTCAGTGCAATTTGATGGAAATGTAAGAGCTCTCTCTCTTTCGCGCTCTCCCTCACACACACACAGTCTAATAAATACTCACCACTTTAAATCCCATGCACACTACACATGTGCTGATAATCCGTTATGTTTAATATATTGCAATATTTGACATGCACAATATCACCACACTGCTTGTGTTGAGTCCTGGAGGAGGCTACCTATACTGGCAGCACTTTGTGTAGCGTAATAAACTCTGTCCTGTTTACATGAACTTTATTTTGGATTAACTGAATGTGTTCTCGATGGCGAAGGCAAAGCTTGCAAACAGTGATCCAACTCAGGAGGCTGGGAAAAGCACAGTATTGTCCTAATGTCATGAATGTGAAAGGCAATAATACTGAGACGGGCCTATCCTGTATACATGCAGAATCCTGTCTCAGAAGATGTGTCTGGTGGCCCTGCTTCACTGTCTGGAAGCTTTAAACAGACGTTTAGTGCAATGACCTCATCAGCAGCAAAAATGACAAACGCACAACGAATGGATGCGATGACATCCAACACCTCTTATGTGAGCTCTGGCTATTTGTCGTATGTAGTGCGTGTTTCCAAAACTCTTGAAAATCTCCATCAGTTACCAAACACCAACATGTCCAGCAGGTGAACCGTATTACTGAAGAATCCCTAATTCAGCCTGAAGACAGATCGATAGTTCTGCTGCGTAAATGGAAATCTTAGTACGTTGTGGTCATCTGTTGATTTATAAGCATCCTGACAGACCAAGCTGACGTCAGGTTGACGCTGCGGAGATGGATCACTGTTAGCTGACGTCCAGCAAAAACACCAGTTAGAGGGAATACTGTGCATTCAGTGGAATTTTTTTTTTTTTTAACAAAACATACACACATGGAAGACCAATAATTATGGAAAGACAAAGCCAAGTGTAGTATATCGTAAGTGGAAAGGACACCTCACTTCTTGTGTGGCTGGATCAGAACTTCCTCCATAGCAGTACTATTCGTACATGGCTTTGGGTGACGTCGCATGTGGCTTGGGACGAACCAAGCTTTGCCCTTTTCGTTTAAAAAAAAACAAAAACAAAAAACAGCTTGCTAGGATATTCTGAGAGCTGACCCTTTGCTTGATTTACTCATTCTGGATTCAAATCCCTGTTAATATCGACTGAGAAAAAAAACCAAACCAGATAATAGGAACATGCTGCTTTAGACTTCTACTAGAGAAGAGTCATCGAGAAAATCTAAACTGTGATCAGTTTTCGACAACTGAATGAACGACTAGCTCTTGGTTCAGGACACAGACTTCTGGACCACATGTGCAGTACTCATTGCTTTAGAACGTTTATATCTAGGCTTTTGGTTTGTGCAAGCGACCTGTCCTTGGTTTGAGATGTCTATAACGCTCCGGTGAAGCACATGAAGACGAGGATATGGAGCACGAGCAGGTAGGTCAGGAAGAAGTAGCGCGTTTTTGCTCTGGATGTCAGCATCTTGGAGCAGTAAAGACTGCGGCCTCGCAGCCAGCGGCGGCACGAATGGACTCCGCTCCTCATCTGGAAATACAGACAAGACCCGAAGAATAAACATTTTCATCAAGGAGGGATAGGTGAGCAATGTGTTACTATGGAAAATAAATATCAAAGAACATTATATTGATTTTTGGTTATTTTTTAGTGTTGTGGAATTAGTTAGTGCGTTTGTGTACATATGAAACTCTTCATAGGAAACTTCATATCAACAATTACACCATGTGAACGGAATTGAACTGGAACTAATGGCAGACCTGACGTCATAGAAAGTGATTCAACATCTCCGAGCCAATCAGAATCAAGAATTCACCCGCACTGGGGCAACAACGATCAGCAAATAAGCAACAGTGAACGATGACAACACTGAAGTAGTATTTAACCACCCAAGGTGCCCATCACTCACAGTCTTGAGAGAATTTGGGACGTAACCATGGCAACATTAATGATACCCGATATGCCACATTAATGTACAACACACGACTATAAGAAAGATGAATGCAAGCAAATTATTTACACTCCCCAGTGCACAGGAAATGGACATACACGACTTACAATTTGGCTAAATGAGGTTTTGAGCTTATTTCACATCATTCACGGAGCAAAGCCATACACTGTGCCACCATGCGGGTAAATCTGGTTACTGGACGTGTAAGCCAGACTGAAACACAGGGGTGCTCCACACCTTCACTTTGCCTGAGAGTTCTGTTCATCAGAGCACTTACCTGGGACTGGGGCATTAAAGTTTTCAGAGACTTACTGTGCGCATGAACAGGTGCTGCTTCGGATCTAAAATCAGAGCTTCCCACTCCTCCTCCGTCTCTAACTGGATACTGAAGTCTCGCTGAGAAGATCCGGAAGGGCTGGGGTCCATACTGACACACGCACACACACACACACACACACACACACACACACACACACACACACACACACACACACACACACACAC
>JAQMCW010000036.1:15111491-15131245 GCA_030068335.1 Chrysichthys cranchii | reverse complement strand
TCTGGAGGAAAATGCTGCTCTCAGAGAGGAGATTCTGCGGCTGAGGAAACAGGTGGAGGAGCTCACTCTGAAGCAGAAGTTTGGCCTCCACCGTTTTGCAGCCTCAGACAAAAACATATACGTTTTTTCACAAGGTAAGATATAGCTCCACTGATCATGATATTACTTAATGGATTAAAAACTGTAAGGTATTGTTAGAAGAGAACATGCTAACATATCGTAATTGTATTCTGTAGATTTGCATCCTATGAGCACCTCATGCATTTCTGGGCATTAATAGATATTAATAGACATTAATGAGCATTTTTCTTCTCCTTTTTACTCGTGGATCTATGACACAGTGACTGGAGAATACAACTAACGTCGTTGACTATCATTCGCGGCAAATCTTGGAGAAACCGAGCAAAAAACGCCATGTCAGTGAATAGACGAAGCTAATCTAAAATCGTGAAATAGCCTGCGCCGGAAGTGAAGCAGCTGGCTTAGTCAGGATGTGGAAGCGAGCATGCATTTAGCCTATTTTTCCATGCTTAGAAATTCTCTTTTAATGAACAATAGCTGATAGGCTCAAATACTTCCCTCTTGTATCATCATATACACTGTATTCAGCCAAAAAGAACAGATACCACAGTTAGTGGAGTGATGGAATTTGCTTAAAAAATGAGAGAGAGAATGAGAGAGAGACTTATCCTAGCATTACCTTAGCTCTGTCAGCTCTGCCTGGTATCCCAGAATGTCTTTTTCACACTGTTGTTTGTAAGTGTGCGCTTGTTGCAGTGCCCTCTGTTGGTCCTCATATTTCTGCTTCAACTGCACCAGCTCGTCATTCTGAGCCCTCAAGTTCTCAACCTCCTTAAACTGTAAAGGGAAAAAAAAAATTCTCTTTAAAAACTACAGCAGAAAACACAGCCAGCCAACCCTCCGCCCAAAAAGGAAAAGTCTAAGATGCTGAAACCAGTCATCATCTGCTTAATGTTCTGTCCCATTGCTTCAAGCAATCTCTTTGCATTTTATAGCATTATGAGTATACAAACACCAATTGTGCTTCACTAAATCACAGTGATGGCTGATTTAAATAATACTGATGGAAACAGAGCCCCAAAGCCCTTCCCACGCCTGGTGCAGAAGAGAAGGAAGAAATGGGACAGGTGCTTTTTTTTTTTTGGTCCACATGTACACTGGGTCATTTGAACCCAAAAAAAAAAAAAAAAAAGTTTAAAGACAGAGTTCCATGCTGTAGCACATCCAAGTCAAGCCACATCAAAGCACAGCAATCAGACTTGCATGCCCTAAGCGAATACCCACATGCCACTAACACTACTGAATCTGATCAGATACACAGCCTAGAACTCACCAGGCCATTTCTCTCAGTCTGAAGAGCACCAACACTGACGCTAAGGCTATTCGAATCCTCCGATTTGATAGACTTGTGCGTATCAGGACTTGTTTGCTGTCTATGTTCGACTTCCTTCTTGGCCTTCCTGAGGTCGTCCATCAGTCTGTCTCGGTCAGACTGCAGGCTGACCATGGCTTTGGAAAAGGCATTTAGCTGTCTGCTATAGGAGCTTTTCTCCAGCAAGGACTGCTGAAGCTGGGCCTCTTTCTCCGATATGGCTTGGGAAAGACTGTTCACCAGCGCCGATAATTTCGAGTGTGGATCTTTGCTTTCGAGTGCCAGAAGCTTTTGGACCAAGACATTCTTTTCTGTAGCAAGAGCTGATATGTCTGAGGTGGAATCATCTAGCTGACGCTCAAATTTATTCTTGGATGCTGTAGCTTCCCTGAGTTCTTCATCGTATCTGCTGCGTAAAATCTTAAACTCGTCGATGAGCTGGTCCCGGTTGTTTTGCAGTGCTGCCATGGCTTTCCCAAGCGATTCATTCTGAGCTTTCAGGTTCTTGTTTTGGCTTTTAGCTTCAGACAAATCCTGCTCTGCTTGCATCATGTCTCTGGCCAAATCTGCAACCCTCTGGTCTGCAGTTTCTCTCTCGTTTCTCAGTAAATTAACTTCCCGCTCGAAAGCATTGAATTCTTCTTTGTACTTTGCTTCAGCATCCACCAATTTTCTCTCGGACTCTTTGATTGTTTCCTTTAAGCTCCTGTTTAAGTCGTCTGCAGCCACCTTTTGAGCGAACATCTTTTGCTGGAGTTCATTACATTCAGAAGCCTTTGCTGCGATGGCTTGCTGCAAATCAGCAATCACTTTCGCTTCATTTGTCTCTTGTCTTTCCTTCTGTAAGGCCAATAAACTGTCTTGCAGTTCTTGCACCTGAGAATGCAGTTGAGCGTTTTCTTCTTTTAAGGCTTTGATTTCCTCTGCTTCCTTCTGTACCTCTACGAGGGCATCACGATGATGCATTTCAACGGTTCTTTTTTGGTTCTCAAGGTTTCTTATTGAATCCTGCTGCTTTTTCAGCAGATCTTTCAACTGGTTGTCTTTAAGGGATAACACCTGGTTTAAATCCTCTCTGTACCTGATGAGCTGTGCTTTCAGCATAGCGTTCTCTGAATTAAGATCATCCATCTGATGAAGAAGAGTTTTGATTTCCTGCTTTAAGCTCTTGGTCATACTCTCTGCAGCTTCTTCTTTGCCCCTTTCTTTAATCTGCTTTAATTCTACATGCTCTTTCTCAGATTGCAAAGACAATACCGAGTTCCTTAAAGTGTCGACATTTATTACCATTTGCTCCTTCTCCTGAGCACTTCTGTCCAATCTGGCCTGGAGACTTTGGACTTTGCTTTCTAAAGCTTTGACATCTTTACCAGAAGTTTCTTGCTTGGTATAGAGCGCAGTTAATCTGTCCTCATACCCTGCTAATTGTGCACGATGATTAGCCTGAAGCTGCTCCAGATACCCTGACAACTGACCATCTTTTGAGGATAACAGTGAGGATATCTCAGAATCTTTACTCTGAATAAGAGATTTCAAGTGCAAGGAAATGGCTTCTTGTTTCTCCAAGTCAACTAGAAGCTTGCTGCACTGGGCCTGGACTGAAAGGAGCTCAGCTTCCTTATCTGATAACATTTTAGACGAGTGCTCAAGATTGGATTCTACTTCAGAAACGAAGTATTTTTGCTCATCGAGATGTTTCACAAGTGTGCTTTTATCAGTCACAAACCTCTCGATTAAGGCACTTTGTTCGGAGGACCGTTTTGTAAGTATTTCAAGGTTCTGACTGAGTTCAGCATTGCTTGCACGCATTACAAAGAGCTGCCTCTGGTGTGCTGCAGCAGCAACTGAATATTCATTCACAGTCCTTTCCAATTTCCTGTTGGTAATCTGGACATCGTTTAGCACCCTGGCTTTCTCCCTATTGTCCTCGGACAGTTGAGTAATAAGCAAGCTTTGCTCAAGAAGCTGGCTATCCTTATCATGCAAGACCTTCTGAAATACACTGTCCCATTGCCTTGCAGCATCACTAACATTTGGATCTACACTCAACACTGCTAGTTTGGCTGAACTGGACTCTGCTTCTCTTTGCAGAGTTTGAATTTGCAAATCTTTGGACTCGACTTGCTTGTGTAAGGATATAATGACTTGAGCTTCCCTGTTATTCTGCTCTTGCAAATCATTGATCTGCTTCTGCAGCTCAGCACGTTGTTCTTTCAGAAGGACTTGCTGCTGTGCTGCCATTTTTTCCAAGGACTTCTCCTTTTCCGCTGACTCGAATTCAGACCGTTCTTGCCTTTCCTCAAGTTTCCGTGCAAGTATGTCTTTTTCAGAAGTTACTCTGGACAGTTCCTTTCTGGTCTCGTTGACGATATCTTTGTGCGTTTTGAGTTCTTTTTCAAGACTCCCGTTCTCCTTCTGCAAATCCGAGACCTTCTCGGTCACATCTCTGAGCTCCCTCTGTACATGTTGGTGCTGGGTCTCGGAGTGCTTTAAAGACCTTTCAAGATTCAAAATCAGTTCCTGATATTTGATACAGTCCTGCTGAAGCTGGTTGATCTCTTGATGCTTCTCTTTTAGCAGCTCTTGAAGTTCCCTCTTCATGTTTTTAGAGCCTTCAGTGCCTCTTTGCAAAGCTTTGAGCTTCTCTTCAAATTCTTTCACAAGTTTCAAGTGCAACTGTTCCTTTTCTTGACAAACTTTTGCCTTGTCTTCCTTGACTTCCATCAGCTGAGCTGAGAGTTGCATTTTTTGCGTTTGCAAGACATTAATGGCCTCAGTCAATTCATCAATTCTTTCAGAATTTTTCAGAAGCACCGTCTCCAAATACTCATTCTCGTTTTTGACCTTATCAGAAGTCTCTTGGACGTTCTCGAGTTCTTCTTGCAGCATACATTTGTCATCTTCCAAAATCTTAACCTTTTCACTTAGGTTTATGGTTTCTTGTGTGTTTTTTTCGATCACCTGCCGAAGATGGGATATAGCTTTGTCCCGCTCTCTCACTTCTCCTTCATGCCCATTCTCTACCTGTTTTAACTTCTCAGAAAGATTTGACTTCTCCTTTTGTAGTAACTCAACCATTTCAATATGTGCTGCTAAATTAGATTTTTGAATCTTTATTTGCTCTGCAAAAGTTGCATTCAAATGGAGAGCCTCACTTAATTTGAGCTGCAGACCGCTTTCAGTCAGTTCCGACTCCTTGTGCCACTTTTCAAGGGATGAGCTGGTTTCTTCGAGTTCCTTCGCTAAGCTCTGATTATCCCGCTGAAGTTCACACATCTGTCCTCGGAGCTCTTCAGATGATTCTTGAAGGGACTTGATTTGACTTTCTAACTGACTGTTCCTTAAAGTCAATTCATCAACTGTGCATTTTTGCCGGTCATCAAAAGACGTCAGGTCCTTTCTTATCTTTTCATTTTCCGCTTCAAGCTCCTCAATCTTTTGTTGCTTCAACTTGGCAAACTTTCTCATTTTTTCTTTCATCTTGTCATTTTCGTCCTCTAATTCAGCAATCTGCTTTGCAAGGATCTCCCTTTCAGATTCATGTTTGTGAGACTTTAAAATGGCTTCCTGTCTTTCTCTCTTGGCACCTTCAAGAAGCTGCCTCATCTTGTCCATTTCGCTGCTAACGTTCTCGTAAGCTTGGAGGAGAGATTCATACTCCTGCTTTAAATCCGCATGCTTGGATTTCCATTCAGATAACTCCTCGGTCTGCGAGTCTTTTAGGGACTCTAGTTGACATGAGAAGGCTTGCTTCTGTTGGGTGATGTTCTCAATTGTGAGTTTAAGACTTTCACAGGCAGCGGATAAGTTGTGATTTTCGCTCAGAATTCGTTCCACGTCCGAGGCAAGGTTCTGTTTTTCAGCACTCAGCTTGGAAACTTTACTTTCCAGTTCATGTTTCTGCCATCTGAGTTCAGAAACTACACTTTCTAGAGATGACATTTCACTTTGCATATGTTCATACTTTGATTGCAGTTTCTGGATTTCCTCTTTGCTAGCCCGGTTCTCCTTTAAAATCTCCTTGCGAGAAATCAAAGCGGCTTGTAGCTTTTTTGTTAGCTGCTCTACTGACTTATTTTCTCCCATTTCTGTTGTTTTTTGTTGCCGCTCACTGACTTCAATCCTCATTTTCTCCATTTCGACCTCATGGAGATGAATCTGTCTCTGAAGTTGTTGCTCTAGCACAGATATATGTGCCTCCTTTTCTGATAGCAGAGACTGAAACTCTAACAGAGTATTATTAGATCCCTCCTTCAAAGGGGCTTGCTGTTCGCAGGTCACTTTCGAGCATTCAGATTGTACAGATGGCTCATCATCTAATGCTTTGTCAGATAACTCGGTCTTAATCAGGAGGTCCTTGTTTTGTGCTTCAAGCTGCTTTAGCATTGACTCAAGTCGTGTAAAATCCTGTCTGGACTTTTCAAAGTCAGTGATGCAGCTCTCTTTTTCCCTCTGTAGTGTTTCTATTTGCAATTTCAGTTGCTTGGTTTCAGATTTTGCTTCCTGCCACTGGGAACGTTCCTCAGAAACTTGCTGCTGAGTTACAGTTAATTCATTCTGCAGAGTCTGCATTTGTTCCGATCTCTGAGTGACCATTTGTAAGGCAGACTCCAGCTCCGTCGTTACGACGTCTCTTTCTTGCCGAAGTCTTTCCAGCTCATTCTGCATCTCTTTAAACTTGCATTCTTCACTTTCAGCTGCTTTCAAATTCAGTTTAAGCTCTTCATAAGATGCAGATTGATTCTGATACTCAGACTGAAGCTTGGTCAGATTTTCTTTAAACTGCTCAAGTTGCCTTTCTGTTGCTTGAATGTATAGCTTTTGGCTGTCAATTTCTTGGTTCTTCTCACTTATCTCTTTAACCAGTTCAGATCTTTCAACTACTGACTTCTCAACCATTTGTTTGGATTCTTCCTCCAACTTGGCCAGGAGTTCTTCTTTATAGACCAATTCACGTGTTACCTTTTCTAATTTCTGCTTAAGACACTCTAGCTCTTCATGAAGCACAGCCAGTTGTGTTTCGTCAACAGATGCATTAAGCATGTCCAGTTCACGTTGATGATCAGACTGTAGCTTGGTCATGCTTTGTTGCAGGTCCTGAAGTTGCTGTTCAGTAGTTTGGATGTAAGCCTTTTGCCTTGCAATTTCATCATTCTTCTCGATGACTTCTTTAGCAAGTTCGGATCTTGCACATGCCAACTTTTCTTCCATTTCTTTAGACTGTTCTTTCAAACTGACTACTAATTCTTCTTTATGGGTCAATTCAGATTTCACATTTTCCAGGTTTTGTTTAAAGCACTCTAGCTCTTCAAGAAGGGAGGATCTTTGCTCCAATTGTGTTTCTAAGGACGCTTGTAAATGCTGCATGGCTGTTTCGCTTTCTTCACTGCCTCTCTCCAAGGTCTCAACCTTTTCTTGCAGACATTTTGAATTCTGCAATATACATTCCAGCTCTTGAACTTTGAGATCATACTTCGATTGGACACCCATAAACTCCTGCCTTTGCTGGTCATGCTTCTCCTGAAGTGATTGAAAGTTTGCCTTGATTTCACAAAGCTCATCATTTAACAATTTCTGACTTTCTTGAGATTTTTTGCGGGCCAACAATGCAGCATGGACTTTCTTCTGAAGCTCGGATTTTTCTTTCTTTACCTTGGTCAACTCGCTCTCTAATTCTTCAGTATGAGGTGATATCTCACTTCTTGCGGCCTTGCCGGTCATGCTGAGGTCTGTCTCAAGTTGCTCAAGTTTAGCCACCAATTTCAGCTTCTCATTCTCAAAAGCAAGATCTTTTTCATTACTGGTAATTTGAAGCTGGTCAATTAAATGCCTCTGTTCTTCTAGTTTCTGGAGTGTGGAGATCAATTTCTCCTCCTGTTCCTTTAATCTACTTTGTAAACAATGAGTGCCGTCATCCATTTGCATGATGACCTGCTCTTTTTCTGACATTAAGAGCAACAACTCATTGATTTTACTGTCTTTATCCTTTAATTGCTGACTAAGGTCAGAAACAGTTGTAGCATGTTCGTTTGTGAGAGAGTTTATCTGCCTCATTAGTTCTTCCAGTTTCTCCTGCAAAGCTGAAATTTCGACTTTGTTTTCTGTACTTTCTGCATTTTGCTTTTCATGTTCCTCTATTTTCTTTAGTAACTCTTTTCTGACAACAAGAGCTGCTTGAAGTTTTTTCTTCATGGCCTCTTTTTCTTTAGTTAGTTTGGAAATTTCAAATTTAAGTTCATCGTTATCTTTGACCAAAGCCTTATTTTCCGATTCTGTATTTTCCATTTGACTTTGGCAAAGAGACAGATGCTCTTTGTTCTCTTCTAGCTGTGAAAGTAGACTGTTTTTCAGCTCCTCGAGTTTTATCCTTTCATTTGAAGCAGATGCAACCACCTGCGTTATTGATGTATCCCTCACTTTTAACTGCTGGCTGAGTGCACCGAGTAACTCTTTTTGCTGACTGATCTGAACGACCATACAACTGATTTCATCATCTTTCTTTTGGATAAGTGCATTATGTTTCAAATTAGCCTCTTTGAGCATTTCTGATTTCTGGATTTCGGCCCTGAGTTTTTCTTTGAGATCTTCAATACTTTCAGACAAAAAAGCAATCTTACCTTCACGCTCACTTTTATTGTCAAGGCCCTCCACATGTCTTTGCTCTAGCTCCCTGTTCAACTTGGCTATTTCCTGTTCATAAGAAGATACCTGAGACTGATTGTCCTCTTGTAGTTGTTTAATTGTGGATTGCAAGGAAACCCTTTCTTCTCGGAAAGCCACTTCTTTATCTGACATGGACTGCGTTAAACGCACTACCTCTTTCTGAACATATTCTTGACTTTCCTGTAACTTCTTAAGCTCTAATTCCTTATCATTTAAGGCCTGTTTTAATTCAATATTCTCCTTATCCTTTGCTTGAATGGTGGACACAATCTCCTCTAATTTGCTTCTACTCATTAAAGCATCCAGTTCTTTCTCTTTAAGCCTCTCTGAGCCTTGTTCTATAGCCAGTGTGGCTTCAGCTAGCTTTTCATTTAAATGATCTAAGTCCTGTTTCAGAGCGTGGACTTTACTGTCTTTGGACATCAGCTCATGCTCAATTTCTCGGAGCTGCTCAGCAAGGACTTTCTTAGCCAGCGTTTCCCTATCAAGAACCGACAGCCACTCTTTCTCAGACTCCTGTAGAGTTTGTTCAACACTCTGAACTTCTGATTTCAATCCGGTGATAAGACCATCTTTGGCACTAACCTGGACCTGGAGTTGCTCCATCTCTGTCTTCATTTTCTCCATGCTACCATGTTGCTGCTGACTTTGGAGCTGCAGCTGTTCTTGTGTCCTCTGAACCTCATAACTGTAATTCCTACTGAACTCCTCTTTTTCCAGAACTAATTTATGGACCTCCTCTTCCTTTTGTCTCCTTTCATTGTTGGCTCGATCTAGCTCTTGCTTGGTCAAACTGTTTTCCTCTTGCAGCTTCTTGCACAACTCATCCATTTTTTGCATCTCGGACATGGCATGCTCTGTATGTTTTACCTGAGCAGTGTACTGACTGTTAATAGCATGTAGAGCCAATTCCCTTTGCTCAAGGTTCTCAGTCAGGGAATTAACCTGGGCTGCAACTTGAAGGTGCTGTTCCTTTAATTTCTCGATTTCCACAGTCAGGGAGTTGGTGTTCATTTGCTGAGTGACTAATGCTTCATCCTTTTGTTTAGAAACTTCTGAACTA
Organism: Chrysichthys cranchii; assembly: GCA_030068335.1. NCBI lineage: Eukaryota > Metazoa > Chordata > Actinopteri > Siluriformes > Claroteidae > Chrysichthys > Chrysichthys cranchii. The sequence goes on along the minus strand of JAQMCW010000036.1, from coordinate 15,122,126 downwards.
TAAAACCGCAGCTCTTGGAACTCATTCTGCAATGACATTGACTCTTGTTTAAGGGCATGAATTTGTTCATCTCGCTCACTTATCATCTGGTTGAGGTTCAATAATTCTTCGTTCTTTTGGGACAGCAGAGTCTTTGCTTCTTGAAGTTCTTCCACTTGACACGCAAATTTATCCTGAAGGTTTGTTAAGGCACTTTGCTTCTCTTCTACTGCTCTGGAAAGCCTCGCAGACTCTTCCTTGAGTATCTGAATTTGACTCTGCAGCTCAGATACTTGTTCTGTACTTTCCATAAACTGACTCTTGAACAAGGCAGCCTCATCGGCCTTCCTCTGAAGCTCCCGAAGAGCTTTGGTTTGGTCCACCACAGTGCAACCACTTTCTTCAAGGGCAGCTGTTAGTCTTGTAACTTCTGCAGACTGTACACTAAGATTGCTGTTCAATACTGAAACCGATTCTTTGAGTTCACTCAACTCTTGTCTCAAGTTGCTACTTTCTAAATCTTTAACTTTCAGGGTTTCATTCAGGCTGCTGACCTCTGCAGAGTGCTTAGCCGTAGCATCATGGAAGGCCTGATCTTTCTCAGCTAGTACTGCTCTGAGTTGTACCATCTCGGAGGATAAGCCCTGTGCTTCACAAGTCAGCTGAGAAATTGTGTCTTCAAGCTTGGCAGAGCTGTTCTTCATGCTCAGCTGCTTCTCTACTTCACTCTTTAATAAAGCATCCTTTTCGGCTATAGCGGCAGCAAGTGTGTCATTTTTCTCAAGCAGAATTTGGAGGTCTCCTTGCAGTTTAGAAATAACATCCATGTCAGATTTGTTACGTGCTTTAGACAACTCTAATTCCGCTGTTAACTTTTCACCCAAATGAGCGAGATCTTGATCTTTCTTGAGCAGCAAAACATCTTTGTCCTGCAGTGATCTGTGTAAGTTCTGAGCATCCCTCTGTAGCTCAGCAATGGCTTCCATTTTCTGGCTCATCTGATCTTCTTCTGATTCAAATCTGCCCTGTAATTGACTCAAGAATGTCTCCTGTTGACTGAAGGACTCCTCTTTTTGCTGCAATTCCAGAAGCAAACTTTCGATTTTGGAACGCTCAGCTGCTAGCTGCTGCGTCAAACACGTTAAATCGCCATCCCTACTGGATAATTGACTCTGAAAAGCACAAATTTCTTCTTGCCTCATGGAAACCTCGCCCAATGACTTTTGGAGTTCTGCTCTCATCGTAACATTTGCTTCATTTAGTGCCTGAATATTATCTTGATGATTCCTCAGCTCGACTTGTTTTTGGGCCAGCTCCTCTTTCAGTGTTGCGCTTTCCGCCAGTCGAGTCTCCAAAGAATTTTTAAGATGCTCGTTATCCGAGTGGAGCTTCGCGACATTTTCATTCACGGCTGCCAACTGACCGCTAAGCGAGACGAGTGACTCGTTTCTCTTGTTGAGCTCGTCGGTGTGATTACAACATTCACCTTCTTTCGCTTTCATATCCCGGATCAGTTGTGCATGTTCCCCTTTAAGCTTCTCGTTCTCAGTTTGGAGGTTTGCGTAAAGCTCTCTCTGATGATCAAGCTCACCTTGTAAGGAAGAACACTCCTTAGACTGCTGTTGTAGAACAGCATCCTTCTCCATTAGTCCTGACTTAAGAGCATTACCCTGTTCCTGAAGTAATGAGAGAGTTTCTTGCAGCGCAGCAAGCTGGTCCTGAGAACCCTCGAGCTGTTTGCGCAGATCTGAAATTACCTGGTCTTTTTCAGCGAAACTGCTGTTAAATTGAGAACTGGACAGCTTCACCTGCTCATTTAGGCGGTTTATGGACTCTTTGCTCTCCTTCAACTGTCCTGAGAGAGATTCACATTCAGTGGTCTTTTCAAGTACGATTTCCTGACTTTGCGTGATTGTTTTACTGAGCTCATCTTTCTCTTTAAGCAAGCTCTCTATGATTTTACGGTTTTCTGCATGCTGCATCTCAAACCCAGATATTTTGTCATTTAACAAGCTTCTTTCCTTCGCTAACTCCTCTAACTCTTTTTGAAAGTTACTATTTCGCTCAGTAAGGATGGAGATTTGAGAAGCAAGGCTTCCCTTCTCTTCCAATGTCGTTGCTAGCTTTTTATCCATTTCAGACACAACCTGACTTCGCTCAACTAGTTCCTTCTCTTTATTCTCATATAAAGCCCTTATTTGTAGGTTTTGTGCACTCAGGGCCTGAATGCTGTTATGAAGCTCAACAATATTAGCCTGCCTGAGAGACATCTCTTCAGTTAGGCTCTTGTTATTGACCAGTAATTCTTCTAGGGACTTTTTCAGGTCACCATTTTCAGTCTCAAGCTTGGCATTAAGCTCATTCATGGCCCCTAACTGACTGCTAAGGGACGTAAGGGATGCGTTCCTCTTGTCCAGTTCATTTATATGGGTTTGACATTCACGAGTTTTATCACTGAGAGCTGTGTCTCGTTCCTGAAGGCTTTGATGGAGTTGAGTACATTCTTCTCTGAGGGAATCGCACTTGATATTAAGCTTCGAAAAGAGATCCCTCTGTTCTACAAGTTCACTCTGTAAAGAAGTGAACTGAGAAGCTTGTTGCTGTAAAAGACTGTCCTTTTCCAACTGTCCTGAATTCAGAGTCTCTTGCAGCTGCATAATTTGGCTAAACTGAGCATCTATTTGTGCACTTTTCTCACCCAGAGCTCTGTCATTTTCTGATATTTTACAGTTTAATTGGTCAACCTGAGTGTTCAAGGCCTCAATTTGGCTTTGTAAATGACCGGCCAGCTCTTTACTCTTCTCCAGTGACTCTTTAAGCTGACTACACTCACTTGTCTTCTCCAGCAGATGTTCAGAAACAGATTGGATGTTTTGCTCATGCTCTGCAACTCGAGCACTGAGCATTTCCTTGTCTGTAATCAGGTCTTCCACCATTTTTCCATTTTCCACATACTGCGATTCAAGTTCTGACCTATTCTTCAGCAGCATGTCTTTCTCCTCGGAAACTTGTTGCAGCGACTGAACCTTGTTCTCAACTTCCTGTTTAAGAAGGTGATTCTCTTTGGTGAGGTCCTCCACCTGGGACTGTAAACTGACATTCTGGTTTTGAACTACATCAATTTTTTCTTGGGATTCTTGCAAAAGCTGTTTGTGGGTCTGTGAATTCTCCTCAAGAGATTTTTGAAGACGTAGATTTTCATCCCTAAGTGAATTCAGCTCTTTTTGAAGTACCTTCTTTTCATCTTCTGCCTTTTCCTGAACATTCCTAAGCTTTTTCTCCAGTGATGTTATAGTCTCCAGTTTCTCCTCAATCCCTAGCTTCACCTGTTCCTGGCACTTGACCTGCACTTGAAGCTGACTGGATAGGGACTGAAGTTCGTTATTATATTTCGTAACCTCTGCCAGCAGCTGGTTACGTTCTTCCTTGAGAGTTTTCATTTCCTTCTCGTAAGTCTGTTCCCGGTCGTGGATATGCTCTTTAAGCTTCTCGTTGGAATTTCTCGTCTCCTTTAGTTGCGAAAGGACGTCTTCGGAGTCTTGAAGTTTTTGAGTAGCAGCGAGCATTTGTTCCTTCAATGAAGAAATCTGAGTTTCACATTCAGTGAGGTGAGCACGCTGACTTGTATTCAGCTTTTGGATTTCCTTGTTGAGATCTTGTATCATCAGCTTGTCCTCTTCCAGTTGACTTAGTAGTTCCTTAATTTCATTTATCTTTGATTCTTTCTCTTTTCGGGCCTCACTTAGATCATTCTCTGTGAGCCTCAGTTGCTCCATCAGCTCAGTTATCTTCATATTAACGGACTGCTGATCAGAAGACTGCGATTCTCTAATGATTTGAGCTTCTTGTTCTGCTTTAAACAGAGCACTTTCGATATGAACCAAATCCTCCTCTTTATGCCTGATCTCCTGCTTAAGCTCTTGAATTTGCTCTGCATATTCCACCATATTGCCTGAAAGAGCTGAAATTTCCTTGTCCTTGTCTGCAATAACGTCTTTGAGCCTGTCGATCTCTCGTTCGCAGCTCTGGAGATCGTGAATAAGCTGCGCTCTTTCTTCTAAATGGGTGCTGTTTAGCTTGTCCAGCTCATCACTGGTTTGATCCAAGTCTCTCTGTAATGATTCAATTGTAGATTCTTGTCTCTGTGTCTGAAAAGAAAAGAAAAAAAAAAAAAGAAAGAGAAAGAAAGGTCATAAGGTGTCAGTTCATACTCTGTATTTTCTGAACTACAACTCTTCAACTCTTTCATAGCACACAATTTTACATTTTTATATACACTCACTAAATACTTTATTAGGAAGACTTGTACTTCCTGATTCATGCAACTATTCAACCATGTGGCAGCAGGGCAATCAATAAAATCGCTCAGACAGAGGTCAAGTGCTTTATATTTGCATCAAACATCAGAATGGGGGGTGGGGGGTGGGGGGGGTTCCATCTCGGTGACTCGGTTGTCACATAGTTGGTGCCACGTTGTCCAGGTTATCCATTTTAGAAACTGTTGACCAACTTTCGAGCAAAAAACACATGCGAAAAGAGTAAACGATTCAAATCAAACACCACCTATTTTGTAACCGATAGTATATTAAATTACAGTGGTACCTCAGTACTCGAACTTAATCCGTTCCGAGCGTGGGTTCGAATCTTAAAAAGTTTGAGTTCTGATCGGCTTTTCCCCCAAAGGAAATAATGGAAAATCAATTAATTGGTTCCTGGCCCCAAAAAATTACATCAAAATATGTTTTTTTTTTTTGGTTTGTTTTTTTTAAGCATTTAAACACAAAATGAACAGGATAAAACAAGAAGGTCATATACTGAACACATCTAAGCACACTTATCAAAACAGTAATTTGTAAAGTAAGAAAATAAAGGTATCCAAACAATGCGTATAACATGGAGCCACCTGTGCACGTGCACCCGCTTTGATTACTCCCAGCAACGGCACACTGCAGGCACATGTGTGAGGATTCGCTCCAGGTGCGGGCGTCTGTATTCTCTTCCGGTTCTGACTTTCTCACTTGTTATTCGGGTTATGATTCCTTCGTGGTGTTGTACGCAGTTCTGTTACCCTGCCTGTTCTTCAACTACGAGTTCACCTGCCGTCTCATGTACAGTACTTCTGCCTGGAGCCTAAATAAAGCCTGAAATGTTTATATAAAGCCTGAAGCTTTATGTCTGACTCCACCCTGGATTGTGTCCACGTCACCTCACCGCTCTGACGGTAAAGTTTAAAAAACAAAAACAAAAAAAAAACAAAAAAAAAAAAACCCAAAACCCAATAACACCTTTTTCATAAACCCAGACGCAGCATTACTACCTTGAGCCATACTATGCCATGAGGTCCATTGTTTATTTTTATCATTATTAGAGCGTACAAGTAATCTTAGTTCAGTGTTCACGGTTCAACTTCTGAGATTCAGATCGAGTTCTAGGTCATTTTTTCGTGATCTGGTTGATTCGACTTTTAAGAAATTTGAGTTCTAGTGAGTTTGAGTACTGAGGAACCACTGTATCCTGAGCGCAAATAATTGAACGCAAATGTTCATATGAAAAAAAAAAAAAGATTCCTTTTAAGCAATTTCCAGCATTCCCTAGTAATGCGTCTACCTACACTGATTTATTCTGAACGGTAGTTCACTCTAGGTTAGTTTGAGATGAGGTCTACATCTTAAGCTAGATGCAGTTGCTTACATCACTCCGGGCATTTGCAAAGGTATTACACCATCCCTCTATCTATCAATCCATCCATCTTCTGTCACTCATCTGGGTTACAGGGGCCATAGTTTAGGCAGACATGCCCAAACCTCCCTTTCCCTGGCCATCTCCTCCAGCTCATGCGAGGGGGAACCAAGGCATTTCCAACCAGGCTGAGAGATGCCCAGATCTCCCAAAAAGCTCTGCCTTTTGCATCAGCTCTCTCTTCACCATGACTGACCCGTATAATGTCTGCATCACCGCATCCTGCTCCTTTCTCCCCCTACTCATGAACAAAACCTTGAGATACTGGAAGTCTTCCACTTGAGGCAACAACTCGTCTCCAACGTGGCGTGGCGATCCACGCATTTACAGAAAAAAAAAAAACATGTCTTCAGAGTTGGAGGTGCTGATTCTCAGGTCCTACCCAAACTAACATCATCACTCACCTTCTCCTTCAGTACATTAAGCTTCTGCATGAGCTCTGCAACTGTTGCCTTCATCTCTGTGCACTGCTTCTCGAATGTACTGCACTTCTTGGTCACTTCAGTCAGCTGGACAAACACAACCAACATAATTCATAACCATCTCCAAAAAAAATTAAAATATTAAAAATAAATAAATAAATAAAAATTTTGACATTTAAAGTGTAACGCTTATGAAACGGCAGCATTACTCTGTTTTCAGTCTGTAGGAGTTTATCAGCCACTTCTTTGTGTTGCTCCTCCTTCTCCTTCAGTGCATCTCTCAGACCGTCGATGAGCTCGAGTTTTTCTGATGTTTGGGCGAGGGTGTGCTCTTTCTCCATCAGCGATGATTCAAGACTCTCCTGTGTGCTGCTTAGCCTGATTTACAGATTGCACAAATTCACAGAGCGACAAAAATAAAAACCTGTTTTCCAGCAGCATTTGGATAGAAAAGTGGTATTATATACACAACATATTCCATGTAAAACAACCTGAACCTGATCACTCTGAATGAATTCTTGATTTACTGCAATTAAAATTTCTAAGAACTTCTCCTGGGGTTTTATACCAGTGGGGTAGCTGCTTATTTTTTCTATTTTCTATTCATTTGTATCCTTTTTTTTAAATGTGTTTTTTTTTTAAATGAAAGAAAAGAACAATTTTAAGTATTTAAAATGCACTTGGTTCCAACGAGACTTGTGTGAACGTCCGCAATGCACCATCGTCGTAGCGTGCCTCATAACCATGGCTTGACTTGACTCTTTATTGCTGGAATCTCTCAGCAATTCCTGATTACACCGTCGACTATCCCAAGCCTACTCTCAACTAAAGACATCAAGAAAGACTCCAGTAGACACGTGAGAGACTTTTGACATTCCCGCAGAGACACCGATCTCACCTGATCCCACGCACACCGCTTTTTGTAACCTCTGATCCTGTTTCCTAATGAACTTATTTAGTTCTCAAAACATAATGAAATACATCATTTACATCTGCCCAGAATCACACACAGCAAACTTTGCCTCCATGTTACAGTATGGCCTGTAAGCTTGAAATATGACCAGCTGCACTCACCCTGATGAAAATATAAACCTCCTGTCCCTGCACATTTCTGTTAGGATACACCAGTCCTGATGCACACCTACAGGTTTCAGGTTATTACAGTGCAAACTGTACACCTGAGTCATCACACTTACCTTACTGCATACGTGTCAAACTCACGAGATCATTTTATACATCTTTTATTTTAATGGCCCCAAGATATGAAGCGCAGATAACACACAAACTACAAATCCCATAATGCAGCGCAACAGCTGCCTTACCGAACGACAGGCTACCTGCGATCATTCCCGCATCGATTACATCAGATCAATCAAGTGTCTGTTGATGTATACAACCCTGATTTCAAGTCAAACTAGCCCCAGCACTGGGCAAGAGAAAAGGTGATTCTGAAAACAGAGCCTTTCAAAACTGGTGGGAGGCTGAGGATATGTTTACTGGCATCGCCATCGGTAAACACATGTGCCTTACCTTACCCCAAACATAAACCCACTTGATGCCAAGAAAAGATGCCAAGCATCCAGATCTGACAAAACTGCATAAGGGCAAAGAAACTGGAAAATTTTATTTGGTATTATTTTTAAATTTTACTTAAAAGCATAATTTTTATCTATATTTTCAGGTTGTTTTTTTTTTTGCAGCTTTTTCATAATTTGAATTTGTATCATTTTGACAGGAGACATTTTTATGTAGAGCAAAAATATTTTACGTTGATTTTTTTTTTTTGGAATAATACTATATCCTGTCTCTTTCGATTCATAGTAATGTCAAAAAAACAAAACAAAACAAAACAAAAAAAACTTTAGTTTTAGTCTGTTCAATAAATGTTTATCCTGTTTGGCCCATGACCTAAAAAGGGGGCTTTGAGTTTTGGCCCCTGTGCGACTGAGTTGGACACCCCTGCCTTATAGAAAACCATCTGGTGCAGCAATATGATTTGTACTTAAAGCAGCTCACTTTTAACATACAATTCTGCCTTTACTCCCACAATCTGATGCTGTTGAGAAAAAAAAAGTGATATCACGACGGCAGTTTTTAGAACCGAAGAAGAAGAAGTCTTTTCATCACTATATACAACAGTGTGTCGGTGTCTGATGAGGAGAGGGTGAGATCTTAGACCTGCAGTTTGCATGATGCTAACGCTTTCCTGACATTTTAGCAACAATGGACTCATCAACCACATCTGAGGTGAGAAAAAAATTACATAAATAGGATTTTTTTTTATCTTTAGAAACATCAACATTATTTCATTTAAGGAAATAAATACAAAAAAAAACAAAAAACAAACAAAAAACCCATTACCCTTTGAGCTGTTCATTCAAGCTTGTGACAAGGAGCTGATGCTTTTCAGCATCTCGGCTTTGTTGACTGCGCAGGCTGCTAAGCTGAGCTTGCAGTTTCTCCGATTCATTCTGAAAGGCAACAGGGAAAAGTATTAAACGCCATGGCAGGAAACCTTTTCACCTGCAAATTAGTTTCAAAAGCACCAAAAGCCAAACAAACAGGAGAACAGTGAGTACAACAAACCCAACCAAACCACAAGATTAAAGGACACCGTGTGTAATATGCACACACCTGCTCCCCCTACAGACACACACACTTCCTCACACACAAAGCACACACACCTGAGGAACCCAAAATGGCCAACCTGCTTCATCTACATCGAAGGTCACCTGTGTAAGAAGGATGCATTACAAAGTTCTTGGGAAGAGCACATGCAAATTACTGGAATGTCCAAAACAAAGGGACAAAAAGTGTCAATCAGTAAAATGAGTCAGTCATGTGGTACAAAGAAACATCATCCCAGCTGAAACCACACACACACACACACACACACACACACACACACACACACACACACAGCCATCTCAAGATAGTAAAAAAAAAAAAGGTAAAGAGACACCATTTTTGAAAAATGCATTTCTAGAAAGGTCCTCCTAGCTGCTCTGTCATAGTAGCCAAGTTGATGGAAATCCCTCACAGTAGTACTCAGACTCACTTGGAGCCTTACAATGGGGATTTATTTAAAAAATCCACTCGACAGTCTGAGGACCCCTGTCAGAGGGTCCAGGTCGTCCTGAGCGGATGCTGGTGTTTCCTTTCCTTTGAGTTTGAATTGTACAATCACTCTGTTGACAGTAAAAAGAGGAATCCCAAGGTTTTGTACAATCATACTCTGGCTAAGTCCACCCTCATACTGACCCACAATACAAACTCTATGAAAATCACACAACTCTTTTGCTTCTGGTGTTCGCCGCATGGCTAGCTGCTCTAAACTATTAATATCCTGTAATCTGAAATGAACAAATAATATATTAAAAGTTTAAGCCACCCTGTAATAAACCTCCATAGATAAAAAGTAATGAGGGGTGCCTCTGTAGGGGGTGAGATGTCCATCTTTGTGCGCATGCGTGTGAGCGCGTGCGCGCGCGTTTGTGTGTGTGTATATATATATATATATATCTCTCTTATGGGGCAGTACAGTATTAGAGATTAATCAGTGATTCATTCAGTGGAACATCGGAGAGTAAAAACATGTAGCTAGTGTGATGCAACGCAGTACATGTTTATAAAACAGTGATATGCTTGGTCATACTGGCAGCTCAATCCTAACAATGTCAACTGCCTGCTGAAAAATGACTGGCCAACATGCTCTCTCAGTAATTGTTGCTAAGTTTATATGCCCTCAAATTTTCCAAACATGGACGTCACACTTCATATACAAGGTGCTATACACTCCATGTTAGAATCCTCTTGACCCAAGTCATAGTGTGCTATTCTACTTATAATGTTCAGTAAAACAAATCACTCAATAATCTCTCTCATATATATATATATATATATACACACACACACACATACACACACACATACATATACCTTGGACTGCGAGCATAATCCAAATCACTCGTATGTCAAAGGGAATTTCCACATAAGAAGTCATGAATTTGCCCGTGCAGACCGTGCTTGTAGCGCACCTGTTCTGAGCGCTCCCAATAGCGGAGCATGTCGGAGAACTCACGCCGTTAAAGACTACTTCCTGGGTTTCCTCCGCAACGCCACGGCACGTCACATGGGTGGTGACAGGTGTACCGGATCGGGACTGATTGCAGGAGCTATAAAAAGACTCGCGCAAGCACGCCAAGGTCGCAGAGCATTAGTTGCCATTTTCCGTGCTCTTGCCAAGCCTCGCTATTCCCGTGTTTTCTTTCTCCGGATCTGACCAAGTTTCTGTTTCTTGTTATTCATCCCCACCACACCTGACAACAACATAACCTGCGCTTTACCTTTAAAAAGACTCGTGGATGGTGTGAGGGAGAGGGCTTTCACTACAACTCACAGAATCATTGCAGTCTGTTGCTCACTGGGATCTTTTTCTTTTCGTGCGACTTTAACAAGGAAACTATCCAACGATCGCTGCTTTTGCCTCCTTTTG